>CM035406.1:70899532-71494532 GCA_020310875.1 Ceratopteris richardii | reverse complement strand
CTCCATCTTCCTCCATGTGAGTTGGAGCTAGTTGTCACGGACATAAAGGAAACCATCCTAATCCTTAGATTCTATGTGAGCTTCTATATCTCATGATTGGTTCAGAATTTGGAGAAAGTAGCACTACCATCACGTCCAAAACATGCCAAAACCCTACGATCAAATGTCTACTTGCTTGATTCTAATATCCAAAGGTCATGTTTCAAATTAATGACATCATCGATGACATCGTCAACCCATAACTGCCATTGATGAACTTCCCTTGAAATCCTATATAAGGAGGGGTTGGCCATAATACATACTCACTCTTGCCAATGTCAATCTTGAAAGCTCAGTGGCGATCTCCAAGTAAGTTGGCCATAATACATACTCACTCTTGCCAATGTCAATCTTGAAAGCTCGAGGAGTGGCTATCTCCAAGTAAGTACTTTCCAAGTTCCAATTCCTTTTCTAGTCTTGTTCTTTGTTCTAGCCTTGTCTAGTCTAGTATCTTGGTCATCTTACCTAGCCCTGTTGTAATCTCGTCGTACGAGATCCTATAGAGTTATTTCTTATATCTAGTTTATCTCCTTGAAGGGAGTTCTTATGACCTAGATATCTTGATTCATACCTACGGTCCCCGATCGTGGGATCTCTTGTATCATCTCTAGTCAAGTTATCCATACCTATCAATCCCGGGTTGTGGGACTTCTTGCATCAGTTACATATTCTTGTATTATTTTCCCTATGTGGGTGTATGTGGGTGATCTTGTTATCAAAAGTATAATTCCGAAATCTCGTCGAGTCTAGTCCGAGGGCACAATCTCCCTTCATCAAGACCAAGCACCATGGAGATTATTCGTGAAGATATTTTTTTGGCACTTAAAGTTATCCAACAAAAAGTCGAGGTGATATGAGAGAACCAAAAAAGGATTCAACAAAAGAATATTCAAGATGTAATCACAGAATTTCAAAGGCAAATTGAGGAGCGAAAGATCATTGTAAATCAATCTTCTTCAAGTACTGGCAACCAATATGAAGAAAAGTCCAAAAGCGAGCATGCTTGAGAAATTTAATGGGATAAGATCAAAGTTTCGAGGATTTCTACAACAAGTGAAACTATTCATAAGAATGCAACAAGACGATACCCAGATGATGCTTCTCAAGTAGAGCTCATAGGAACTCTATTATGTGGCCCTATTCTTTCATAGTTTGCACCTATCCTTGAGAAGGATGATGGATTATGCTTTTATTGTGGAGACCATGAACACATGGTATTCAAATGTCCTACGAAGAAGGAACAAGTTGGGTTCAAGACTTCCATGATCACCGTCCCACATCAAAAGGATCCTCATAGGAGTCAAAAGAGGAGTATTGTCCACCATGAGAATCATGCCCTTGATTATGTACCTAGATATACTACAAACCCTTTCCAATTTCATCATGGATGTCCATCACCAACGTATTCAAGTACCACATATCAAGAACTCTACAAAGACCAAGAGCTATGAAAATTCAAGTTCTAGAAGATCTCACGATCACATAACCGCTCCTCGTGGAACTCATCGCCTGAGAGGGAGATGATATCACGGACACAAAGGAAACCATACTAAACCTTAGATTCTATGTGAACTTCTATATCTCATGATTGGTTTAGAATTTGGAGAAATTTACCCTACCATCGCATCCAAAACATGCCAGAACCATCGATTGTCTACTAGATTGATTATGATATCTAGAGGTCATGTTTCGAATTGATGATATCATCAATTCATAACCACCATTGATGAACCGCCCTTGAAAACCTATATAAGGAGGGGTTGGCCACAATACATAGTCTTTCTAGTGCCAATCTTGGGATCTCAAGGAGCGGCGATCTCCAAGTAAGTACTTTGCAAGTTCCAGTTCGAGTTCTACTCTTGTTCTTTGTTCTAGTCTTGTCTAGTCTAGTATCTTGGACATCTTGCCTTTGTCCTCTTAATTTCGTAGTACGAGATCCTATCAAGTTATTTCTTGTATCTAGTTTATCTCGTTGAAGGGAGTTCTTGTAACCATGATATATTGCTTCATACCTACAATCACGGGTTGTGAGATCTCCTATACCATCTCTAATCAAGTCATCCATACCTCTCAATCCCGCATTGTGGGACTTCTTGTATGAGTTACATATTCTTGTATTATTTTCCCTATGCGGGTGATCTTGTAATCAGAAGTATAATTCCGAACTCTTGTCTAGTCTAGTTAGAGGGCATAATCTAGTGCTCCCCTCACACTCATGAACATATGGAGTAGGGGAAAAACAAGAAATGCCTTCGAGAACTCATGAAATTGTCTTGGAAAAAAAAAAAGACTCGGAGAGGCACTGAGTTTGGGAGTTAATATCCCATATGCCTAAAAAAATCAAAGAGTTCCACAATATATAAAGCAAGCATGCTTGAGCTTCCTTATCCTCATCAAGTGAGATGAAGATCATAAGACTTCTTCCTCTCATACCATAGCAAATGACCGGTTGGCCCTATGTGTGGACACTCATGCTATACTCTTATGTGAATGAGCCTAAGCTTAGACACACGAACATCTGTCTTAATTGCGCATGGAACCAATCCCTTCGTCGTCTAGGTCCCATCTCTTCGTCGAAGACCAACTATTTTTTTGCTTACACATACTCGGCTAAAACTCCACACGCAACAAGCAATGTGACCAAGAAAAAACGTTGAGTGCAAGAGAGAAAAAATGTCGAGTGCAAGAGAGAAAAAATAAACAAACAAAACAAAAAGAAAAAAAAAGAAAGAAAGGTACAAGTACGAGAAAGAAATATGAGTGATCATATGATGATCTTCTCCTTCATGAGAATCTCCAAGGACACAACTTCAAGGGGAATGTAATGAAGAATATGATGAACCATCAAGATCTCCATGGGAACTTGCTCTAATACCGATGATGTTAAGAACCTCGTCTCCTTGCTAGTGAGGAAAACCTATGAATCTCCACCCAACCTGCCATTATATAGATTTAGGGACTAAACATGACCTCCAAAGTATTTGGAGTTTGTGCATGATCTCCACCTCTTTTTCAGCACCTTGCACTGGAGTCCACTAGCGGTAGGTGTTCCCAACATGTAAGTCTCACAGAACTCAAGTCAACTCACGTTAACTTGAGTGGATGCTTCTAGAAAGCTCTAGATCTCTTTAAGCAAAACTCTCTCCCCATGCTTCCCATGGGGGTTTAACCCAAGACCTCCTTCCCATCCTTGAAACTTAACCACATGGCTAAGCTTATGACTTTACTAATACTCCAAAAGTACTTACTGTTATCATTAGCTTGAACCTTGTCAAGATACTTTATAACACCTAGACACCAAACTATGTGCTTACATGTGGCCCCAATGCTCCCATGTCCAATTAATAGCATTCAAATACACCCTGCATGGGAAGGAATATACCAGGATGGACCATATGAGCTCTGATGGATTTGAACTTTTTCCTTCTCATTCCACAAGACGAGAGCATAGAGATGCTTTGATACCCATGTTGGTACATCGCCAAGATCCTCTATGCTACAAAGACAAAGCACAAGCCATAATCACAAAAATAGAAAGGCAAACATCAAACTCACTTTCCAGCCGTAGAGCTGGACAGGCTCACCACAGAGCTTGGGGTCTGCAGCTATCCAGGTAGCCATCAACACAAGGACCAGCATCACATACCACCACACCCCGACAGTTCAAACTTGACCGCACATATAGCTACAGGCTCCCATCCAAGGGTCCTTTGAGTTTGGGGATATAACCCTGTGCTTATCCTAAATGAACATATAACAGCTTCAAGGTGAAAAAGTGCATATACAAGGGTGATCTGACCTCTGTCATTTCAAGCATGCTGCTACTTTATGATAAAAGGGTCCCCTACAACCTGAGGTGATTTTTTTTCTAAGCTTCTCTCTCTTTTGTCGAAAAGAAAGCCTTTCTGATGATCCCTACAATAGATTGACGGAATCAAATATGTGAAAATGCAAAATAATGTCAAGCTTCAGTTCAATCATAGAGCACGCCATGAGAGGTATCAATCCCCTTTCCATAATCAAATGCAAAATGAAAGAGAACTTGCCACTTGTATAATCTTACAGTGTAAGAGAACACACAAGCAGGTAAACTGCTCTCCTTGTAGTTGTGTGGAATAAAAGGTGAGATTTGCCGACAAGAAATCTTCAACTCTGGATCTGGCTCACCTTTAATTGCACAAAGAAAATGAACAACAAGAGTTAGTTTAAGCCCATGATACATGTAGATGCAGACAAAATCGGCATATTCCGCACTCCCTCACCATCATATATTGTCCATGCTCGTGGAAACAAAGCATGGTATGAGCAATGCTGACCGTCCAAGTTCCAATCCCAAGAACCAACACCCATACTGTCATCTTTCTTCCTAGGCACAAAATTGCCAAGAAACACCCCCGAAAAAAAAAAAAAAAAAAAAAAAATCCAATTAAAGGAAATCGTCTGAGGGTTTCCCTGATGTCAACATGCATTGTACCATACCACTTATGTTCAGACATCCCTGTTGCAAGAACAGATGAATATCTCCTGCCATTTGTGCGGCTAACGAAAACCTGTAAGATCAATGGATTTGGTGAATCAACAAGACAACTAAAAGGTGTTACAAGACAAGCACAGTCCGAATACTTACAGAAAACTGGTTCCCTGGCACGGCTTCTTCCTTGCAAACACCTGGAAGCAGCTGAAATTGATGAAACTCTCCTCGAAAGCCTCTATTAATGCTCCCTCCCCTAAACCAGAAAAAAACACGGGGGTTTAACTTCCTGAAAATCATCACACATCATACGCGATATTTTCAAAGAGGGTAAAGTGTACGCTCATTACCCCATCCCTCCCAAAGGAACACCATTAGAAGCAACAGGTTTAGGCCCAGTCCGAAACGGGTCAATGGGAGCTTTCTGCATGGAATTACATTGAAAATAATACATGATGAGTCTACAAGCAATCAAGCCTAATCTCTTAGATACGCAGGCAAAATAGATGCAACGTAGACATCATTCAAATTTACCCTTCCTTTGGCTCTCTCAGATCGAGCATACTGCCATACTCTTAAGCCTAAACGAATCTGGCAAAATCCAGCAGTTTACATCGTTAGTTGAAAAGCTTGGTTCGTAGTTCAGAATTATTTTGAGCAGCTTAGGCACAAATCCTTGCCATTCTAAATGTTTCCATGAATGTAAGCGTAAACTCTTTCAAGAAGTTAGCATGCGAGTCCAGTTTCCTCCTCCATGCATGGGAAGGTGGAGATCCAGCATCAGGTTCCAACTATAAAACGAAAATATGAGTCCTGAGAAAAATATAGCGGCCGAAAATTTGAAGACCAACTGATTATAATAGATGCTTACTGCGTGTAATGCTGTTCTATTAACAAAACTATTGAGAGGCCAACACGGCTTCTTTTCATGATGAAAAATGTTGGTCCCTGCTGCTACTAAGTCTTGAATCCTCTCCATCAGAGGGGGTGAGAGTCGTCGCTTCCGTGGGAAAGCAGACGCATGTGATGGTTTCATAAAGCTCTCCCCGCTTGGTCAGCCGAAGGTTTAAACTTTGACATGCTGTGGACACAGCTGTTGCCTTGAGGTTATGTCTTCGCGACGTTGAAAAAATGCAAGCAGTTTAATAAGATAGATTTATCGGGTTTATAAGGCGTTACTCTGCCTGTTCTAATGTCCAAGCACAAAGGAATCCTCAGATTCGTATCAATCTCTTTGAAAACACTATCTCAAGACATCGTGATATGGGAGAAACCTGGACTACCAAAAGGTCTTCGAACTCCAAGAGGACTCCAGCAGGATCTCAAAGGCGTCCAAGGCTCTGAGCACCAGAAAATGTTCAAATACGATTGCAAATTACGCGCACCAAAAAATGAATGGTTTCTGATATAAGGAGCGCCAATAAACGCACTACGACCCGCCTCAATAAAAGATAATACTGCAACGTAGCAGAGTATAGACTTTTGCAGACATCTTCAAAAAACACAACGAAGAAGCCAAACTCTATAGTGTGCCCCTGCTTCACCGAAGGTCCAAATTCTTCCAAAAAGCGAAAGGTGACTATTGATGACCTAGAACAAACGGAGCAACCATATCTGAAATAGCAACTTGAGACTGTTTTGTTGCTAGCACAACCAGCAATCCTAACCCACGGAATACATATACACACAATCTACAGAACACGACAAATTTAGGTCCAACGTTTCAGCTCTTCTGTGACTCGCTTCTATGATGCCTGCGTGCTGTTCACGAGAGCAATGCAGGTGAAGGAAGGGTGACTTCAAAGGCTGACGGTATCGACAATGAAGCAAAAGATCAGTGACTTGCTGTGCATATGAGGGGGGTGCACGAGTGCGAATGAGCGGAGAACAGGACGAAAGGAGAGAGCGCAAAAACGTGGCGGCGAAAATGAGACACGGCGAAAAGAGAAGAAGAAGAAAGGTAAAGCCCCACAAAGTCAGACTTGGGCGGCAGCTCTCTATTCCACTTCATGCCACAAACATATTCGGAATTCACATTCTTTGATATACGTGAAGCTTTTGGTTCAGTAGATAAGCGAGGGCAGTACACGCGCTTTAGGTTAGCTAGTTGGGTTTTTAATTTCTTGAGGCGGGTGCGAGGGTTCAATGTTTTTTTATGACACGATAATTTGTGGGTTTAAGGTCAGTGTAATGAGGTGGGTGCGAGGGTTCAACGTTTTTTTATGGCACGATAATTCATGGGTTTAAGGTCCGTCTAATTAATTGAAACCAGTTGAAATTAATGTAACTTTTGTTCTTGTGAGATAAGGGAGGTCTCCTAAGTACTATGTCTAAACTTTCATCCTGTACAATTGCAAGTTCAAAGTTAAAGTCCAAAGGTGTAACTTTTGTTCTTGTGAGATAACGAGATCTCGCAAGTACTATGTCCAAACTTTCATCCTATACAGTTGCAATTTCAAAGTTAAAGTCTGAGAAAGTAAGTTTCGACTGAACCTCCATTTGAAAAAAAAAAAGCCGAAACATTTTAAATTTATGATTAATTCTTTTTTTTTATTCTATCACATTTTGAGTGAAAATATGTCAAGGGAAGTCTACTCTCCTCTCTCTTCATACCGAATGGGATGTTTTTTTTTTTGCTTGAATTTATTGAAAGAACGACTCTACAAATGAACACTCATAATACCCATGGGACTCTTCGTATCCACAAAACAGGGCTCAGACTGTCTAAAAACAACACTTAAAAAAGATTACCTAAAAACAACTTGTTTAATCTGTTCAAAGGCAATACACTGACCTAGAATTCACAATTCTTCTACCCTAACAGAGATTGAACCCTCACTCCGCCTCAACAAGAAAAAGACCATTATCTTTCCTAACTTAGAACAAAACGTATCATAAAAACCAAAATCAATAAGTGCTCATATGAATTATTTTAAGTATGTTATACTTGAGCGAGCATAAATTCATTTATCATAGGTTATGAAACATATTTTTAGTGTTTCATGAATTTTACTCAACATGAAAACTTGAGAAAAGAAATGTCAAGGAATTATGAGGGATGGGAAATTAAGAACTGCTTGACAAAAGGAAGGGCACATCACAATTGCTTGACCGACCACCATAACAATTGCGTTATTTTCTTTTATTGTGAGGAGGACCATGTCCTCTTTCACGAAGTCATAGAGGGGACCTTTTCAAGGCGTAATAAATGCATTGGATCCCAATGGACAAAGAGAGAGAAACTTAGGAGAACCAAAAAAAACGTTGTAAACGTGTCGTCCTTTTAAGTCTTCTTCACAATTTTTTTTTTTTGAGAGTACAATGAATTGGAAATACACATACCTAACTTTGTAAGGTAGAGGCACCATCTTGGGGAACTTTGAGGCATCCACTTTTAAGGAAGTACTTGAACATTGGTCATATGCCTAGGAGTACAAGGCACATCCATTAAATCACGCCCGCTGGATGCTTCTTCACAATTTTAAGTGAAGGAGCGGTATTATATGGTAAGAGTTTTTCCTATATTTACAAGCTCATGCATGTGCATCAAGAGGATTTTAAGATGAATATACATTATGATTTTGAGTTGTATCACATTTGCATGTAGAAATATGCACACTCATTGTCTTACAGAAGTTCGATCATTGACATCTGTTATTTTGGATTAGCTACGATCAATTTGAAAGTGCAATCAAAGGTGTGCATAGCACTCATTGGATATTGAGTCCAAAAGCTTGCTAAGGTAGACAGTGAAAAGGGATGGCCTTAAAGCCAAATGAAATAACTGATTTGAATTGGGGCCAAAGGTTCAACCATCCCCCAAAGAGACTACTTTTAACATCTCACCACTTAAATGGTGAGGGGTGTCCAGTTGTAACTCTTGAGAGTTGAACCTCTACTCCAACCTTGAGAAGCAAAAGGCCCAACATACTGAACTAACATGTTTCGACTATTTTCATACATTTGTATAAGAGCATGGTTATGAGGTTATTTCGACTATTTTCATACATTTGTATAAGAGCATGGTTATGAGGTTAATGATACGATATTTCCTTAAGTAGATTATTTGTAAAGAGTTAATAGGATAGTCTCACCCAAGTTTTGGGAAGTTTTTTGTAGCATCATTGAAGTTTTCACTTTGTTTTTGGAAGCTAAGACTTAGTAATTATTTTGTCTTTTCTTTTTCAACCCATAACCCATAGCTTTAAATCTTTTTTGTGTTATACTAAGTTGAATTTGGCCCATTTACCCCTTAAATCCTAACTTTTTAATAAGAGTTGGGCATGTATAATAAGAATTTTCTTGGATGCATTCAATTAGAAAGTGGGTGGAAACTAGAGAAAAAAAATCTTAAAAGTTTATATTGGAGTGTCACCCTCATGTAGTTACTCCTTCACCTCACTCATTCCCTTGTAGTCATGAAGTCGTTCACCCGACGAAGGGGGAAAAAGTTCGTGAAGGCCTCTCTACATTTTGAAAAAGTTGGAAAAAATTAGGCTCTTGAATGCAACTCAAGCTCCTCTAGCGTCGTCCTCCCTCTTCTTCATGCTCATGTATGCCCATCATAGTCGAAAAGTCAATGAAGCTTTGATGGAATTTAAGTAAAGCTAAAAGTATCAAAATTTGGTGATTTTTCAGGCCAGTTGGGGTTTTTGTTCCATCTTTTCCAAATATTGATGGATTTGGATTCCCCAAATTTTGCATAATTTGAGAGATATGAGTTTTTGGCAATTTTCGATTTTTAATGAACTCTTCGAACCATCCTCAAGTTTTTTTTTTAAGAGGAAGTTCAACCAAAGCCTAATCTCCCTTGCTTGAATTGATCGAAAGAACTACTATACAAGTGAATGAGCATCCTTCCCATGGGATCCCCCGAATCCCGCAAAATATGAGTTACACTACCCAAAAATGACATTTGGAAAGCACTACTCGAAGGCAATTGGTTTAATTCTACCCAAAGGCAATGCATTGGCCTAAGGCCCACAAGTACCCTACCATAGGGAGGGGTTGAACCCTCAGCCCCACCTCAAGAGGCAAAAGGTCCAACCAAATAGCCTAACATGTGTGGACACCATCCTGGAGTTGTTAGAGGCATGGAGTGGTGGTGCATTAATGAAGAATAATCCTCCACTTGTTAGAGACACCATCTTCAAGTTGTTCGAGACATGGAGAGGTGGTGCATTAATCAAGGATCATGGGATGTGTATTGGAAGGAAGATACATGCTTCAATATAAAAAAGTGTGGGAAATGGCCTACAAGGTTGCATGCAGTGGGGTATGCATTGTAATGTTGGAGAAGATCGATACATTTGAAGAGAATACATGAATAGGGTTTGATACTTAACTTGAGCAATAGACTAAAATAATGCACAATATACCTCATAAGAGATGCACAACAAACATTTACGAGGAAGAGAACACAACTAAGAGAGATACACAGGATAGCGAGCATACACTTAAAATCCAACATATACACAGGATAGCACAGAGCATACACTTAAAATCCAACATATAGACACTCATCTAAACCTTTATGACAATAGATAGCACAGAGCATACACTTAAAATCCAATAGATAAACACTCATCTGACCCTTTATCACAAGATACAATGATACAAGAGATAAACATTGAATGGAATCTTTATCACAAGGAACATTAGTATGCTCAGTGGACTCTTTATCATAAGGAACATTAGTACGCTCCTAGTTAGATGGACGTGCAACCACCTCCATACAATACCAACTCAAATGCGGCCTTATAATATAGCACCTCTAGTTGAGTAACTTGACCCAACTCTTCTACGAAGTGCAAGAGCTAAATAACTATGTCCCTACGAGATTGGAGGCTAGAACTATCCTCCTTAATTATATTCTTGGTGTCTCCCATGTATGAAGTGGACATCCATTTATATAGCCTTGGGAATTACTATATATTTTTGAGAAGGTGGCTAGATATTTCTATGGATTAGTAGAAACTTCCCTAGGAGTGATGGTGTGAACAATCAGGCATCTAAGCCACACACACTCAGCAGTCATTGTGAAAGCTGCGTATGATTAGCCTCACAATTGGAAGTGGCCACAGTAGGTTGCTTCTTGCTCAAACAAGATATGCATGAGCTACCAAGCACGAAGCAAAAACCACTGGTGGACACACGAGTGTCATAGCAACCAGCCCCGACAAAGTCAGAAAAAGCATGTAAATCTGACGATAATGATCCCCCTGGGATAAAACAATCCAAGTAGTCGGGTACCGCTCAAGTAGCGAAAGATGCGCTTAACTGCCTGCCAATGCTTGACACCTAGGCAATGTATAAACCTACTCATCTGTGAGATAGCAAACTGAATATCTGGTCGAGTAATGCATAAGTAAATCAAGCATCCAACAGTCGGTTGATAGAGAACAACATCAAATGCATCTCTAGCATCATGCTTTCAATGGATATACTCATGCATGTTTGGAAAAACTCAGTAATGGAAGTCACAAAGTAAAGATAGTTTCCAAAATAGGGTGTCTACATAGGACCACAAACATAATTGTGAATAAGCTTCAATTTCAGTGTATCTCAAAAGAACCATCTTTTGGGAATGAGGAAGACCGCATTTTGCCTAAAATACAACCTTCACAGACATGTTTACCAAGTGCCTCAAGTTTGGGTAGAGAGGACATGGTTTCTAATGTCTTCAGGTGTAGCAAAATAGCAAAATTGAGATAACCAAAGCGTGCATGCCAAAGCTTTGCATCTGACATAGCTTTGGAGTTCTTTTGAAAACATTTGGGCAACTCAAGCTCCTCTAGCATCGTCCTCCTCCCTCTTCTTCATGCTCATGTATGCCCATCATAGTCGAAAAGTCAATGAAACTCTGATGGAATTTAAGTAAAGCTAAAAGTATCAAAATTTGGTGATTTTTCAGGCCAGTTGGGGTTTTGTTCAATCTTTTCCAAATATTCCCCAAATTTTGCATAATTTGAGAGATATGAGCTTTTCGCAATTTTCGAGTCCTAATGAAGTTTCACGACCATCCTCGAGTTTTTTTTTTAAGAGGAAGTTCGGATGGAGCCTAATCTCCCTTGCTTGAATTGATCGAAAGAACTACTATACAAGGGAATGAGCATCCTTCCCATGGGATCCCCCGAATCCCGCAAAATATGAGTTACACTACCCAAAAATGACATTTGGAAAGCACTACTCGAAGGCAATTGGTTTAATTCTACCCAAAGGCAATGCATTGGCCTAAGGCCCACAAGTACCCTACCATAGGGAGGGGTTGAACCCTCAGCCCCACCTCAAGAGGCAAAAGGTCCAACCAAATAGCCTAACATGTGTGGACACCATCCTGGAGTTGTTAGAGGCATGGAGTGGTGGTGCATTAATGAAGAATAATCCTCCACTTGTTAGAGACACCATCTTCAAGTTGTTCGAGACATGGAGAGGTGGTGCATTAATCAAGGATCATGGGATGTGTATTGGAAGGAAGATACATGCTTCAATATAAAAAAGTGTGGGAAATGGCCTACAAGGTTGCATGCAGTGGGGTATGCATTGTAATGTTGGAGAAGATCGATACATTTGAAGAGAATACATGAATAGGGTTTGATACTTAACTTGAGCAATAGACTAAAATAATGCACAATATACCTCATAAGAGATGCACAACAAACATTTACGAGGAAGAGAACACAACTAAGAGAGATACACAGGATAGCGAGCATACACTTAAAATCCAACATATACACAGGATAGCACAGAGCATACACTTAAAATCCAACATATAGACACTCATCTAAACCTTTATGACAATAGATAGCACAGAGCATACACTTAAAATCCAATAGATAAACACTCATCTGACCCTTTATCACAAGATACAATGATACAAGAGATAAACATTGAATGGAATCTTTATCACAAGGAACATTAGTATGCTCAGTGGACTCTTTATCATAAGGAACATTAGTACGCTCCTAGTTAGATGGACGTGCAACCACCTCCATACAATACCAACTCAAATGCGGCCTTATAATATAGCACCTCTAGTTGAGTAACTTGACCCAACTCTTCTACGAAGTGCAAGAGCTAAATAACTATGTCCCTACGAGATTGGAGGCTAGAACTATCCTCCTTAATTATATTCTTGGTGTCTCCCATGTATGAAGTGGACATCCATTTATATAGCCTTGGGAATTACTATATATTTTTGAGAAGGTGGCTAGATATTTCTATGGATTAGTAGAAACTTCCCTAGGAGTGATGGTGTGAACAATCAGGCATCTAAGCCACACACACTCAGCAGTCATTGTGAAAGCTGCGTATGATTAGCCTCACAATTGGAAGTGGCCACAGTAGGTTGCTTCTTGCTCAAACAAGATATGCATGAGCTACCAAGCACGAAGCAAAAACCACTGGTGGACACACGAGTGTCATAGCAACCAGCCCCGACAAAGTCAGAAAAAGCATGTAAATCTGACGATAATGATCCCCCTGGGATAAAACAATCCAAGTAGTCGGGTACCGCTCAAGTAGCGAAAGATGCGCTTAACTGCCTGCCAATGCTTGACACCTAGGCAATGTATAAACCTACTCATCTGTGAGATAGCAAACTGAATATCTGGTCGAGTAATGCATAAGTAAATCAAGCATCCAACAGTCGGTTGATAGAGAACAACATCAAATGCATCTCTAGCATCATGCTTTCAATGGATATACTCATGCATGTTTGGAAAAACTCAGTAATGGAAGTCACAAAGTAAAGATAGTTTCCAAAATAGGGTGTCTACATAGGACCACAAACATAATTGTGAATAAGCTTCAATTTCAGTGTATCTCAAAAGAACCATCTTTTGGGAATGAGGAAGACCGCATTTTGCCTAAAATACAACCTTCACAGACATGTTTACCAAGTGCCTCAAGTTTGGGTAGAGAGGACATGGTTTCTAATGTCTTCAGGTGTAGCAAAATAGCAAAATTGAGATAACCAAAGCGTGCATGCCAAAGCTTTGCATCTGACATAGCTTTGGAGTTCTTTTGAAAACATTTGGGCAACTCAAGCTCCTCTAGCATCGTCCTCCTCCCTCTTCTTCATGCTCATGTATGCCCATCATAGTCGAAAAGTCAATGAAACTCTGATGGAATTTAAGTAAAGCTAAAAGTATCAAAATTTGGTGATTTTTCAGGCCAGTTGGGGTTTTGTTCAATCTTTTCCAAATATTCCCCAAATTTTGCATAATTTGAGAGATATGAGCTTTTCGCAATTTTCGAGTCCTAATGAAGTTTCACGACCATCCTCGAGTTTTTTTTTTAAGAGGAAGTTCGGATGGAGCCTAATCTCCCTTGCTTGAATTGATCGAAAGAACTACTATACAAGGGAATGAGCATCCTTCCCATGGGATCCCCCGAATCCCGCAAAATATGAGTTACACTACCCAAAAATGACATTTGGAAAGCACTACTCGAAGGCAATTGGTTTAATTCTACCCAAAGGCAATGCATTGGCCTAAGGCCCACAAGTACCCTACCATAGGGAGGGGTTGAACCCTCAGCCCCACCTCAAGAGGCAAAAGGTCCAACCAAATAGCCTAACATGTGTGGACACCATCCTGGAGTTGTTAGAGGCATGGAGTGGTGGTGCATTAATGAAGAATAATCCTCCACTTGTTAGAGACACCATCTTCAAGTTGTTCGAGACATGGAGAGGTGGTGCATTAATCAAGGATCATGGGATGTGTATTGGAAGGAAGATACATGCTTCAATATAAAAAAGTGTGGGAAATGGCCTACAAGGTTGCATGCAGTGGGGTATGCATTGTAATGTTGGAGAAGATCGATACATTTGAAGAGAATACATGAATAGGGTTTGATACTTAACTTGAGCAATAGACTAAAATAATGCACAATATACCTCATAAGAGATGCACAACAAACATTTACGAGGAAGAGAACACAACTAAGAGAGATACACAGGATAGCGAGCATACACTTAAAATCCAACATATACACAGGATAGCACAGAGCATACACTTAAAATCCAACATATAGACACTCATCTAAACCTTTATGACAATAGATAGCACAGAGCATACACTTAAAATCCAATAGATAAACACTCATCTGACCCTTTATCACAAGATACAATGATACAAGAGATAAACATTGAATGGAATCTTTATCACAAGGAACATTAGTATGCTCAGTGGACTCTTTATCATAAGGAACATTAGTACGCTCCTAGTTAGATGGACGTGCAACCACCTCCATACAATACCAACTCAAATGCGGCCTTATAATATAGCACCTCTAGTTGAGTAACTTGACCCAACTCTTCTACGAAGTGCAAGAGCTAAATAACTATGTCCCTACGAGATTGGAGGCTAGAACTATCCTCCTTAATTATATTCTTGGTGTCTCCCATGTATGAAGTGGACATCCATTTATATAGCCTTGGGAATTACTATATATTTTTGAGAAGGTGGCTAGATATTTCTATGGATTAGTAGAAACTTCCCTAGGAGTGATGGTGTGAACAATCAGGCATCTAAGCCACACACACTCAGCAGTCATTGTGAAAGCTGCGTATGATTAGCCTCACAATTGGAAGTGGCCACAGTAGGTTGCTTCTTGCTCAAACAAGATATGCATGAGCTACCAAGCACGAAGCAAAAACCACTGGTGGACACACGAGTGTCATAGCAACCAGCCCCGACAAAGTCAGAAAAAGCATGTAAATCTGACGATAATGATCCCCCTGGGATAAAACAATCCAAGTAGTCGGGTACCGCTCAAGTAGCGAAAGATGCGCTTAACTGCCTGCCAATGCTTGACACCTAGGCAATGTATAAACCTACTCATCTGTGAGATAGCAAACTGAATATCTGGTCGAGTAATGCATAAGTAAATCAAGCATCCAACAGTCGGTTGATAGAGAACAACATCAAATGCATCTCTAGCATCATGCTTTCAATGGATATACTCATGCATGTTTGGAAAAAATCAGTAATGGAAGTCACAAAGTAAAGATAGTTTCCAAAATAGGGTGTCTACATAGGACCACAAACATAATTGTGAATAAGCTTCAATTTCAGTGTATCTCAAAAGAACCATCTTTTGGGAATGAGGAAGACCGCATTTTGCCTAAAATACAACCTTCACAGACATGTTTACCAAGTGCCTCAAGTTTGGGTAGAGAGGACATGGTTTCTAATGTCTTCAGGTGTAGCAAAATAGCAAAATTGAGATAACCAAAGCGTGCATGCCAAAGCTTTGCATCTGACATAGCTTTGGAGTTCTTTTGAAAACATTTGGGCAACTCAAGCTCCTCTAGCATCGTCCTCCTCCCTCTTCTTCATGCTCATGTATGCCCATCATAGTCGAAAAGTCAATGAAACTCTGATGGAATTTAAGTAAAGCTAAAAGTATCAAAATTTGGTGATTTTTCAGGCCAGTTGGGGTTTTGTTCAATCTTTTCCAAATATTCCCCAAATTTTGCATAATTTGAGAGATATGAGCTTTTCGCAATTTTCGAGTCCTAATGAAGTTTCACGACCATCCTCGAGTTTTTTTTTTAAGAGGAAGTTCGGATGGAGCCTAATCTCCCTTGCTTGAATTGATCGAAAGAACTACTATACAAGGGAATGAGCATCCTTCCCATGGGATCCCCCGAATCCCGCAAAATATGAGTTACACTACCCAAAAATGACATTTGGAAAGCACTACTCGAAGGCAATTGGTTTAATTCTACCCAAAGGCAATGCATTGGCCTAAGGCCCACAAGTACCCTACCATAGGGAGGGGTTGAACCCTCAGCCCCACCTCAAGAGGCAAAAGGTCCAACCAAATAGCCTAACATGTGTGGACACCATCCTGGAGTTGTTAGAGGCATGGAGTGGTGGTGCATTAATGAAGAATAATCCTCCACTTGTTAGAGACACCATCTTCAAGTTGTTCGAGACATGGAGAGGTGGTGCATTAATCAAGGATCATGGGATGTGTATTGGAAGGAAGATACATGCTTCAATATAAAAAAGTGTGGGAAATGGCCTACAAGGTTGCATGCAGTGGGGTATGCATTGTAATGTTGGAGAAGATCGATACATTTGAAGAGAATACATGAATAGGGTTTGATACTTAACTTGAGCAATAGACTAAAATAATGCACAATATACCTCATAAGAGATGCACAACAAACATTTACGAGGAAGAGAACACAACTAAGAGAGATACACAGGATAGCGAGCATACACTTAAAATCCAACATATACACAGGATAGCACAGAGCATACACTTAAAATCCAACATATAGACACTCATCTAAACCTTTATGACAATAGATAGCACAGAGCATACACTTAAAATCCAATAGATAAACACTCATCTGACCCTTTATCACAAGATACAATGATACAAGAGATAAACATTGAATGGAATCTTTATCACAAGGAACATTAGTATGCTCAGTGGACTCTTTATCATAAGGAACATTAGTACGCTCCTAGTTAGATGGACGTGCAACCACCTCCATACAATACCAACTCAAATGCGGCCTTATAATATAGCACCTCTAGTTGAGTAACTTGACCCAACTCTTCTACGAAGTGCAAGAGCTAAATAACTATGTCCCTACGAGATTGGAGGCTAGAACTATCCTCCTTAATTATATTCTTGGTGTCTCCCATGTATGAAGTGGACATCCATTTATATAGCCTTGGGAATTACTATATATTTTTGAGAAGGTGGCTAGATATTTCTATGGATTAGTAGAAACTTCCCTAGGAGTGATGGTGTGAACAATCAGGCATCTAAGCCACACACACTCAGCAGTCATTGTGAAAGCTGCGTATGATTAGCCTCACAATTGGAAGTGGCCACAGTAGGTTGCTTCTTGCTCAAACAAGATATGCATGAGCTACCAAGCACGAAGCAAAAACCACTGGTGGACACACGAGTGTCATAGCAACCAGCCCCGACAAAGTCAGAAAAAGCATGTAAATCTGACGATAATGATCCCCCTGGGATAAAACAATCCAAGTAGTCGGGTACCGCTCAAGTAGCGAAAGATGCGCTTAACTGCCTGCCAATGCTTGACACCTAGGCAATGTATAAACCTACTCATCTGTGAGATAGCAAACTGAATATCTGGTCGAGTAATGCATAAGTAAATCAAGCATCCAACAGTCGGTTGATAGAGAACAACATCAAATGCATCTCTAGCATCATGCTTTCAATGGATATACTCATGCATGTTTGGAAAAACTCAGTAATGGAAGTCACAAAGTAAAGATAGTTTCCAAAATAGGGTGTCTACATAGGACCACAAACATAATTGTGAATAAGCTTCAATTTCAGTGTATCTCAAAAGAACCATCTTTTGGGAATGAGGAAGACCGCATTTTGCCTAAAATACAACCTTCACAGACATGTTTACCAAGTGCCTCAAGTTTGGGTAGAGAGGACATGGTTTCTAATGTCTTCAGGTGTAGCAAAATAGCAAAATTGAGATAACCAAAGCGTGCATGCCAAAGCTTTGCATCTGACATAGCTTTGGAGTTCTTTTGAAAACATTTGGGCAACTCAAGCTCCTCTAGCATCGTCCTCCTCCCTCTTCTTCATGCTCATGTATGCCCATCATAGTCGAAAAGTCAATGAAACTCTGATGGAATTTAAGTAAAGCTAAAAGTATCAAAATTTGGTGATTTTTCAGGCCAGTTCGGGTTTTGTTCAATCTTTTCCAAATATTCCCCAAATTTTGCATAATTTGAGAGATATGAGCTTTTCGCAATTTTCGAGTCCTAATGAAGTTTCACGACCATCCTCGAGTTTTTTTTTTAAGAGGAAGTTCGGATGGAGCCTAATCTCCCTTGCTTGAATTGATCGAAAGAACTACTATACAAGGGAATGAGCATCCTTCCCATGGGATCCCCCGAATCCCGCAAAATATGAGTTACACTACCCAAAAATGACATTTGGAAAGCACTACTCGAAGGCAATTGGTTTAATTCTACCCAAAGGCAATGCATTGGCCTAAGGCCCACAAGTACCCTACCATAGGGAGGGGTTGAACCCTCAGCCCCACCTCAAGAGGCAAAAGGTCCAACCAAATAGCCTAACATGTGTGGACACCATCCTGGAGTTGTTAGAGGCATGGAGTGGTGGTGCATTAATGAAGAATAATCCTCCACTTGTTAGAGACACCATCTTCAAGTTGTTCGAGACATGGAGAGGTGGTGCATTAATCAAGGATCATGGGATGTGTATTGGAAGGAAGATACATGCTTCAATATAAAAAAGTGTGGGAAATGGCCTACAAGGTTGCATGCAGTGGGGTATGCATTGTAATGTTGGAGAAGATCGATACATTTGAAGAGAATACATGAATAGGGTTTGATACTTAACTTGAGCAATAGACTAAAATAATGCACAATATACCTCATAAGAGATGCACAACAAACATTTACGAGGAAGAGAACACAACTAAGAGAGATACACAGGATAGCGAGCATACACTTAAAATCCAACATATACACAGGATAGCACAGAGCATACACTTAAAATCCAACATATAGACACTCATCTAAACCTTTATGACAATAGATAGCACAGAGCATACACTTAAAATCCAATAGATAAACACTCATCTGACCCTTTATCACAAGATACAATGATACAAGAGATAAACATTGAATGGAATCTTTATCACAAGGAACATTAGTATGCTCAGTGGACTCTTTATCATAAGGAACATTAGTACGCTCCTAGTTAGATGGACGTGCAACCACCTCCATACAATACCAACTCAAATGCGGCCTTATAATATAGCACCTCTAGTTGAGTAACTTGACCCAACTCTTCTACGAAGTGCAAGAGCTAAATAACTATGTCCCTACGAGATTGGAGGCTAGAACTATCCTCCTTAATTATATTCTTGGTGTCTCCCATGTATGAAGTGGACATCCATTTATATAGCCTTGGGAATTACTATATATTTTTGAGAAGGTGGCTAGATATTTCTATGGATTAGTAGAAACTTCCCTAGGAGTGATGGTGTGAACAATCAGGCATCTAAGCCACACACACTCAGCAGTCATTGTGAAAGCTGCGTATGATTAGCCTCACAATTGGAAGTGGCCACAGTAGGTTGCTTCTTGCTCAAACAAGATATGCATGAGCTACCAAGCACGAAGCAAAAACCACTGGTGGACACACGAGTGTCATAGCAACCAGCCCCGACAAAGTCAGAAAAAGCATGTAAATCTGACGATAATGATCCCCCTGGGATAAAACAATCCAAGTAGTCGGGTACCGCTCAAGTAGCGAAAGATGCGCTTAACTGCCTGCCAATGCTTGACACCTAGGCAATGTATAAACCTACTCATCTGTGAGATAGCAAACTGAATATCTGGTCGAGTAATGCATAAGTAAATCAAGCATCCAACAGTCGGTTGATAGAGAACAACATCAAATGCATCTCTAGCATCATGCTTTCAATGGATATACTCATGCATGTTTGGAAAAACTCAGTAATGGAAGTCACAAAGTAAAGATAGTTTCCAAAATAGGGTGTCTACATAGGACCACAAACATAATTGTGAATAAGCTTCAATTTCAGTGTATCTCAAAAGAACCATCTTTTGGGAATGAGGAAGACCGCATTTTGCCTAAAATACAACCTTCACAGACATGTTTACCAAGTGCCTCAAGTTTGGGTAGAGAGGACATGGTTTCTAATGTCTTCAGGTGTAGCAAAATAGCAAAATTGAGATAACCAAAGCGTGCATGCCAAAGCTTTGCATCTGACATAGCTTTGGAGTTCTTTTGAAAACATTTGGGCAACTCAAGCTCCTCTAGCATCGTCCTCCTCCCTCTTCTTCATGCTCATGTATGCCCATCATAGTCGAAAAGTCAATGAAACTCTGATGGAATTTAAGTAAAGCTAAAAGTATCAAAATTTGGTGATTTTTCAGGCCAGTTGGGGTTTTGTTCAATCTTTTCCAAATATTCCCCAAATTTTGCATAATTTGAGAGATATGAGCTTTTCGCAATTTTCGAGTCCTAATGAAGTTTCACGACCATCCTCGAGTTTTTTTTTTAAGAGGAAGTTCGGATGGAGCCTAATCTCCCTTGCTTGAATTGATCGAAAGAACTACTATACAAGGGAATGAGCATCCTTCCCATGGGATCCCCCGAATCCCGCAAAATATGAGTTACACTACCCAAAAATGACATTTGGAAAGCACTACTCGAAGGCAATTGGTTTAATTCTACCCAAAGGCAATGCATTGGCCTAAGGCCCACAAGTACCCTACCATAGGGAGGGGTTGAACCCTCAGCCCCACCTCAAGAGGCAAAAGGTCCAACCAAATAGCCTAACATGTGTGGACACCATCCTGGAGTTGTTAGAGGCATGGAGTGGTGGTGCATTAATGAAGAATAATCCTCCACTTGTTAGAGACACCATCTTCAAGTTGTTCGAGACATGGAGAGGTGGTGCATTAATCAAGGATCATGGGATGTGTATTGGAAGGAAGATACATGCTTCAATATAAAAAAGTGTGGGAAATGGCCTACAAGGTTGCATGCAGTGGGGTATGCATTGTAATGTTGGAGAAGATCGATACATTTGAAGAGAATACATGAATAGGGTTTGATACTTAACTTGAGCAATAGACTAAAATAATGCACAATATACCTCATAAGAGATGCACAACAAACATTTACGAGGAAGAGAACACAACTAAGAGAGATACACAGGATAGCGAGCATACACTTAAAATCCAACATATACACAGGATAGCACAGAGCATACACTTAAAATCCAACATATAGACACTCATCTAAACCTTTATGACAATAGATAGCACAGAGCATACACTTAAAATCCAATAGATAAACACTCATCTGACCCTTTATCACAAGATACAATGATACAAGAGATAAACATTGAATGGAATCTTTATCACAAGGAACATTAGTATGCTCAGTGGACTCTTTATCATAAGGAACATTAGTACGCTCCTAGTTAGATGGACGTGCAACCACCTCCATACAATACCAACTCAAATGCGGCCTTATAATATAGCACCTCTAGTTGAGTAACTTGACCCAACTCTTCTACGAAGTGCAAGAGCTAAATAACTATGTCCCTACGAGATTGGAGGCTAGAACTATCCTCCTTAATTATATTCTTGGTGTCTCCCATGTATGAAGTGGACATCCATTTATATAGCCTTGGGAATTACTATATATTTTTGAGAAGGTGGCTAGATATTTCTATGGATTAGTAGAAACTTCCCTAGGAGTGATGGTGTGAACAATCAGGCATCTAAGCCACACACACTCAGCAGTCATTGTGAAAGCTGCGTATGATTAGCCTCACAATTGGAAGTGGCCACAGTAGGTTGCTTCTTGCTCAAACAAGATATGCATGAGCTACCAAGCACGAAGCAAAAACCACTGGTGGACACACGAGTGTCATAGCAACCAGCCCCGACAAAGTCAGAAAAAGCATGTAAATCTGACGATAATGATCCCCCTGGGATAAAACAATCCAAGTAGTCGGGTACCGCTCAAGTAGCGAAAGATGCGCTTAACTGCCTGCCAATGCTTGACACCTAGGCAATGTATAAACCTACTCATCTGTGAGATAGCAAACTGAATATCTGGTCGAGTAATGCATAAGTAAATCAAGCATCCAACAGTCGGTTGATAGAGAACAACATCAAATGCATCTCTAGCATCATGCTTTCAATGGATATACTCATGCATGTTTGGAAAAACTCAGTAATGGAAGTCACAAAGTAAAGATAGTTTCCAAAATAGGGTGTCTACATAGGACCACAAACATAATTGTGAATAAGCTTCAATTTCAGTGTATCTCAAAAGAACCATCTTTTGGGAATGAGGAAGACCGCATTTTGCCTAAAATACAACCTTCACAGACATGTTTACCAAGTGCCTCAAGTTTGGGTAGAGAGGACATGGTTTCTAATGTCTTCAGGTGTAGCAAAATAGCAAAATTGAGATAACCAAAGCGTGCATGCCAAAGCTTTGCATCTGACATAGCTTTGGAGTTCTTTTGAAAACATTTGGGCAACTCAAGCTCCTCTAGCATCGTCCTCCTCCCTCTTCTTCATGCTCATGTATGCCCATCATAGTCGAAAAGTCAATGAAACTCTGATGGAATTTAAGTAAAGCTAAAAGTATCAAAATTTGGTGATTTTTCAGGCCAGTTGGGGTTTTGTTCAATCTTTTCCAAATATTCCCCAAATTTTGCATAATTTGAGAGATATGAGCTTTTCGCAATTTTCGAGTCCTAATGAAGTTTCACGACCATCCTCGAGTTTTTTTTTTAAGAGGAAGTTCGGATGGAGCCTAATCTCCCTTGCTTGAATTGATCGAAAGAACTACTATACAAGGGAATGAGCATCCTTCCCATGGGATCCCCCGAATCCCGCAAAATATGAGTTACACTACCCAAAAATGACATTTGGAAAGCACTACTCGAAGGCAATTGGTTTAATTCTACCCAAAGGCAATGCATTGGCCTAAGGCCCACAAGTACCCTACCATAGGGAGGGGTTGAACCCTCAGCCCCACCTCAAGAGGCAAAAGGTCCAACCAAATAGCCTAACATGTGTGGACACCATCCTGGAGTTGTTAGAGGCATGGAGTGGTGGTGCATTAATGAAGAATAATCCTCCACTTGTTAGAGACACCATCTTCAAGTTGTTCGAGACATGGAGAGGTGGTGCATTAATCAAGGATCATGGGATGTGTATTGGAAGGAAGATACATGCTTCAATATAAAAAAGTGTGGGAAATGGCCTACAAGGTTGCATGCAGTGGGGTATGCATTGTAATGTTGGAGAAGATCGATACATTTGAAGAGAATACATGAATAGGGTTTGATACTTAACTTGAGCAATAGACTAAAATAATGCACAATATACCTCATAAGAGATGCACAACAAACATTTACGAGGAAGAGAACACAACTAAGAGAGATACACAGGATAGCGAGCATACACTTAAAATCCAACATATACACAGGATAGCACAGAGCATACACTTAAAATCCAACATATAGACACTCATCTAAACCTTTATGACAATAGATAGCACAGAGCATACACTTAAAATCCAATAGATAAACACTCATCTGACCCTTTATCACAAGATACAATGATACAAGAGATAAACATTGAATGGAATCTTTATCACAAGGAACATTAGTATGCTCAGTGGACTCTTTATCATAAGGAACATTAGTACGCTCCTAGTTAGATGGACGTGCAACCACCTCCATACAATACCAACTCAAATGCGGCCTTATAATATAGCACCTCTAGTTGAGTAACTTGACCCAACTCTTCTACGAAGTGCAAGAGCTAAATAACTATGTCCCTACGAGATTGGAGGCTAGAACTATCCTCCTTAATTATATTCTTGGTGTCTCCCATGTATGAAGTGGACATCCATTTATATAGCCTTGGGAATTACTATATATTTTTGAGAAGGTGGCTAGATATTTCTATGGATTAGTAGAAACTTCCCTAGGAGTGATGGTGTGAACAATCAGGCATCTAAGCCACACACACTCAGCAGTCATTGTGAAAGCTGCGTATGATTAGCCTCACAATTGGAAGTGGCCACAGTAGGTTGCTTCTTGCTCAAACAAGATATGCATGAGCTACCAAGCACGAAGCAAAAACCACTGGTGGACACACGAGTGTCATAGCAACCAGCCCCGACAAAGTCAGAAAAAGCATGTAAATCTGACGATAATGATCCCCCTGGGATAAAACAATCCAAGTAGTCGGGTACCGCTCAAGTAGCGAAAGATGCGCTTAACTGCCTGCCAATGCTTGACACCTAGGCAATGTATAAACCTACTCATCTGTGAGATAGCAAACTGAATATCTGGTCGAGTAATGCATAAGTAAATCAAGCATCCAACAGTCGGTTGATAGAGAACAACATCAAATGCATCTCTAGCATCATGCTTTCAATGGATATACTCATGCATGTTTGGAAAAACTCAGTAATGGAAGTCACAAAGTAAAGATAGTTTCCAAAATAGGGTGTCTACATAGGACCACAAACATAATTGTGAATAAGCTTCAATTTCAGTGTATCTCAAAAGAACCATCTTTTGGGAATGAGGAAGACCGCATTTTGCCTAAAATACAACCTTCACAGACATGTTTACCAAGTGCCTCAAGTTTGGGTAGAGAGGACATGGTTTCTAATGTCTTCAGGTGTAGCAAAATAGCAAAATTGAGATAACCAAAGCGTGCATGCCAAAGCTTTGCATCTGACATAGCTTTGGAGTTCTTTTGAAAACATTTGGGCAACTCAAGCTCCTCTAGCATCGTCCTCCTCCCTCTTCTTCATGCTCATGTATGCCCATCATAGTCGAAAAGTCAATGAAACTCTGATGGAATTTAAGTAAAGCTAAAAGTATCAAAATTTGGTGATTTTTCAGGCCAGTTGGGGTTTTGTTCAATCTTTTCCAAATATTCCCCAAATTTTGCATAATTTGAGAGATATGAGCTTTTCGCAATTTTCGAGTCCTAATGAAGTTTCACGACCATCCTCGAGTTTTTTTTTTAAGAGGAAGTTCGGATGGAGCCTAATCTCCCTTGCTTGAATTGATCGAAAGAACTACTATACAAGGGAATGAGCATCCTTCCCATGGGATCCCCCGAATCCCGCAAAATATGAGTTACACTACCCAAAAATGACATTTGGAAAGCACTACTCGAAGGCAATTGGTTTAATTCTACCCAAAGGCAATGCATTGGCCTAAGGCCCACAAGTACCCTACCATAGGGAGGGGTTGAACCCTCAGCCCCACCTCAAGAGGCAAAAGGTCCAACCAAATAGCCTAACATGTGTGGACACCATCCTGGAGTTGTTAGAGGCATGGAGTGGTGGTGCATTAATGAAGAATAATCCTCCACTTGTTAGAGACACCATCTTCAAGTTGTTCGAGACATGGAGAGGTGGTGCATTAATCAAGGATCATGGGATGTGTATTGGAAGGAAGATACATGCTTCAATATAAAAAAGTGTGGGAAATGGCCTACAAGGTTGCATGCAGTGGGGTATGCATTGTAATGTTGGAGAAGATCGATACATTTGAAGAGAATACATGAATAGGGTTTGATACTTAACTTGAGCAATAGACTAAAATAATGCACAATATACCTCATAAGAGATGCACAACAAACATTTACGAGGAAGAGAACACAACTAAGAGAGATACACAGGATAGCGAGCATACACTTAAAATCCAACATATACACAGGATAGCACAGAGCATACACTTAAAATCCAACATATAGACACTCATCTAAACCTTTATGACAATAGATAGCACAGAGCATACACTTAAAATCCAATAGATAAACACTCATCTGACCCTTTATCACAAGATACAATGATACAAGAGATAAACATTGAATGGAATCTTTATCACAAGGAACATTAGTATGCTCAGTGGACTCTTTATCATAAGGAACATTAGTACGCTCCTAGTTAGATGGACGTGCAACCACCTCCATACAATACCAACTCAAATGCGGCCTTATAATATAGCACCTCTAGTTGAGTAACTTGACCCAACTCTTCTACGAAGTGCAAGAGCTAAATAACTATGTCCCTACGAGATTGGAGGCTAGAACTATCCTCCTTAATTATATTCTTGGTGTCTCCCATGTATGAAGTGGACATCCATTTATATAGCCTTGGGAATTACTATATATTTTTGAGAAGGTGGCTAGATATTTCTATGGATTAGTAGAAACTTCCCTAGGAGTGATGGTGTGAACAATCAGGCATCTAAGCCACACACACTCAGCAGTCATTGTGAAAGCTGCGTATGATTAGCCTCACAATTGGAAGTGGCCACAGTAGGTTGCTTCTTGCTCAAACAAGATATGCATGAGCTACCAAGCACGAAGCAAAAACCACTGGTGGACACACGAGTGTCATAGCAACCAGCCCCGACAAAGTCAGAAAAAGCATGTAAATCTGACGATAATGATCCCCCTGGGATAAAACAATCCAAGTAGTCGGGTACCGCTCAAGTAGCGAAAGATGCGCTTAACTGCCTGCCAATGCTTGACACCTAGGCAATGTATAAACCTACTCATCTGTGAGATAGCAAACTGAATATCTGGTCGAGTAATGCATAAGTAAATCAAGCATCCAACAGTCGGTTGATAGAGAACAACATCAAATGCATCTCTAGCATCATGCTTTCAATGGATATACTCATGCATGTTTGGAAAAACTCAGTAATGGAAGTCACAAAGTAAAGATAGTTTCCAAAATAGGGTGTCTACATAGGACCACAAACATAATTGTGAATAAGCTTCAATTTCAGTGTATCTCAAAAGAACCATCTTTTGGGAATGAGGAAGACCGCATTTTGCCTAAAATACAACCTTCACAGACATGTTTACCAAGTGCCTCAAGTTTGGGTAGAGAGGACATGGTTTCTAATGTCTTCAGGTGTAGCAAAATAGCAAAATTGAGATAACCAAAGCGTGCATGCCAAAGCTTTGCATCTGACATAGCTTTGGAGTTCTTTTGAAAACATTTGGGCAACTCAAGCTCCTCTAGCATCGTCCTCCTCCCTCTTCTTCATGCTCATGTATGCCCATCATAGTCGAAAAGTCAATGAAACTCTGATGGAATTTAAGTAAAGCTAAAAGTATCAAAATTTGGTGATTTTTCAGGCCAGTTGGGGTTTTGTTCAATCTTTTCCAAATATTCCCCAAATTTTGCATAATTTGAGAGATATGAGCTTTTCGCAATTTTCGAGTCCTAATGAAGTTTCACGACCATCCTCGAGTTTTTTTTTTAAGAGGAAGTTCGGATGGAGCCTAATCTCCCTTGCTTGAATTGATCGAAAGAACTACTATACAAGGGAATGAGCATCCTTCCCATGGGATCCCCCGAATCCCGCAAAATATGAGTTACACTACCCAAAAATGACATTTGGAAAGCACTACTCGAAGGCAATTGGTTTAATTCTACCCAAAGGCAATGCATTGGCCTAAGGCCCACAAGTACCCTACCATAGGGAGGGGTTGAACCCTCAGCCCCACCTCAAGAGGCAAAAGGTCCAACCAAATAGCCTAACATGTGTGGACACCATCCTGGAGTTGTTAGAGGCATGGAGTGGTGGTGCATTAATGAAGAATAATCCTCCACTTGTTAGAGACACCATCTTCAAGTTGTTCGAGACATGGAGAGGTGGTGCATTAATCAAGGATCATGGGATGTGTATTGGAAGGAAGATACATGCTTCAATATAAAAAAGTGTGGGAAATGGCCTACAAGGTTGCATGCAGTGGGGTATGCATTGTAATGTTGGAGAAGATCGATACATTTGAAGAGAATACATGAATAGGGTTTGATACTTAACTTGAGCAATAGACTAAAATAATGCACAATATACCTCATAAGAGATGCACAACAAACATTTACGAGGAAGAGAACACAACTAAGAGAGATACACAGGATAGCGAGCATACACTTAAAATCCAACATATACACAGGATAGCACAGAGCATACACTTAAAATCCAACATATAGACACTCATCTAAACCTTTATGACAATAGATAGCACAGAGCATACACTTAAAATCCAATAGATAAACACTCATCTGACCCTTTATCACAAGATACAATGATACAAGAGATAAACATTGAATGGAATCTTTATCACAAGGAACATTAGTATGCTCAGTGGACTCTTTATCATAAGGAACATTAGTACGCTCCTAGTTAGATGGACGTGCAACCACCTCCATACAATACCAACTCAAATGCGGCCTTATAATATAGCACCTCTAGTTGAGTAACTTGACCCAACTCTTCTACGAAGTGCAAGAGCTAAATAACTATGTCCCTACGAGATTGGAGGCTAGAACTATCCTCCTTAATTATATTCTTGGTGTCTCCCATGTATGAAGTGGACATCCATTTATATAGCCTTGGGAATTACTATATATTTTTGAGAAGGTGGCTAGATATTTCTATGGATTAGTAGAAACTTCCCTAGGAGTGATGGTGTGAACAATCAGGCATCTAAGCCACACACACTCAGCAGTCATTGTGAAAGCTGCGTATGATTAGCCTCACAATTGGAAGTGGCCACAGTAGGTTGCTTCTTGCTCAAACAAGATATGCATGAGCTACCAAGCACGAAGCAAAAACCACTGGTGGACACACGAGTGTCATAGCAACCAGCCCCGACAAAGTCAGAAAAAGCATGTAAATCTGACGATAATGATCCCCCTGGGATAAAACAATCCAAGTAGTCGGGTACCGCTCAAGTAGCGAAAGATGCGCTTAACTGCCTGCCAATGCTTGACACCTAGGCAATGTATAAACCTACTCATCTGTGAGATAGCAAACTGAATATCTGGTCGAGTAATGCATAAGTAAATCAAGCATCCAACAGTCGGTTGATAGAGAACAACATCAAATGCATCTCTAGCATCATGCTTTCAATGGATATACTCATGCATGTTTGGAAAAACTCAGTAATGGAAGTCACAAAGTAAAGATAGTTTCCAAAATAGGGTGTCTACATAGGACCACAAACATAATTGTGAATAAGCTTCAATTTCAGTGTATCTCAAAAGAACCATCTTTTGGGAATGAGGAAGACCGCATTTTGCCTAAAATACAACCTTCACAGACATGTTTACCAAGTGCCTCAAGTTTGGGTAGAGAGGACATGGTTTCTAATGTCTTCAGGTGTAGCAAAATAGCAAAATTGAGATAACCAAAGCGTGCATGCCAAAGCTTTGCATCTGACATAGCTTTGGAGTTCTTTTGAAAACATTTGGGCAACTCAAGCTCCTCTAGCATCGTCCTCCTCCCTCTTCTTCATGCTCATGTATGCCCATCATAGTCGAAAAGTCAATGAAACTCTGATGGAATTTAAGTAAAGCTAAAAGTATCAAAATTTGGTGATTTTTCAGGCCAGTTGGGGTTTTGTTCAATCTTTTCCAAATATTCCCCAAATTTTGCATAATTTGAGAGATATGAGCTTTTCGCAATTTTCGAGTCCTAATGAAGTTTCACGACCATCCTCGAGTTTTTTTTTTAAGAGGAAGTTCGGATGGAGCCTAATCTCCCTTGCTTGAATTGATCGAAAGAACTACTATACAAGGGAATGAGCATCCTTCCCATGGGATCCCCCGAATCCCGCAAAATATGAGTTACACTACCCAAAAATGACATTTGGAAAGCACTACTCGAAGGCAATTGGTTTAATTCTACCCAAAGGCAATGCATTGGCCTAAGGCCCACAAGTACCCTACCATAGGGAGGGGTTGAACCCTCAGCCCCACCTCAAGAGGCAAAAGGTCCAACCAAATAGCCTAACATGTGTGGACACCATCCTGGAGTTGTTAGAGGCATGGAGTGGTGGTGCATTAATGAAGAATAATCCTCCACTTGTTAGAGACACCATCTTCAAGTTGTTCGAGACATGGAGAGGTGGTGCATTAATCAAGGATCATGGGATGTGTATTGGAAGGAAGATACATGCTTCAATATAAAAAAGTGTGGGAAATGGCCTACAAGGTTGCATGCAGTGGGGTATGCATTGTAATGTTGGAGAAGATCGATACATTTGAAGAGAATACATGAATAGGGTTTGATACTTAACTTGAGCAATAGACTAAAATAATGCACAATATACCTCATAAGAGATGCACAACAAACATTTACGAGGAAGAGAACACAACTAAGAGAGATACACAGGATAGCGAGCATACACTTAAAATCCAACATATACACAGGATAGCACAGAGCATACACTTAAAATCCAACATATAGACACTCATCTAAACCTTTATGACAATAGATAGCACAGAGCATACACTTAAAATCCAATAGATAAACACTCATCTGACCCTTTATCACAAGATACAATGATACAAGAGATAAACATTGAATGGAATCTTTATCACAAGGAACATTAGTATGCTCAGTGGACTCTTTATCATAAGGAACATTAGTACGCTCCTAGTTAGATGGACGTGCAACCACCTCCATACAATACCAACTCAAATGCGGCCTTATAATATAGCACCTCTAGTTGAGTAACTTGACCCAACTCTTCTACGAAGTGCAAGAGCTAAATAACTATGTCCCTACGAGATTGGAGGCTAGAACTATCCTCCTTAATTATATTCTTGGTGTCTCCCATGTATGAAGTGGACATCCATTTATATAGCCTTGGGAATTACTATATATTTTTGAGAAGGTGGCTAGATATTTCTATGGATTAGTAGAAACTTCCCTAGGAGTGATGGTGTGAACAATCAGGCATCTAAGCCACACACACTCAGCAGTCATTGTGAAAGCTGCGTATGATTAGCCTCACAATTGGAAGTGGCCACAGTAGGTTGCTTCTTGCTCAAACAAGATATGCATGAGCTACCAAGCACGAAGCAAAAACCACTGGTGGACACACGAGTGTCATAGCAACCAGCCCCGACAAAGTCAGAAAAAGCATGTAAATCTGACGATAATGATCCCCCTGGGATAAAACAATCCAAGTAGTCGGGTACCGCTCAAGTAGCGAAAGATGCGCTTAACTGCCTGCCAATGCTTGACACCTAGGCAATGTATAAACCTACTCATCTGTGAGATAGCAAACTGAATATCTGGTCGAGTAATGCATAAGTAAATCAAGCATCCAACAGTCGGTTGATAGAGAACAACATCAAATGCATCTCTAGCATCATGCTTTCAATGGATATACTCATGCATGTTTGGAAAAACTCAGTAATGGAAGTCACAAAGTAAAGATAGTTTCCAAAATAGGGTGTCTACATAGGACCACAAACATAATTGTGAATAAGCTTCAATTTCAGTGTATCTCAAAAGAACCATCTTTTGGGAATGAGGAAGACCGCATTTTGCCTAAAATACAACCTTCACAGACATGTTTACCAAGTGCCTCAAGTTTGGGTAGAGAGGACATGGTTTCTAATGTCTTCAGGTGTAGCAAAATAGCAAAATTGAGATAACCAAAGCGTGCATGCCAAAGCTTTGCATCTGACATAGCTTTGGAGTTCTTTTGAAAACATTTGGGCAACTCAAGCTCCTCTAGCATCGTCCTCCTCCCTCTTCTTCATGCTCATGTATGCCCATCATAGTCGAAAAGTCAATGAAACTCTGATGGAATTTAAGTAAAGCTAAAAGTATCAAAATTTGGTGATTTTTCAGGCCAGTTGGGGTTTTGTTCAATCTTTTCCAAATATTCCCCAAATTTTGCATAATTTGAGAGATATGAGCTTTTCGCAATTTTCGAGTCCTAATGAAGTTTCACGACCATCCTTGAGTTTTTTTTTTAAGAGGAAGTTCGGATGGAGCCTAATCTCCCTTGCTTGAATTGATCGAAAGAACTACTATACAAGGGAATGAGCATCCTTCCCATGGGATCCCCCGAATCCCGCAAAATATGAGTTACACTACCCAAAAATGACATTTGGAAAGCACTACTCGAAGGCAATTGGTTTAATTCTACCCAAAGGCAATGCATTGGCCTAAGGCCCACAAGTACCCTACCATAGGGAGGGGTTGAACCCTCAGCCCCACCTCAAGAGGCAAAAGGTCCAACCAAATAGCCTAACATGTGTGGACACCATCCTGGAGTTGTTAGAGGCATGGAGTGGTGGTGCATTAATGAAGAATAATCCTCCACTTGTTAGAGACACCATCTTCAAGTTGTTCGAGACATGGAGAGGTGGTGCATTAATCAAGGATCATGGGATGTGTATTGGAAGGAAGATACATGCTTCAATATAAAAAAGTGTGGGAAATGGCCTACAAGGTTGCATGCAGTGGGGTATGCATTGTAATGTTGGAGAAGATCGATACATTTGAAGAGAATACATGAATAGGGTTTGATACTTAACTTGAGCAATAGACTAAAATAATGCACAATATACCTCATAAGAGATGCACAACAAACATTTACGAGGAAGAGAACACAACTAAGAGAGATACACAGGATAGCGAGCATACACTTAAAATCCAACATATACACAGGATAGCACAGAGCATACACTTAAAATCCAACATATAGACACTCATCTAAACCTTTATGACAATAGATAGCACAGAGCATACACTTAAAATCCAATAGATAAACACTCATCTGACCCTTTATCACAAGATACAATGATACAAGAGATAAACATTGAATGGAATCTTTATCACAAGGAACATTAGTATGCTCAGTGGACTCTTTATCATAAGGAACATTAGTACGCTCCTAGTTAGATGGACGTGCAACCACCTCCATACAATACCAACTCAAATGCGGCCTTATAATATAGCACCTCTAGTTGAGTAACTTGACCCAACTCTTCTACGAAGTGCAAGAGCTAAATAACTATGTCCCTACGAGATTGGAGGCTAGAACTATCCTCCTTAATTATATTCTTGGTGTCTCCCATGTATGAAGTGGACATCCATTTATATAGCCTTGGGAATTACTATATATTTTTGAGAAGGTGGCTAGATATTTCTATGGATTAGTAGAAACTTCCCTAGGAGTGATGGTGTGAACAATCAGGCATCTAAGCCACACACACTCAGCAGTCATTGTGAAAGCTGCGTATGATTAGCCTCACAATTGGAAGTGGCCACAGTAGGTTGCTTCTTGCTCAAACAAGATATGCATGAGCTACCAAGCACGAAGCAAAAACCACTGGTGGACACACGAGTGTCATAGCAACCAGCCCCGACAAAGTCAGAAAAAGCATGTAAATCTGACGATAATGATCCCCCTGGGATAAAACAATCCAAGTAGTCGGGTACCGCTCAAGTAGCGAAAGATGCGCTTAACTGCCTGCCAATGCTTGACACCTAGGCAATGTATAAACCTACTCATCTGTGAGATAGCAAACTGAATATCTGGTCGAGTAATGCATAAGTAAATCAAGCATCCAACAGTCGGTTGATAGAGAACAACATCAAATGCATCTCTAGCATCATGCTTTCAATGGATATACTCATGCATGTTTGGAAAAAATCAGTAATGGAAGTCACAAAGTAAAGATAGTTTCCAAAATAGGGTGTCTACATAGGACCACAAACATAATTGTGAATAAGCTTCAATTTCAGTGTATCTCAAAAGAACCATCTTTTGGGAATGAGGAAGACCGCATTTTGCCTAAAATACAACCTTCACAGACATGTTTACCAAGTGCCTCAAGTTTGGGTAGAGAGGACATGGTTTCTAATGTCTTCAGGTGTAGCAAAATAGCAAAATTGAGATAACCAAAGCGTGCATGCCAAAGCTTTGCATCTGACATAGCTTTGGAGTTCTTTTGAAAACATTTGGGCAACTCAAGCTCCTCTAGCATCGTCCTCCTCCCTCTTCTTCATGCTCATGTATGCCCATCATAGTCGAAAAGTCAATGAAACTCTGATGGAATTTAAGTAAAGCTAAAAGTATCAAAATTTGGTGATTTTTCAGGCCAGTTCGGGTTTTGTTCAATCTTTTCCAAATATTCCCCAAATTTTGCAACCACCTCCATACAATATCAACTCAAATGCGGCCTTATAATATAGCACCTCTAGTTGAGTAACTTGACCCAACTCTTCTACGAAGTGCAAGAGCTAAATAACTATGTCCCTACGAGATTGGAGGCTAGAACTATCCTCCTTAATTATATTCTTGGTGTCTCCCATGTATGAAGTGGACATCCATTTATATAGCCTTGGGAATTACTATATATTTTTGAGAAGGTGGCTAGATATTTCTATGGATTAGTAGGGAAGGAGTGGTGGTCAAGTGTACATGGTCCAAGCAGTTGCCATTGTAAATTGCCCGTAGTGGTCAAACGAGTTAGGGGATGAGCCGGGTAGGTGGACCATGAGTGGCCCCAATGCCCAAGATAGGTACTCACCTAAGGGAAGCTTATGGTTACCCAAGTTCACTCACCCCACATTAGTCGCCTAGCCATGCATGAGGTCCATATATGGTTCCCCAATATGCCATGTTTCCCTTGCATATCAGGACGAAGTGACCCTATGAGATGTATGAGGAGGTTGCTTATCTTAGGAGGCCTTGCCACACAAAATTTGGTCACCCAAACATCTCAGAAGGTCGGCCCAAAGTGTTTAGGCTCGCCCAAGGCAAGGAGTCACCCAATGTGGCATACATCTTACCCAAGGATGGTCTTCACCCAAGGATGAGTGGTCTCCCATAGTGGTGTTGCAGAAGCAAGTGGGGCTGCCCATTATTATTGTTGGAGTTTGAGGTCTGCAGAAGCACTCAAAGAGCACAAGGAAGAAGAAGAAGCTTGGAGCACAACACACAATATTGAATGTATTACCAAGAGAATGTACAAAGATAAGTAACCCATTAGGGTTATAGGCATATATTCAAGTCGGGGAAAAAAACTCCTAGAGAGGGAAAAAATTGCCCCGATGGTCCTAGTGTGCTCACACACATCACTACCAAAATATATCAACAAAACTTCCCTAGGAGTGATGGTGTGAACAATCAGGCATCTAAGCCACACACACTTAGCAGTCATTGTGAAAGTTACGTATGATTAGCCTCACAATTGGAAGTGGCCACAGTAGGTTGCTTCTTGCTCAAACAAGATATGCATGAGCTACCAAGCACGAAGCAAAAACCACTGGTGGACACACGAGTGTCATAGCAACCAGCCCCGACAAAGTCAGAAAAAGCATGTAAATCTGACGATAATGATCCCCCTGGGATAAAACAATCCAAGTAGTTGGGTACCGCTCAAGTAGCGAAAGATGCGCTTAACTGCCTGCCAATGCTTGACACCTAGGCAATGTATAAACCTACTCATCTGTGAGATAGCAAACTGAATATCTGGTCGAGTAATGCATAAGTAAATCAAGCATCCAACAGTCGGTTGATAGAGAACAACATCAAATGCATCTCTAGCATCATGCTTTCAATGGATATACTCATGCATGTTTGGAAAAACTCAGTAATGGAAGTCACAAAGTAAAGATAGTTTCCAAAATAGGGTGTCTACATAGGACCACAAACATAATTGTGAATAAGCTTCAATTTCAGTGTATCTCAAAAGAACCATCTTTTGGGAATGAGGAAGACCGCATTTTGCCTAAAATACAACCTTCACAGACATGTTTACCAAGTGCCTCAAGTTTGGGTAGAGAGGACATGGTTTCTAATGTCTTCAGGTGTAGCAAAATAGCAAAATTGAGATAACCAAAGCGTGCATGCCAAAGCTTTGCATCTGACATAGCTTTGGAGTTCTTTTGAAAACATTTGGGCAACTCAAGCTCCTCTAGCATCGTCCTCCTCCCTCTTCTTCATGCTCATGTATGCCCATCATAGTCGAAAAGTCAATGAAACTCTGATGGAATTTAAGTAAAGCTAAAAGTATCAAAATTTGGTGATTTTTCAGGCCAGTTGGGGTTTTGTTCAATCTTTTCCAAATATTCCCCAAATTTTGCATAATTTGAGAGATATGAGCTTTTCGCAATTTTCGAGTCCTAATGAAGTTTCACGACCATCCTCGAGTTTTTTTTTTAAGAGGAAGTTCGGATGGAGCCTAATCTCCCTTGCTTGAATTGATCGAAAGAACTACTATACAAGGGAATGAGCATCCTTCCCATGGGATCCCCCGAATCCCGCAAAATATGAGTTACACTACCCAAAAATGACATTTGGAAAGCACTACTCGAAGGCAATTGGTTTAATTCTACCCAAAGGCAATGCATTGGCCTAAGGCCCACAAGTACCCTACCATAGGGAGGGGTTGAACCCTCAGCCCCACCTCAAGAGGCAAAAGGTCCAACCAAATAGCCTAACATGTGTGGACACCATCCTGGAGTTGTTAGAGGCATGGAGTGGTGGTGCATTAATGAAGAATAATCCTCCACTTGTTAGAGACACCATCTTCAAGTTGTTCGAGACATGGAGAGGTGGTGCATTAATCAAGGATCATGGGATGTGTATTGGAAGGAAGATACATGCTTCAATATAAAAAAGTGTGGGAAATGGCCTACAAGGTTGCATGCAGTGGGGTATGCATTGTAATGTTGGAGAAGATCGATACATTTGAAGAGAATACATGAATAGGGTTTGATACTTAACTTGAGCAATAGACTAAAATAATGCACAATATACCTCATAAGAGATGCACAACAAACATTTACGAGGAAGAGAACACAACTAAGAGAGATACACAGGATAGCGAGCATACACTTAAAATCCAACATATACACAGGATAGCACAGAGCATACACTTAAAATCCAACATATAGACACTCATCTAAACCTTTATGACAATAGATAGCACAGAGCATACACTTAAAATCCAATAGATAAACACTCATCTGACCCTTTATCACAAGATACAATGATACAAGAGATAAACATTGAATGGAATCTTTATCACAAGGAACATTAGTATGCTCAGTGGACTCTTTATCATAAGGAACATTAGTACGCTCCTAGTTAGATGGACGTGCAACCACCTCCATACAATACCAACTCAAATGCGGCCTTATAATATAGCACCTCTAGTTGAGTAACTTGACCCAACTCTTCTACGAAGTGCAAGAGCTAAATAACTATGTCCCTACGAGATTGGAGGCTAGAACTATCCTCCTTAATTATATTCTTGGTGTCTCCCATGTATGAAGTGGACATCCATTTATATAGCCTTGGGAATTACTATATATTTTTGAGAAGGTGGCTAGATATTTCTATGGATTAGTAGAAACTTCCCTAGGAGTGATGGTGTGAACAATCAGGCATCTAAGCCACACACACTCAGCAGTCATTGTGAAAGCTGCGTATGATTAGCCTCACAATTGGAAGTGGCCACAGTAGGTTGCTTCTTGCTCAAACAAGATATGCATGAGCTACCAAGCACGAAGCAAAAACCACTGGTGGACACACGAGTGTCATAGCAACCAGCCCCGACAAAGTCAGAAAAAGCATGTAAATCTGACGATAATGATCCCCCTGGGATAAAACAATCCAAGTAGTCGGGTACCGCTCAAGTAGCGAAAGATGCGCTTAACTGCCTGCCAATGCTTGACACCTAGGCAATGTATAAACCTACTCATCTGTGAGATAGCAAACTGAATATCTGGTCGAGTAATGCATAAGTAAATCAAGCATCCAACAGTCGGTTGATAGAGAACAACATCAAATGCATCTCTAGCATCATGCTTTCAATGGATATACTCATGCATGTTTGGAAAAAATCAGTAATGGAAGTCACAAAGTAAAGATAGTTTCCAAAATAGGGTGTCTACATAGGACCACAAACATAATTGTGAATAAGCTTCAATTTCAGTGTATCTCAAAAGAACCATCTTTTGGGAATGAGGAAGACCGCATTTTGCCTAAAATACAACCTTCACAGACATGTTTACCAAGTGCCTCAAGTTTGGGTAGAGAGGACATGGTTTCTAATGTCTTCAGGTGTAGCAAAATAGCAAAATTGAGATAACCAAAGCGTGCATGCCAAAGCTTTGCATCTGACATAGCTTTGGAGTTCTTTTGAAAACATTTGGGCAACTCAAGCTCCTCTAGCATCGTCCTCCTCCCTCTTCTTCATGCTCATGTATGCCCATCATAGTCGAAAAGTCAATGAAACTCTGATGGAATTTAAGTAAAGCTAAAAGTATCAAAATTTGGTGATTTTTCAGGCCAGTTCGGGTTTTGTTCAATCTTTTCCAAATATTCCCCAAATTTTGCAACCACCTCCATACAATATCAACTCAAATGCGGCCTTATAATATAGCACCTCTAGTTGAGTAACTTGACCCAACTCTTCTACGAAGTGCAAGAGCTAAATAACTATGTCCCTACGAGATTGGAGGCTAGAACTATCCTCCTTAATTATATTCTTGGTGTCTCCCATGTATGAAGTGGACATCCATTTATATAGCCTTGGGAATTACTATATATTTTTGAGAAGGTGGCTAGATATTTCTATGGATTAGTAGGGAAGGAGTGGTGGTCAAGTGTACATGGTCCAAGCAGTTGCCATTGTAAATTGCCCGTAGTGGTCAAACGAGTTAGGGGATGAGCCGGGTAGGTGGACCATGAGTGGCCCCAATGCCCAAGATAGGTACTCACCTAAGGGAAGCTTATGGTTACCCAAGTTCACTCACCCCACATTAGTCGCCTAGCCATGCATGAGGTCCATATATGGTTCCCCAATATGCCATGTTTCCCTTGCATATCAGGACGAAGTGACCCTATGAGATGTATGAGGAGGTTGCTTATCTTAGGAGGCCTTGCCACACAAAATTTGGTCACCCAAACATCTCAGAAGGTCGGCCCAAAGTGTTTAGGCTCGCCCAAGGCAAGGAGTCACCCAATGTGGCATACATCTTACCCAAGGATGGTCTTCACCCAAGGATGAGTGGTCTCCCATAGTGGTGTTGCAGAAGCAAGTGGGGCTGCCCATTATTATTGTTGGAGTTTGAGGTCTGCAGAAGCACTCAAAGAGCACAAGGAAGAAGAAGAAGCTTGGAGCACAACACACAATATTGAATGTATTACCAAGAGAATGTACAAAGATAAGTAACCCATTAGGGTTATAGGCATATATTCAAGTCGGGGAAAAAAACTCCTAGAGAGGGAAAAAATTGCCCCGATGGTCCTAGTGTGCTCACACACATCACTACCAAAATATATCAACAAAACTTCCCTAGGAGTGATGGTGTGAACAATCAGGCATCTAAGCCACACACACTTAGCAGTCATTGTGAAAGTTACGTATGATTAGCCTCACAATTGGAAGTGGCCACAGTAGGTTGCTTCTTGCTCAAACAAGATATGCATGAGCTACCAAGCACGAAGCAAAAACCACTGGTGGACACACGAGTGTCATAGCAACCAGCCCCGACAAAGTCAGAAAAAGCATGTAAATCTGACGATAATGATCCCCCTGGGATAAAACAATCCAAGTAGTTGGGTACCGCTCAAGTAGCGAAAGATGCGCTTAACTGCCTGCCAATGCTTGACACCTAGGCAATGTATAAACCTACTCATCTGTGAGATAGCAAACTGAATATCTGGTCGAGTAATGCATAAGTAAATCAAGCATCCAACAGTCGGTTGATAGAGAACAACATCAAATGCATCTCTAGCATCATGCTTTCAATGGATATACTCATGCATGTTTGGAAAAACTCAGTAATGGAAGTCACAAAGTAAAGATAGTTTCCAAAATAGGGTGTCTACATAGGACCACAAACATAATTGTGAATAAGCTTCAATTTCAGTGTATCTCAAAAGAACCATCTTTTGGGAATGAGGAAGACCGCATTTTGCCTAAAATACAACCTTCACAGACATGTTTACCAAGTGCCTCAAGTTTGGGTAGAGAGGACATGGTTTCTAATGTCTTCAGGTGTAGCAAAATAGCAAAATTGAGATAACCAAAGCGTGCATGCCAAAGCTTTGCATCTGACATAGCTTTGGAGTTCTTTTGAAAACATTTGGGCAACTCAAGCTCCTCTAGCATCGTCCTCCTCCCTCTTCTTCATGCTCATGTATGCCCATCATAGTCGAAAAGTCAATGAAACTCTGATGGAATTTAAGTAAAGCTAAAAGTATCAAAATTTGGTGATTTTTCAGGCCAGTTGGGGTTTTGTTCAATCTTTTCCAAATATTCCCCAAATTTTGCATAATTTGAGAGATATGAGCTTTTCGCAATTTTCGAGTCCTAATGAAGTTTCACGACCATCCTCGAGTTTTTTTTTTAAGAGGAAGTTCGGATGGAGCCTAATCTCCCTTGCTTTAATTGATCGAAAGAACCACTATACAAGGGAATGAGCATACTACCCATGGGATCCCCTTAATCCCACAAAATAGGAGTTACACTGCCCGAAAAAGACACTTGGAAAGGACTACTGGAAGGCAATTGGTTTAATTCTACCCAAAGGCAATGCATTGTCCTAGGGCCCACAACTACCCTACCATAGGGAGGGGTTGAACCCTCACCCCTGCCTCAAAAGGCAAAAGGTCCAACCAAATAGCCTAACGTGCGGACACCATCCTTGAATTGTTAGAGGCATGGAGTGGTGGTGCATTAATGAAGAATCATCCTCAAGTTGTTAGAGACACCATCTTCAAGTTGTTTGAGACATGGAGTGGTGGTGCATTAATCAAGGATCATGGGATGTGTATTGGAAGGAAGATACATGCTTCAATATAAAAAAGTGTGGGAAATGGCCTACAAGGTTGCATGCAGTGGGGTATGCATTGTAATGTTGGAGAAGATCGATACATTTGAAGAGAATACATGAATAGGGTTTGATACTTAACTTGAGCAATAGACTAAAATAATGCACAATATACCTCATAAGAGATGCACAACAAACATTTACGAGGAAGAGAACACAACTAAGAGAGATACACAGGATAGCGAGCATACACTTAAAATCCAACATATACACAGGATAGCACAGAGCATACACTTAAAATCCAACATATAGACACTCATCTAAACCTTTATGACAATAGATAGCACAGAGCATACACTTAAAATCCAATAGATAAACACTCATCTGACCCTTTATCACAAGATACAATGATACAAGAGATAAACATTGAATGGAATCTTTATCACAAGGAACATTAGTATGCTCAGTGGACTCTTTATCATAAGGAACATTAGTACGCTCCTAGTTAGATGGACGTGCAACCACCTCCATACAATACCAACTCAAATGCGGCCTTATAATATAGCACCTCTAGTTGAGTAACTTGACCCAACTCTTCTACGAAGTGCAAGAGCTAAATAACTATGTCCCTACGAGATTGGAGGCTAGAACTATCCTCCTTAATTATATTCTTGGTGTCTCCCATGTATGAAGTGGACATCCATTTATATAGCCTTGGGAATTACTATATATTTTTGAGAAGGTGGCTAGATATTTCTATGGATTAGTAGAAACTTCCCTAGGAGTGATGGTGTGAACAATCAGGCATCTAAGCCACACACACTCAACAGTCATTGTGAAAGCTGCGTATGATTAGCCTCACAATTGGAAGTGGCCACAGTAGGTTGCTTCTTGCTCAAACAAGATATGCATGAGCTACCAAGCACGAAGCAAAAACCACTGGTGGACACACGAGTGTCATAGCAACCAGCCCCGACAAAGTCAGAAAAAGCATGTAAATCTGACGATAATGATCCCCCTGGGATAAAACAATCCAAGTAGTCGGGTACCGCTCAAGTAGCGAAAGATGCGCTTAACTGCCTGCCAATGCTTGACACCTAGGCAATGTATAAACCTACTCATCTGTGAGATAGCAAACTGAATATCTGGTCGAGTAATGCATAAGTAAATCAAGCATCCAACAGTCGGTTGATAGAGAACAACATCAAATGCATCTCTAGCATCATGCTTTCAATGGATATACTCATGCATGTTTGGAAAAAATCAGTAATGGAAGTCACAAAGTAAAGATAGTTTCCAAAATAGGGTGTCTACATAGGACCACAAACATAATTGTGAATAAGCTTCAATTTCAGTGTATCTCAAAAGAACCATCTTTTGGGAATGAGGAAGACCGCATTTTGCCTAAAATACAACCTTCACAGACATGTTTACCAAGTGCCTCAAGTTTGGGTAGAGAGGACATGGTTTCTAATGTCTTCAGGTGTAGCAAAATAGCAAAATTGAGATAACCAAAGCGTGCATGCCAAAGCTTTGCATCTGACATAGCTTTGGAGTTCTTTTGAAAACATTTGGGCAACTCAAGCTCCTCTAGCATCGTCCTCCTCCCTCTTCTTCATGCTCATGTATGCCCATCATAGTCGAAAAGTCAATGAAACTCTGATGGAATTTAAGTAAAGCTAAAAGTATCAAAATTTGGTGATTTTTCAGGCCAGTTGGGGTTTTGTTCAATCTTTTCCAAATATTCCCCAAATTTTGCAACCACCTCCATACAATATCAACTCAAATGCGGCCTTATAATATAGCACCTCTAGTTGAGTAACTTGACCCAACTCTTCTACGAAGTGCAAGAGCTAAATAACTATGTCCCTACGAGATTGGAGGCTAGAACTATCCTCCTTAATTATATTCTTGGTGTCTCCCATGTATGAAGTGGACATCCATTTATATAGCCTTGGGAATTACTATATATTTTTGAGAAGGTGGCTAGATATTTCTATGGATTAGTAGGGAAGGAGTGGTGGTCAAGTGTACATGGTCCAAGCAGTTGCCATTGTAAATTGCCCGTAGTGGTCAAACGAGTTAGGGGATGAGCCGGGTAGGTGGACCATGAGTGGCCCCAATGCCCAAGATAGGTACTCACCTAAGGGAAGCTTATGGTTACCCAAGTTCACTCACCCCACATTAGTCGCCTAGCCATGCATGAGGTCCATATATGGTTCCCCAATATGCCATGTTTCCCTTGCATATCAGGACGAAGTGACCCTATGAGATGTATGAGGAGGTTGCTTATCTTAGGAGGCCTTGCCACACAAAATTTGGTCACCCAAACATCTCAGAAGGTCGGCCCAAAGTGTTTAGGCTCGCCCAAGGCAAGGAGTCACCCAATGTGGCATACATCTTACCCAAGGATGGTCTTCACCCAAGGATGAGTGGTCTCCCATAGTGGTGTTGCAGAAGCAAGTGGGGCTGCCCATTATTATTGTTGGAGTTTGAGGTCTGCAGAAGCACTCAAAGAGCACAAGGAAGAAGAAGAAGCTTGGAGCACAACACACAATATTGAATGTATTACCAAGAGAATGTACAAAGATAAGTAACCCATTAGGGTTATAGGCATATATTCAAGTCGGGGAAAAAAACTCCTAGAGAGGGAAAAAATTGCCCCGATGGTCCTAGTGTGCTCACACACATCACTACCAAAATATATCAACAAAACTTCCCTAGGAGTGATGGTGTGAACAATCAGGCATCTAAGCCACACACACTTAGCAGTCATTGTGTAAGTTACGTATGATTAGCCTCACAATTGGAAGTGGCCACAGTAGGTTGCTTCTTGCTCAAACAAGATATGCATGAGCTACCAAGCACGAAGCAAAAACCACTGGTGGACACACGAGTGTCATAGCAACCAGCCCCGACAAAGTCAGAAAAAGCATGTAAATCTGACGATAATGATCCCCCTGGGATAAAACAATCCAAGTAGTTGGGTACCGCTCAAGTAGCGAAAGATGCGCTTAACTGCCTGCCAATGCTTGACACCTAGGCAATGTATAAACCTACTCATCTGTGAGATAGCAAACTGAATATCTGGTCGAGTAATGCATAAGTAAATCAAGCATCCAACAGTCGGTTGATAGAGAACAACATCAAATGCATCTCTAGCATCATGCTTTCAATGGATATACTCATGCATGTTTGGAAAAACTCAGTAATGGAAGTCACAAAGTAAAGATAGTTTCCAAAATAGGGTGTCTACATAGGACCACAAACATAATTGTGAATAAGCTTCAATTTCAGTGTATCTCAAAAGAACCATCTTTTGGGAATGAGGAAGACCGCATTTTGCCTAAAATACAACCTTCACAGACATGTTTACCAAGTGCCTCAAGTTTGGGTAGAGAGGACATGGTTTCTAATGTCTTCAGGTGTAGCAAAATAGCAAAATTGAGATAACCAAAGCGTGCATGCCAAAGCTTTGCATCTGACATAGCTTTGGAGTTCTTTTGAAAACATTTGGGCAACTCAAGCTCCTCTAGCATCGTCCTCCTCCCTCTTCTTCATGCTCATGTATGCCCATCATAGTCGAAAAGTCAATGAAACTCTGATGGAATTTAAGTAAAGCTAAAAGTATCAAAATTTGGTGATTTTTCAGGCCAGTTGGGGTTTTGTTCAATCTTTTCCAAATATTCCCCAAATTTTGCATAATTTGAGAGATATGAGCTTTTCGCAATTTTCGAGTCCTAATGAAGTTTCACGACCATCCTCGAGTTTTTTTTTTAAGAGGAAGTTCGGATGGAGCCTAATCTCCCTTGCTTTAATTGATCGAAAGAACCACTATACAAGGGAATGAGCATACTACCCATGGGATCCCCTTAATCCCACAAAATAGGAGTTACACTGCCCGAAAAAGACACTTGGAAAGGACTACTGGAAGGCAATTGGTTTAATTCTACCCAAAGGCAATGCATTGTCCTAGGGCCCACAACTACCCTACCATAGGGAGGGGTTGAACCCTCACCCCTGCCTCAAAAGGCAAAAGGTCCAACCAAATAGCCTAACGTGCGGACACCATCCTTGAATTGTTAGAGGCATGGAGTGGTGGCGCATTAATGAAGAATCATCCTCAAGTTGTTAGAGACACCATCTTCAAGTTGTTTGAGACATGGAGTGGTGGTGCATTAATCAAGGATCATGGGATGTGTATTGGAAGGAAGATACATGCTTCAATATAAAAAAGTGTGGGAAATGGCCTACAAGGTTGCATGCAGTGGGGTATGCATTGTAATGTTGGAGAAGATCGATACATTTGAAGAGAATACATGAATAGGGTTTGATACTTAACTTGAGCAATAGACTAAAATAATGCACAATATACCTCATAAGAGATGCACAACAAACATTTACGAGGAAGAGAACACAACTAAGAGAGATACACAGGATAGCGAGCATACACTTAAAATCCAACATATACACAGGATAGCACAGAGCATACACTTAAAATCCAACATATAGACACTCATCTAAACCTTTATGACAATAGATAGCACAGAGCATACACTTAAAATCCAATAGATAAACACTCATCTGACCCTTTATCACAAGATACAATGATACAAGAGATAAACATTGAATGGAATCTTTATCACAAGGAACATTAGTATGCTCAGTGGACTCTTTATCATAAGGAACATTAGTACGCTCCTAGTTAGATGGACGTGCAACCACCTCCATACAATACCAACTCAAATGCGGCCTTATAATATAGCACCTCTAGTTGAGTAACTTGACCCAACTCTTCTACGAAGTGCAAGAGCTAAATAACTATGTCCCTACGAGATTGGAGGCTAGAACTATCCTCCTTAATTATATTCTTGGTGTCTCCCATGTATGAAGTGGACATCCATTTATATAGCCTTGGGAATTACTATATATTTTTGAGAAGGTGGCTAGATATTTCTATGGATTAGTAGAGAAGGAGTGGTGGTCAAGTGTACATGGTCCAAGCAGTTGCCATTGTAAATTGCCCGTAGTGGTCAAACGAGTTAGGGGATGAGCCGGGTAGGTGGACCATGAGTGGCCCCAATGCCCAAGATAGGTACTCACCTAAGGGAAGCTTATGGTTACCCAAGTTCACTCACCCCACATTAGTCGCCTAGCCATGCATGAGGTCCATATATGGTTCCCCAATATGCCATGTTTCCCTTGCATATCAGGACGAAGTGACCCTATGAGATGTATGAGGAGGTTGCTTATCTTAGGAGGCCTTGCCACACAAAATTTGGTCACCCAAACATCTCAGAAGGTCGGCCCAAAGTGTTTAGGCTCGCCCAAGGCAAGGAGTCACCCAATGTGGCATACATCTTACCCAAGGATGGTCTTCACCCAAGGATGAGTGGTCTCCCATAGTGGTGTTGCAGAAGCAAGTGGGGCTGCCCATTATTATTGTTGGAGTTTGAGGTCTGCAGAAGCACTCAAAGAGCACAAGGAAGAAGAAGAAGCTTGGAGCACAACACACAATATTGAATGTATTACCAAGAGAATGTACAAAGATAAGTAACCCATTAGGGTTATAGGCATATATTCAAGTCGGGGAAAAAAACTCCTAGAGAGGGAAAAAATTGCCCCGATGGTCCTAGTGTGCTCACACACATCACTACCAAAATATATCAACAAAACTTCCCTAGGAGTGATGGTGTGAACAATCAGGCATCTAAGCCACACACACTTAGCAGTCATTGTGAAAGTTACGTATGATTAGCCTCACAATTGGAAGTGGCCACAGTAGGTTGCTTCTTGCTCAAACAAGATATGCATGAGCTACCAAGCACGAAGCAAAAACCACTGGTGGACACACGAGTGTCATAGCAACCAGCCCCGACAAAGTCAGAAAAAGCATGTAAATCTGACGATAATGATCCCCCTGGGATAAAACAATCCAAGTAGTTGGGTACCGCTCAAGTAGCGAAAGATGCGCTTAACTGCCTGCCAATGCTTGACACCTAGGCAATGTATAAACCTACTCATCTGTGAGATAGCAAACTGAATATCTGGTCGAGTAATGCATAAGTAAATCAAGCATCCAACAGTCGGTTGATAGAGAACAACATCAAATGCATCTCTAGCATCATGCTTTCAATGGATATACTCATGCATGTTTGGAAAAAATCAGTAATGGAAGTCACAAAGTAAAGATAGTTTCCAAAATAGGGTGTCTACATAGGACCACAAACATAATTGTGAATAAGCTTCAATTTCAGTGTATCTCAAAAGAACCATCTTTTGGGAATGAGGAAGACCGCATTTTGCCTAAAATACAACCTTCACAGACATGTTTACCAAGTGCCTCAAGTTTGGGTAGAGAGGACATGGTTTCTAATGTCTTCAGGTGTAGCAAAATAGCAAAATTGAGATAACCAAAGCGTGCATGCCAAAGCTTTGCATCTGACATAGCTTTGGAGTTCTTTTGAAAACATTTGGGCAACTCAAGCTCCTCTAGCATCGTCCTCCTCCCTCTTCTTCATGCTCATGTATGCCCATCATAGTCGAAAAGTCAATGAAACTCTGATGGAATTTAAGTAAAGCTAAAAGTATCAAAATTTGGTGATTTTTCAGGCCAGTTGGGGTTTTGTTCAATCTTTTCCAAATATTCCCCAAATTTTGCATAATTTGAGAGATATGAGCTTTTCGCAATTTTCGAGTCCTAATGAAGTTTCACGACCATCCTCGAGTTTTTTTTTTAAGAGGAAGTTCGGATGGAGCCTAATCTCCCTTGCTTTAATTGATCGAAAGAACCACTATACAAGGGAATGAGCATACTACCCATGGGATCCCCTTAATCCCACAAAATAGGAGTTACACTGCCCGAAAAAGACACTTGGAAAGGACTACTGGAAGGCAATTGGTTTAATTCTACCCAAAGGCAATGCATTGTCCTAGGGCCCACAACTACCCTACCATAGGGAGGGGTTGAACCCTCACCCCTGCCTCAAAAGGCAAAAGGTCCAACCAAATAGCCTAACGTGCGGACACCATCCTTGAATTGTTAGAGGCATGGAGTGGTGGCGCATTAATGAAGAATCATCCTCAAGTTGTTAGAGACACCATCTTCAAGTTGTTTGAGACATGGAGTGGTGGTGCATTAATCAAGGATCATGGGATGTGTATTGGAAGGAAGATACATGCTTCAATATAAAAAAGTGTGGGAAATGGCCTACAAGGTTGCATGCAGTGGGGTATGCATTGTAATGTTGGAGAAGATCGATACATTTGAAGAGAATACATGAATAGGGTTTGATACTTAACTTGAGCAATAGACTAAAATAATGCACAATATACCTCATAAGAGATGCACAACAAACATTTACGAGGAAGAGAACACAACTAAGAGAGATACACAGGATAGCGAGCATACACTTAAAATCCAACATATACACAGGATAGCACAGAGCATACACTTAAAATCCAACATATAGACACTCATCTAAACCTTTATGACAATAGATAGCACAGAGCATACACTTAAAATCCAATAGATAAACACTCATCTGACCCTTTATCACAAGATACAATGATAGAAGAGATAAACATTGAATGGAATCTTTATCACAAGGAACATTAGTATGCTCAGTGGACTCTTTATCATAAGGAACATTAGTACGCTCCTAGTTAGATGGACGTGCAACCACCTCCATACAATACCAACTCAAATGCGGCCTTATAATATAGCACCTCTAGTTGAGTAACTTGACCCAACTCTTCTACGAAGTGCAAGAGCTAAATAACTATGTCCCTACGAGATTGGAGGCTAGAACTATCCTCCTTAATTATATTCTTGGTGTCTCCCATGTATGAAGTGGACATCCATTTATATAGCCTTGGGAATTACTATATATTTTTGAGAAGGTGGCTAGATATTTCTATGGATTAGTAGGGAAGGAGTGGTGGTCAAGTGTACATGGTCCAAGCAGTTGCCATTGTAAATTGCCCGTAGTGGTCAAACGAGTTAGGGGATGAGCCGGGTAGGTGGACCATGAGTGGCCCCAATGCCCAAGATAGGTACTCACCTAAGGGAAGCTTATGGTTACCCAAGTTCACTCACCCCACATTAGTCGCCTAGCCATGCATGAGGTCCATATATGGTTCCCCAATATGCCATGTTTCCCTTGCATATCAGGACGAAGTGACCCTTTGAGATGTATGAGGAGGTTGCTTATCTTAGGAGGCCTTGCCACACAAAATTTGGTCACCCAAACATCTCAGAAGGTCGGCCCAAAGTGTTTAGGCTCGCCCAAGGCAAGGAGTCACCTAATGTGGCATACATCTTACCCAAGGATGGTCTTCACCCAAGGATGAGTGGTCTCCCATAGTGGTGTTGCAGAAGCAAGTGGGGCTGCCCATTATTATTGTTGGAGTTTGAGGTCTGCAGAAGCACTCAAAGAGCACAAGGAAGAAGAAGAAGCTTGGAGCACAACACACAATATTGAATGTATTACCAAGAGAATGTACAAAGATAAGTAACCCATTAGGGTTATAGGCATATATTCAAGTCGGGGAAAAAAACTCCTAGAGAGGGAAAAAATTGCCCCGATGGTCCTAGTGTGCTCACACACATCACTACCAAAATATATCAACAAAACTTCCCTAGGAGTGATGGTGTGAACAATCAGGCATCTAAGCCACACACACTCAGCAGTCATTGTGAAAGCTGCGTATGATTAGCCTCACAATTGGAAGTGGCCACAGTAGGTTGCTTCTTGCTCAAACAAGATATGCATGAGCTACCAAGCACGAAGCAAAAACCACTGGTGGACACACGAGTGTCATAGCAACCAGCCCCGACAAAGTCAGAAAAAGCATGTAAATCTGACGATAATGATCCCCCTGGGATAAAACAATCCAAGTAGTCGGGTACCGCTCAAGTAGCGAAAGATGCGCTTAACTGCCTGCCAATGCTTGACACCTAGGCAATGTATAAACCTACTCATCTGTGAGATAGCAAACTGAATATCTGGTCGAGTAATGCATAAGTAAATCAAGCATCCAACAGTCGGTTGATAGAGAACAACATCAAATGCATCTCTAGCATCATGCTTTCAATGGATATACTCATGCATGTTTGGAAAAAATCAGTAATGGAAGTCACAAAGTAAAGATAGTTTCCAAAATAGGGTGTCTACATAGGACCACAAACATAATTGTGAATAAGCTTCAATTTCAGTGTATCTCAAAAGAACCATCTTTTGGGAATGAGGAAGACCGCATTTTGCCTAAAATACAACCTTCACAGACATGTTTACCAAGTGCCTCAAGTTTGGGTAGAGAGGACATGGTTTCTAATGTCTTCAGGTGTAGCAAAATAGCAAAATTGAGATAACCAAAGCGTGCATGCCAAAGCTTTGCATCTGACATAGCTTTGGAGTTCTTTTGAAAACATTTGGGCAACTCAAGCTCCTCTAGCATCGTCCTCCTCCCTCTTCTTCATGCTCATGTATGCCCATCATAGTCGAAAAGTCAATGAAACTCTGATGGAATTTAAGTAAAGCTAAAAGTATCAAAATTTGGTGATTTTTCAGGCCAGTTGGGGTTTTGTTCAATCTTTTCCAAATATTTCCCAAATTTTGCAACCACCTCCATACAATACCAACTCAAATGCGGCCTTATAATATAGCACCTCTAGTTGAGTAACTTGACCCAACTCTTCTACGAAGTGCAAGAGCTAAATAACTATGTCCCTACGAGATTGGAGGCTAGAACTATCCTCCTTAATTATATTCTTGGTGTCTCCCATGTATGAAGTGGACATCCATTTATATAGCCTTGGGAATTACTATATATTTTTGAGAAGGTGGCTAGATATTTCTATGGATTAGTAGGGAAGGAGTGGTGGTCAAGTGTACATGGTCCAAGCAGTTGCCATTGTAAATTGCCCGTAGTGGTCAAACGAGTTAGGGGATGAGCCGGGTAGGTGGACCATGAGTGGCCCCAATGCCCAAGATAGGTACTCACCTAAGGGAAGCTTATGGTTACCCAAGTTCACTCACCCCACATTAGTCGCCTAGCCATGCATGAGGTCCATATATGGTTCCCCAATATGCCATGTTTCCCTTGCATATCAGGACGAAGTGACCCTATGAGATGTATGAGGAGGTTGCTTATCTTAGGAGGCCTTGCCACACAAAATTTGGTCACCCAAACATCTCAGAAGGTCGGCCCAAAGTGTTTAGGCTCGCCCAAGGCAAGGAGTCACCCAATGTGGCATACATCTTACCCAAGGATGGTCTTCACCCAAGGATGAGTGGTCTCCCATAGTGGTGTTGCAGAAGCAAGTGGGGCTGCCCATTATTATTGTTGGAGTTTGAGGTCTGCAGAAGCACTCAAAGAGCACAAGGAAGAAGAAGAAGCTTGGAGCACAACACACAATATTGAATGTATTACCAAGAGAATGTACAAAGATAAGTAACCCATTAGGGTTATAGGCATATATTCAAGTCGGGGAAAAAAACTCCTAGAGAGGGAAAAAATTGCCCCGATGGTCCTAGTGTGCTCACACACATCACTACCAAAATATATCAACAAAACTTCCCTAGGAGTGATGGTGTGAACAATCAGGCATCTAAGCCACACACACTCAGCAGTCATTGTGAAAGCTGCGTATGATTAGCCTCACAATTGGAAGTGGCCACAGTAGGTTGCTTCTTGCTCAAACAAGATATGCCTCTACCAAGCACGAAGCAAAAACCACTGGTGGACACACGAGTGTCATAGCAACCAGCCCCGACAAAGTCAGAAAAAGCATGTAAATCTGACGATAATGATCCCCCTGGGATAAAACAATCCAAGTAGTCGGGTACCGCTCAAGTAGCGAAAGATGCGCTTAACTGCCTGCCAATGCTTGACACCTAGGCAATGTATAAACCTACTCATCTGTGAGATAGCAAACTGAATTTCTGGTCGAGTAATGCATAAGTAAATCAAGCATCCAACAGTCGGTTGATAGAGAACAACATCAAATGCATCTCTAGCATCATGCTTTCAATGGATATACTCATGCATGTTTGGAAAAAATCAGTAATGGAAGTCACAAAGTAAAGATAGTTTCCAAAATAGGGTGTCTACATAGGACCACAAACATAATTGTGAATAAGCTTCAATTTCAGTGTATCTCAAAAGAACCATCTTTTGGGAATGAGGAAGACCGCATTTTGCCTAAAATACAACCTTCACAGACATGTTTACCAAGTGCCTCAAGTTTGGGTAGAGAGGACATGGTTTCTAATGTCTTCAGGTGTAGCAAAATAGCAAAATTGAGATAACCAAAGCGTGCATGCCAAAGCTTTGCATCTGACATAGCTTTGGAGTTCTTTTGAAAACATTTGGGCAACTCAAGCTCCTCTAGCATCGTCCTCCTCCCTCTTCTTCATGCTCATGTATGCCCATCATAGTCGAAAAGTCAATGAAACTCTGATGGAATTTAAGTAAAGCTAAAAGTATCAAAATTTGGTGATTTTTCAGGCCAGTTGGGGTTTTGTTCAATCTTTTCCAAATATTTCCCAAATTTTGCAACCACCTCCATACAATACCAACTCAAATGCGGCCTTATAATATAGCACCTCTAGTTGAGTAACTTGACCCAACTCTTCTACGAAGTGCAAGAGCTAAATAACTATGTCCCTACGAGATTGGAGGCTAGAACTATCCTCCTTAATTATATTCTTGGTGTCTCCCATGTATGAAGTGGACATCCATTTATATAGCCTTGGGAATTACTATATATTTTTGAGAAGGTGGCTAGATATTTCTATGGATTAGTAGGGAAGGAGTGGTGGTCAAGTGTACATGGTCCAAGCAGTTGCCATTGTAAATTGCCCGTAGTGGTCAAACGAGTTAGGGGATGAGCCGGGTAGGTGGACCATGAGTGGCCCCAATGCCCAAGATAGGTACTCACCTAAGGGAAGCTTATGGTTACCCAAGTTCACTCACCCCACATTAGTCGCCTAGCCATGCATGAGGTCCATATATGGTTCCCCAATATGCCATGTTTCCCTTGCATATCAGGACGAAGTGACCCTATGAGATGTATGAGGAGGTTGCTTATCTTAGGAGGCCTTGCCACACAAAATTTGGTCACCCAAACATCTCAGAAGGTCGGCCCAAAGTGTTTAGGCTCGCCCAAGGCAAGGAGTCACCCAATGTGGCATACATCTTACCCAAGGATGGTCTTCACCCAAGGATGAGTGGTCTCCCATAGTGGTGTTGCAGAAGCAAGTGGGGCTGCCCATTATTATTGTTGGAGTTTGAGGTCTGCAGAAGCACTCAAAGAGCACAAGGAAGAAGAAGAAGCTTGGAGCACAACACACAATATTGAATGTATTACCAAGAGAATGTACAAAGATAAGTAACCCATTAGGGTTATAGGCATATATTCAAGTCGGGGAAAAAAACTCCTAGAGAGGGAAAAAATTGCCCCGATGGTCCTAGTGTGCTCACACACATCACTACCAAAATATATCAACAAAACTTCCCTAGGAGTGATGGTGTGAACAATCAGGCATCTAAGCCACACACACTCAGCAGTCATTGTGAAAGCTGCGTATGATTAGCCTCACAATTGGAAGTGGCCACAGTAGGTTGCTTCTTGCTCAAACAAGATATGCATGAGCTACCAAGCACGAAGCAAAAACCACTGGTGGACACACGAGTGTCATAGCAACCAGCCCCGACAAAGTCAGAAAAAGCATGTAAATCTGACGATAATGATCCCCCTGGGATAAAACAATCCAAGTAGTCGGGTACCGCTCAAGTAGCGAAAGATGCGCTTAACTGCCTGCCAATGCTTGACACCTAGGCAATGTATAAACCTACTCATCTGTGAGATAGCAAACTGAATTTCTGGTCGAGTAATGCATAAGTAAATCAAGCATCCAACAGTCGGTTGATAGAGAACAACATCAAATGCATCTCTAGCATCATGCTTTCAATGGATATACTCATGCATGTTTGGAAAAAATCAGTAATGGAAGTCACAAAGTAAAGATAGTTTCCAAAATAGGGTGTCTACATAGGACCACAAACATAATTGTGAATAAGCTTCAATTTCAGTGTATCTCAAAAGAACCATCTTTTGGGAATGAGGAAGACCGCATTTTACCTAAAATACAACCTTCACAGACATGTTTACCAAGTGCCTCAAGTTTGGGTAGAGAGGACATGGTTTCTAATGTCTTCAGGTGTAGCAAAATAGCAAAATTGAGATAACCAAAGCGTGCATGCCAAAGCTTTGCATCTGACATAGCTTTGGAGTTCTTTTGAAAACATTTGGGCAACTCAAGCTCCTCTAGCATCGTCCTCCTCCCTCTTCTTCATGCTCATGTATGCCCATCATAGTCGAAAAGTCAATGAAACTCTGATGGAATTTAAGTAAAGCTAAAAGTATCAAAATTTGGTGATTTTTCAGGCCAGTTGGGGTTTTGTTCAATCTTTTCCAAATATTCCCCAAATTTTGCATAATTTGAGAGATATGAGCTTTTCGCAATTTTCGAGTCTTAATGAAGTTTCAAGACCATCCTCGAGTTTTTTTTTTAAGAGGAAGTTCGGATGGAGCCTAATCTCCCTTGCTTTAATTGATCGAAAGAACCACTATACAAGGGAATGAGCATACTACCCATGGGATCCCCTTAATCCCACAAAATAGGAGTTACACTGCCCGAAAAAGACACTTGGAAAGGACTACTGGAAGGCAATTGGTTTAATTCTACCCAAAGGCAATGCATTGTCCTAGGGCCCACAACTACCCTACCATAGGGAGGGGTTGAACCCTCACCCCTGCCTCAAAAGGCAAAAGGTCCAACCAAATAGCCTAACGTGCGGACACCATCCTTGAATTGTTAGAGGCATGGAGTGGTGGCGCATTAATGAAGAATCATCCTCAAGTTGTTAGAGACACCATCTTCAAGTTGTTTGAGACATGGAGTGGTGGTGCATTAATCAAGGATCATGGGATGTGTATTGGAAGGAAGATACATGCTTCAATATAAAAAAGTGTGGGAAATGGCCTACGAGGTTGCGGAAAGTGTAGTATGCATTGCGCTCTTGGAGAAGATCGATACATTTGAAGAGAATACATGAATAGGGTTTGATACTTAACTTGAGGAATGGACTAAAATAATGCACAATGTACCTCATAAGAGATGTACAACAAACATTTACGAGGAAGAGAACACAACTAATAGAGATACACAGGATAGCATAGAGCATACACTTAAAATCCAACATATAGACACTCATCTAAACCTTTATGACAGCAGATAGCACAAAGCATACACTTAAAATCCAATAGATAAACACTCATCTGACCCTTTATCACAAGATACAAGAGATAAACACTGAGTGGAATCTTTATCACAAGGAACATTAGTATGCTCAGTGGACATATACACTTAAAATCCAACATATACACAGGATAGCACAGAGCATACACTTAAAATCCAACATATAGACACTCATCTAAACCTTTATGACAATAGATAGCACAGAGCATACACTTAAAATCCAATAGATAAACACTCATCTGACCCTTTATCACAAGATACAATGATACAAGAGATAAACATTGAATGGATTCTTTATCACAAGGAACATTAGTATGCTCAGTGGAATCTTTATCATAAGGAACATTAGTACGCTCCTAGGTAGATGGACGTGCAACCACCTCCATACAATACCAACTCAAATGCGGCCTTATAAGATAGCACCTCTAGTTGAGTAACTTGACCCAACTCTTCTACGAAGTGCAAGAGCTAAATAACTATATTCCTACGAGATTGGAGGCTAGAACTATCCCCCTTAATTATATTCTTGGTGTCTCCCATGTATGAAGTGGACATCCATTTATATAGCCTTGGGAATTACTATATATTTTTTAGAAGGTGGCTAGATATTTGTATGGAGTAATAGGGAAGGAGTGGTGGTCAAGTGTACATGGTCCAAGCAGTTGCCATTGTAAATTGCCCATAGTAGTCAAACGAGTTAGGGGATGAGCCGGGTGAGGTGGACCATGAGTGGCCCCAATGCCCAAGATAGGTACTCACCTAAGGGAAGCTTATGGTTACCCAAGTTCACTCACCCCACATTAGTCGCCTAGCCATGCATGAGGTCCATATATGGTTGCCCAATATGCCATGGTTCCCTTGCATATCAGGAGAAAGTGACCCTATGAGATGTACAAGGAGGTTGCTTATCTTAGAAGGTCTTGCCACACAAAATTTGGTCACCCAAACATCTCAGAAGGTCAGCCCAAAGTGTTTAGGCTCACCCAAGGCAAGGAGTCACCCAATGTGGCATACATCTTACCCAAGGATGGTCTTCAGCCAAGGATGGGTGGTCTCCCATAGTGGTGTTGCAGAAGCAAGTGGGGTTGCTCATTATTATTGTTGGAGTTTGAGGTCTACAGAAGCACGCGAAGAGCACAAGGAAGAAGAAGAAGAAGCTTGGAGCACAACACCCAATATTGAATGTATTACGAAGAGAATGTACAAAGATAAGTAACCCATTAGGGTTATAGGCATATATTCAAGGCGGGGGAAAAAAACTCCTAGAGAGGGAAAAAGTTGCCCCGATGGTCCTAGTGTGCTCACACACATCACTACCGAAATATATCAACAAATCCCCCCTAGGAGTGATGTTGTGAACAATAAGGCATCTAAGCCACACACACTCAACAATCATTGTGAAAGCTGCCTATGATTAGCCTCACAATTGGAAGTGGCCACAGTAGGCTGCTTCTTGCTCAAACAAGATATGCATGAGATACCAAGCATGAAGCAAAAACCACTGGTGGACACATGAATATCATAGCAACCAACCCACATAGAGTTAGAAAAAGCATGTAAATCTGACGACAATGATCCCCCTTGGGATAAAACAATCCAAGTAGTCGGATAGTGCTCAAGTAGCGAAAGATGCGCTTAACTGCCTGCCAATGCTTGACACCTTGGCAATGTATAAACCTACTCATTTGTGAGATAGCAAACTCAATATCTAGCCGAGTAATGCATAAGTAAATCAAGCATCCAACAGCTCGTTTATAGAGAACAACATCAAATGCATCTCTAGCATCATGCTTTCAATGGATATACGCATGCATGCCTGGAAAAATCAGTAATGGAAGTCACAAAGTAAAGAGAGTTTCCAAAATAGGATGTCTACATAGAACCACAAACATAATTGTGAACAAGCTGGAATTTTAGTGTATCTCGAACTGAACCATCTTTTGGGAATGAGCAAGACCACATTTTGCCCAAAATACAACCTTCACAGATATGTTTACCAAGTGCCTCAAGTTTGGGTAGAGAGGACACCGTTGCTAATGTCTTCAGGTGTAGCAAACTAGCAAAATTGAGATAACTAAAGCGTGCATGCCAAAGCTTTGCATCTGACATAGCCTAAGAATCATGTATTACACATGCTAAATCATTCACAGATTTTTCGTAGTCTATGAGCTTATACAACCCATAACAAAAAATGCCAGAAGCAATAATGACATCACCATTTGACAGATCATGAATTGTATATCTTTCATCAACAAATTTCACAACTAAGACAATCTTGGCTAAAGCTAAAACTGATAACAAATTCATCTTGATCCTTGGCACAAATAAAGCATCTGACAATGTAAAAGAACTACCATTAACAGTAATCATAATGATCTTACCAACTCCCATAACATGATTTGAGGAGTTGTTGGCACATGTGACAGTATTCCCTATAGGGGCAGGCTCAAGTGAAGTGAAGAAACTACACTACGAGGTAATGCTTGCTCATGATGATATTTTTGCTTCCATTGATGATGATATTTGTTGAGCCCATAAAAGTCATAAGGGTCAAAGTCAACAGTAGTCAAAGTCAATTGTGGTCAAAGTCAAATAGTCAAAGTCAATTGGTCAAAGTCAGCAAGGTCAAGGTCAAATTCAACAGGTGCAAATCAAAGTGCTAAAGTGCAGGTGTCAAAGTGCACAGGTAGTGCACAATTAATTGTCCACAAAGGATAAATTGGAGAAAGTGGGTTGCAGGTTGCAGAGGTATTTTCTCCAATTTCCCTAAGGTTCAAAGTGTTTTTAAAGTATTTTGGAAGGTTCATGTGAACTCCCTCTTATGTGCAAAAGTGAAGACTTAAAAGGAAATGTGAAGGTATGTGAAGCGGCAGCGTACGCACAGGTGAAAGTATGGCCCCCCATTAAAATTTTTGATTTTAGTCTAAAGTCACTACAGGACAAAACAGGGAGTCATTGGCTGCCACTTGTGAAGACAATCTTGGGACATCAAAGTGAACACCAAGATACTATTGCAGTTAGGAGCGTACGTGATCGACACACTCAAATCAAGGCAAGGACTATTCTTGGACAATTCTAGAGTAAGCAAGAGAAGCATAGTCTAAGTGAAGCAAGAGAGAGAAGTGCAAGAGTAGTGTGCGACGCAGAGAAGTGGAGTTGAAGGAGTGCATGGAGAGTGACTAAGGGATTGTGCAGAGAGTGCTAAGCTAGTCCCCCAAGGATCTCAAGGTCTCCTTGCAGTGTGCGCGTGCCGACAAAAGGTATTCATTCCTCCCCTTAGTGGAAGCTTGGTGCAAGGTGTGCACAAGGATAAACTTGGAGCAAGTGGAGGTCTGATGCAGAGGAGGCTGGCGGCAAGAAGACTTTAGGGTATTTGGTATTTTGTCATTGAGCACTCTGTGGGATTGTGCACATAAGTATTGGTTTGTATTGTGATTCAAACATTGTAATTGTCTTACTGTAATCAATCGACAGAAGCTTCCAAGGTGTATTTCCTCTCCTGGTCTTTTCCTTTTCTCCTACAAACCCTCAAACTCCTTCTTGTCTAAGAATCCCCCAACAATATTCTCTTTTCCCATGACATTGATCCTCGTATTTTGATGATGATCAAAGTGATCATGATAATGCTTGTGTTTATGATCCACCATTCTTTGATACTTATGATGACGATGTTGCTATATTGCATGATGCAAAGACTGATTCTTTACCTATCTTTGATTCTTATTGTGAGGATGATGATTTGAATGAAAAGAAATACATTAATAATGCACATCTACATACTCCCATGGCAGCCACAAACACACATGATTTCATATTATATGATGCTACCACACCCATGTTTGATGCACATAAGGGGTGTGATGATGAAGAAGATAAAGATAATGATATTTTTTCCACCTTTGTGATGCATAGCAATGAAGGGAATGAGGAGAAAGGCATTATTTATGTTAGCACACATGTAGTTAATTTGATTGAGGATTGTGGAAAATACTATTTGTCATTTATGGAACATCTTAGCCACTCAATTCACTTTATGTATCCATTTTATTTCATGTATGAAGGAAACTTACTTCATATGGAAGGCATGCATAGGTTTAAAAAACATACTAAAACCACAGGTTTCTCGAGAGATTTTTAGTTTTGGTGGGAGCAGCCAGTGTAAATCTATGCAAGTTTTTTGCGCCTAAAACATTAGAGTTGACAAACTTGTAGGTGTTATTGGATAGTTTTTGGGCTGCACATTCAGACTTTTATTATCATTTTACTGCATAAATTGAGGACATACACACCATGTACGCTTCTGTGGATACCGCTTATGTATGTCCATGTGGTCATTGATATAGCGGTCACGTTTTTTGCATAATGCCTTTTACATTTGATAAAGAGGGTCGTGGTCAGGTTTTCTTAACTGGGAGACACCCAAATGTCAGGGTCTCTTTGGTGATGCAGTGGAAGACTTACCCAGCCTCGCCGTAGGAGATGTATGATGGTTGTTCATAGGTGCTCGATAAGCCTAGTTGGCTTCTATTGGGTAACTGATTATATGCAGTGGAGTCAGTGATTCACTATGCAGGTAGACATGTCAGTACTTGTAGTTTTATGATATTTTGACACTCGTCATATGCTCATTTTGCAGAGGATACTCTGGCAAAATTTTTCTAGATTTTTGGTTTTATCAACTATATAGTGGTCAATTTACTCCTTGATACAGTCATTCGTTGGTGTTCAGACTCTTCTAGCTCCATTATCATTCTATTTAGTTCTCTACCATCATGGCATCAGAGGTCTCAGGCACATCCGGTGGATCAGGGTGTAGTGTTAGTGTTCTAAGGAGGAGCTATAACTTGCAGGGCAAAGAACATTTTGAGATCCGAAAATTTGATGGCACAAACTTTGCTCTATGGAAGAATCAGATTAAAGATGTGCTAATTCAAAGGTGGCAATGGAAGCCAGTAAATGGAATTTCAAAGAAGCCTGCTGACATGGATGAAGATGATTGGGATGAGTTAGATGAGATAGCCAAGTCTACCATTCGCTTCCACCTGGCAGATAATGTTTACTTTACAGTATTAGAATGTGAAAGTCCAGAGGAGCTTTGTTATGCAATACATATGAAAAAGAGACGGCATCAAATAAAGTGTATCTAATGAGAAAATTATATGACCTTCGTATGAAGGACATAGATAGTGTTGCTCCTCATCTAAATGAGTTTGATGCTATATTCTTCCAGTTACAGGCTTAGAAAATGGATATGGATAATGAAATGAAAGGAGTATTGATATTATGCACCTTGCTATCATCGTGGGATACATTTTGCACAGTTATTAGCAACAATGCACCTGGTGGTAAACTCGTCTATGATGACATATGTGGAGCATTCTTGAGTGAGGAGATTCATACAAAATCTATGGTTGGCACTTAGAGTGGACATGCATATAATGTTCGTGATTCTTACCAAGGAAAGAATCAGCAACGTGGCAAGAGCAAGAAAAAGGAAAAGAATGGTCAACGGAATAAGAGTAGAAGTAAATCAAGGAAGAGGGATATCGAATGTCATTATTTTCACAAGAAAGGTTACATGAAGAAAGACTGTTATGCATTAAAGAATGCTAAAGGTAAAGGACAGAATGTTGATGGGCATGTTAAACAGTTACCAACACCATGTACTTCAACTGTGAAGATTGAAGAAATTAATGCTATTTCTGATGATGCTGATGTGTTGACATTTGATAGTACTGTGCCGAATGAGGCCCTTATGGCTGATTCTCTTTCCCGCACCTGGCTGCTAGATTCTGGTGCTTCTTTCCATGTGACACCACATAGAGAATGGTTCTCTAATTATGCAGCAAAGTCTCTTGGTACCGTGAGACTTGGTGACTCTTACCATTGTGATGTTGTGGGGATTGGAGATGTGGTTGTGCAGTTCATCGATGGTTCAAAATTTAGTATGCATAATGTACGTCATGTACCTCAGTTATCATGTAGTTTGATGTCAGTTGGTCAACTTGATGACCTTGGTTACAAGGCGGTCTTCTATGCTCAATCCTTTCGCATGTCAAAGGGCAATATGGTTATTGCAAAAGGAAGCAAAGTTGACTCACTTTATCATTTGTTTGTATCACAAAAAGAACACTTGTTAGCTGTTACTGAACAACCTATGGTTTGTATTTGGCATGGTCATTTGGTTCATATATCTCGTAGTGGAATGGAAAATCCTTCTCGTTCTGGCTACTTACACGTGTTATCTTTCTCCATTTTTTCATTTTGTGAGCATTGTCAATATGGAAAGCAAACAAGAAATGTGCATAGAACGCACATTGACTCTTCAATTCAGCCTTTCAATCTTGTTCATACAGATGTGTGTGGCCCTATGCCCACTAGGTCCTTAGGTGGTTCTCTTTACTTTATCACTTTCATAGATGATGCCAGTAGAAAAGTCAGGGTATATCCTATCAAATCGAAGGATGACGTATTCCCTACTTTCATAAAATGGCTTGCTTCAATTGAGACTGAAAAGGGAACTTAGCTTAAGGCTTTACATTCAGATAATGGGGTTGAGTATACCTCACATGAATTTAGCCTTTTCTGTCAGTCTAGAGGGATTCATAGAGAGTTTACAGCTCCGTATACCCCAGTATAGAATGGTGTAGCTGAGAGGATGAATAGAACTATTCAAGATAGAGTAGTCTCTATGTTGCATCATGCAAACCTCTCACAAGGTTTTTGGGCAGAAGCAATATTGACTGCAGTTCATGTGATTAACCTTTCACCTAGTACTGCGAAAGGTCTGAAAGTGTCACAAGAGTTATGTACAGGGAAGCCACCATATTATGATCATCTTCGAGTTTTTGGGTGTGAAGCATATGTTCATATACCCAAGAATCTTAGACAAAAGTTGGACCATAAGTCAAAGAAATGCATTTTTCTTGGATATAGTCGAGAAGAACAATTTGTATATCACTTATGGGATCCTGAAACACGTTTAGTGATCAGAAGTAGTGATGTCATTCTCAATGAGTCTAAGATGCATAAACAACCCATTAAGGAGGTTGAAATGAGAAGAGTGGTGTTTGAGGATACTAGTCCTCCAATTAGCATGCATAAAAATGCTACACATAGGGATGTTCAAGAGAATGTCTATTCAAATGAGGCAGCACATGTTCCTGTTTAGCAACCATTGAGACATTCTGCACGTGTCTCACATCCACCTGATAGATATGTTCCAGGTTTAGATTTTGTTATGCTAACAGATTCCGGTGAGCCTTCTTGCTACAAAGAGGCTATGCAGAGAGAGGATCGTGTCAAGTGGGAGCATGCCATCAAGAGTGAGTTGGATTCTATTCACAAGAATGGTACTTGGGATTTAGTACCTTTGCCAAAGGGCAGGAAAGCTTTACCATGTAGATGGGTATATAAGCCGAAGTTCACATCAGATAGTGCTTCTCCAAAGTATAAAGCACGACTTGTTGCAAAGGGTTTTAAGCAACAACATGGTGTTGATTTCGAGGAAATCTTCTCTCTAGTGGTCAAGATGACTACCCTGCGCATGTTGCTTGGATTCGTTGCAATGGAGGACTTAGAGCTAGTCCAAATGGATGTGAAAACTACTTTCTTGCATGGAGATCTAACAGATGAGATCTATATGTAACAATCAGAGGGTTATGTAGTTCGTGGCAAGGAAAGTCTAGTTTGTAAGCTCAAGAAGAGCTTGTATGGACTTAAACAGTCTGTTGGTGCAGACCAATCACCAATTGAAGATTTGAAGGACAAAGGATGGAAATAAGATCAATTCTTGAAGCATAGAAGATGGATATATTCACAGATTGAAAGACATGTACACATATGTACATTAGTGAAGACATAGATCACTTATACTTCTGTTTAGTTATAAGCTTGTACATATTTGCCTATAAATACTTTTGAAAAATGTCGGGGCAATAGAGGAGACAATAGGAGAGTATGAGAATAGTGCATTTGTAAGTTGTAAGACTCATTAGAGTCCATAGGAATGAGAAGAAGTCTCTCTCATAACTCAGTTGTAATTTTCTGAGGAATAGAGGAAAATTTCCGCCCGAAGTTTTCGTGTCTTCTCCTTCTGTGATAGATCTTTTGTGGAATGCTTTTGTACAAGTCTAAGTCTAGAGTTGATCGATCTCTGTACAAAGTTTTATCTTCCAATTGTGATCAAGCTAAGAGAATTGTGTGTAGGAACATTTACATGTGAGAAAGTATTCACTAGTTCCTGAAACAGGCGCAAATTTTGATCTTAATGATTTGATCATTTCTCACTCCACAGTTTAAAGTTTTGTGCAAGTAAGCACTTAATCTTTAAGTTGGAAGGTAAGCTACTCGTGGCTAAAATCATTTGCTTAAACGGGTTCTATACTGAGAGAACTATGTGTTAAAAGTTAGGGGTGTCCAAATCGACTTCTCAGAAGTGCAGATTTAGACATAGGTAACTTGCTAAGTAGATTTCTCAAGATCTACTGAATCTTTTGGAGTGATTTGACTTGGAGGAGGTGCGCAATCTTTAGGCGACACCTTGTGCAAAGTTTCATAAAAAACTTTACACATTTACTCAGTCAATGAGAAAGATATATGCAGCAGACTTTCTGAGTAATCTCCTTCTTCACAGTTTGTTCAAGAATTTGATATTTGGTCATTGATCTTTTAAATTGGTGAAGGTTTTGACTTACTCTTGATATAGAGGTGCTCTAAGTTCAAGAGTAGGTTGTTCTTTTGGAGATTAACACTCTCCATCAGTGGTATCAGAGCAGGAAACATCAAATTTGAGAAAAGGAGGATCCCGACTACTGCAGTTGCAAAGAATTCAACATCTGAAGGATTAAAAGGTGAAAGCCTGAAGGAAAAGCTTGAGGAAGAGATCATACGACATCAAGAGGGACAAAAGGAGTGTCATTCGAAGTAAAGGTAACCTTATACTTTATAAAGATTGAAGAATTCAGTACACAGGTAAAGGAAGGATGGGAGATTCTCTTCAGATAGAGAAATTGGATAGAGAGAACTATCGGATGGAAGCTCATCTAATGAGCAAAGATTTGATAGCCTACATTACAGGAGAAGAAGAAAAGCCACAGTTCAGAGATTCTAGTGTTCCAACTAGAGAGGAGTTGTCAGATTTGAAGAATTGGATGAAAAGAGATGCTCAAGTGTTAGCAACGGACAAGGGAGAGAAGGCACAAGCAGACAAGGGAGTCAACGAAGATCTGGCAAATAGGCCAACAATTTTCTTCAGGAAGAAGCACTTATGAACATTCATGCAGATTTAGCACTAAGGCAACCTTAATTTTTCAAAACCTCTACACCAATTAAAAGTGATTCTCATCACTAAACACCATTGTAAATATCATTTCATCTTTTTGTAGCTCCATTTTGTGCAAGCCAAGGAGTCCTTGAGCTTGAGGAGCTTTAGAAGTATCTACCTGCCAAATTTCGTATTTTTTAGATATCGTTTGAGCTCTCAAATAAGCCCTGGAACCTAATTTTTAACTAGGCCGGACACTAGGTCTGGACAGGGCCAAAACTTAGCCAAAAACTATAAAAAGAGCTAGAGAGCTCCTTTTTGAGGTTAGATTGTAATTGAAACAAACTTGTAAGAGCTTTTGAAAGTAATCTAAGAACTCCATTGATTCTCCCTCTTTGTCTTGCCGTGTGTGCGCGTGTGTGTGTATGTGTGTGCATGCTAGTGTGCTTCTCACTCACGCACTTGTGCCGCCACTTGCTCGAGGTCTTCATACCATCCTCACATCTTCCCAGATTGACATTAAAGGAGGTGCTACTCATCATTGAGCTACACCAAATTTTGGCGCCGTTGCCGGGGATCGAGCTTTGAGGACGAGCGTGTGATGGTAAGACGTAGAGTTGACGCGTTGGAGTTGTAGGTATTTTCTTCACTCTCATCGATTTTCTTTTACTTTCTTCTCCATCTTCATTTCCATCATCATCATCACCATCTCCCACCTCCATCTCCATCATCGCGAAAATTTCTGTTTTTTGATCATATCACCTTCCCCACCTCATTTCCCTCATTTCACTTGTGAGAGAGAGCAAGAGAGCGATATTGTGTGTGCGGATTTTGCATGTTTCTTGAGTTTCATTGCAGGTTCTTGCTGTATCATCATCCCCAGCTTCCTGCGCAGGTAGGAAATTCGAAGAAACTGTCTCGTGGTCGCAGGCTTCTGTCGATCGCGACTGACAGAAATTTTTGGCTTTTTACAAAATTGAGTGCACCACTAGAACAAGCACAAGGAGCACATCCTAAAACACTAAAAACAGTAGAAAAATTTTGAGGTTTTCTGTCAATCGCGATCGACAGCCTCTGTCAATCGCGACCGACAGACCCTGTCAATCGCGACCGACAGACCCTGTCAATCGCGATCGACAGACCTCCACGATCGACTGACTGCCACGTAGGACCCTGTCGATCGCGATTGATACCGTCGATCGCGATCGACAGCCACGACCGACACCCCTGTCAATCGCGATTGACACCGTTGATCGCGATTGACAGAGATTCCACGATTGATTGATTTTTGCGTGTAGCCACGTGTCCATCGCGACTGATAGACCCCCGATTGACTGAAATCTCGGCGAAAAATCCAGAAAACGTGTCGATCGCGATTGATACTGTCGATCGCGATTGACAGCCACGATCGACTCTGTCGATCGCGATTGACACTGTCGATCGCGACTGACAGCCCCGACGGACACCTCTGTCAATCGCGATTGACAGACCTGTCGATCGCGATTGACAGGCTTTTCGGCCAAAAATTAGGGTTTGATTTTGTTCAAAATTTGGGATAATTTTGGGACAAAATAGTCAACCAATTAGCATTTTGTGAGGTTCCTACACTTGTGATTTGGAGAAAATCCTAGGATCTGTCGGCCAAATTGAATCATGATTTAACCTCCTAAACCCTGAACAGTCATAACTTCTTCATACGAAATCAATTTTTTGAGTTCTAGGGCTTGTTGGAAAGCTCGTAGCATATACTACACGCCCTCAACTGTTTTTTATAAAGATAATGCATTGATTTTTCAGATAGGGTATTTTGAAGTTGACCATATCCAGGGGGATCAAAGTCAGGGGTCCTTAGGATTGTTTTCTTGAAAATCACTATGCAAGTTTGTGTATGTGCTACAGGAATGAAAATAATTGGTTCTGTCTTTGGAACTTAAACTTCAAAGCTAACTTTGGAACTCTTACAGATCTACTGAGAGCATCGAAAGGCGTTCTAAGCAAGTGTAAGTGCGAGCTTGGGAACACATTTCCTGGGCACTCAAGGGCAACCGAGCAGGAAACAAAAGGTTGGAAACTTTTAACCCCCTCTGTCAATTCATAGTTAGGCTAAGAACGACGAGAGGTAGGAGTAAGTCAGAGCGACGATAGGCAGGCATCAAGTTGAAGACTACCTAAAAACTCAAGTTCAAGCTAAAAACCTAATCTCGATACTGTCGATAACATAAAGGAAAAGGACCTAACGTAGAACGATCAACCGGAAAGTACGAAGAACATTCAAGTATTCCTGACGACGTAATATCAGACAAGACCTTAAACATAAGAAATAACTAAAAGGAATCAAGTGACTGATACCAATTGATCGGCAACGAGGTTGTACTACTCTGGGCAAAGAATTGGGCAACTTAGATAGGCATATGAACCTTAGATCGGGACGACATCTAGTAAGGGAGAGACAAAGCCTTAGATCTTCAGAGGCTAGTGTTAACCACACTGCTAGGTCTTGGGCCCAGCAGTTGAGCCACCACTCGTACTACCCTAGCTCTGAGACCAGTGAATCAGAGATGTCTCAAGGCATGGACAGACCTACGGGAAGTTCAGGAGTGCCTTACTTGTACAGGGTGGAAGGCCCTTACAAAACACAGTTGGAGTACCTTAGGACCAACCGATTAGGTGCCAGCATCTATGAGGACGGCCTAGGAAGATCCGTGGTCCAGATTAAAAATCCTGATCAGTCCATTGGACTAGAGCACCCAGCCGTCAAGTTTGAAAACGGTGCATACCTGGACAAAGAAGGAACTATATACGTAGTCACCAGTCACCTAGATAGGACGGATGAATTTGGAAATGTAATCTCAGAGGCGGACTTAGGGGACTTAGAGCAAGGAAACTTGGGTGCGGAACCTAGAACCCCCCGAGGCAAATCTGTTCTCACTAGGATTATCACGCCTGAGTGGGTTCCCCAAGACAACAAGAGCATAGAGTTGCTCCTCAATCGAGAAACTGACGAAGCCTTCTGGAGGTATAAAGCTAATCAGCCAACTGATATAGGAAATATCATGATCTATGAGTTTAAGGATCCGGATAGCCCATGTAGAGTGACCTACTTAGATCACACCTCGGAAAGGATCTTTGTGGTTACGGAAAATGATAGGCATGCTTACACTTGGAAGGGTGAATTCATTTTCCCCCAACCAAGATCAAATGTATCCTATGGTCACCCTGGGGCTGGAACATCCCAAGCTCATGGTATGCAAAGAGATAGAAGTAGAGATAGACCAGAAGTAAGTTTTGCCAACCCAGTGGGCAGAGAAAGAACGAGGACGGAGACGAATGGGGTAGAACCTGAGATACTCAGAGCTCACAGGAACCAAAGAAATGTGGATGGATTCCCTCTGCCGAGGCCTAGAGAGCACACAAGAGCTTTGAGACCGACCCAGCTAGTTAAGTCCATGAAGAATTACTTTGATGGCACCGGAGATCCCTATGATCATGTGGCGGAGTTCAAGCAAGTCTTGAGAGCTGAACAAGTGGAGGATCTATTCACGCAGTATAATGCCTTTGGTCTAACCCTTAGGAACACAGCGCTTACATGGTTTCAGCCATTGGATGAGCGGCAGTTCAGGAGCATAGACCAACTCCTAGAGGCTTTCATTGTAGAATTCTCTAAGAGCGGCATAAGGCACAATACCTCCTCATTGATTCACAGCTTCAAACAGACCCCCCAAGAGACTGTCAGATTGGCCGGAAGAAGATTTAGACAATATCTTGAAAGGTGCCCTGTTTCGGAGCTACCCACATCTGCTAAACAAGTAGCCTTATTCCTTGATGGATTGCTGAGTACGAAATTGAGATCCTATGTGTATCTGAAAGACCCTAGGACCATAGAAGAATGTGTACGCATGTGCATTGACATTGAAGATAACCTAGGGGAAGAACTAGAGCTCTCCAAAATCTACAAAGATTCAGATAGTGCATCTAGTCACTCTTCCACGCAATCCACATCAATTGAGGAACTTGCCGAAAAAGTAGCTCAGAAATTAGGAGTAACTAGCAAACAAATCCCAAGGTTTGCTCCTGTGAAAAGGTGTTATACATGCGGTGGTGACCATATGGCGAATGTCTGTCCCATTATGGCTCAACCCCAAGTTAATCCTAGTAGCCAGTACTGCACCATAGAACGGAAGTACACCAATCACACTGCGCAAGATTGCCCATACAACAGGCAGGCGGTTAGGCAACCCTACCCTCAGCCATACCCTCAACAGGGAAGATACCAGAACCAGTACCCTCCACAGCCCTATGGCAGGCCACAGCAACCCTATCAGCAACCATACCAAAACCAACAAAGACCTCAGCCTGTGTTAGCACAACAACCCCTAGCTCCAGCTAATGTGATTCCGGTAAAGTACACGGCTGCAGAAGAGAACCTGAATAGAGCCTTAGTCCCAGTAACATCCTTGCTTTCTGAAAATGACCCCAGTGACCATAGTTTTGATTCTACATATGTTGATAGTCCCCAGGCGTACTACATGCAGTCTCCAGAACATGGTGAGTCCTATTACAACGAAGAGCCAAATTAACCTAGTTGGGAGTCAGATTATACAAACATCATGTATGCAAACCCCAACCCTAGGCCACAACCTAGGCAAGTAAGACCTCCATTCCCAAGAGGACCGTGCTACAGATGCCAAGGAGATCACTTCATTCGTGATTGTCCCTTACCTCCACCTACACAAACTCAGTCAGTGACGATCCAAGGCTTTTGCCAAGACTGTGGAAAAGAGCATCTCTTACAAGATTGCCCTAAAAATCCTAATAATATGCCAAAAATCACTCCCATTAATGTGATTGGGTTGGTTGTAGATTCCTCAGGAAGTGTCACTTCCACTGCACCAGTACAGGTAGTCACTAGAGCCCAAGCACTGCAGCAAAACCAGGGTGTAGGTCAGGAAAAGGGCCCAGAGGCTAGTGAAATAGAGAGCATAACCAAGAAAAGGACTAGAGCTTGGAAAGATAGTCGGGAAAGAATGAAAAGACAATGGGCTAAAAAGATGTGTGAACTTGAGGAAAGCGTAAGAGAGACAAGAGCCAGAATAACTGAACTCACAGCTCAAACTCCCTCTCACATTACCCCGCCTCTACCACTCCCAACTCCATCCGTACCACCACCTTCCCTACCGCCTCATCAAATCACACCACCCCCTAGAGTAGGATCAGTCCTAGCTGATCCCACTCCCGAAGACCTAAACATGATGCTTAAAGCATATCAGGCCAGAATCCAAGAAGGGCCAACCATAACCGATCATGAAAAATGCTACCCTAGAGCCGAGCTAGAGCTTGAACGAACAAAAATTTGCGCAAAGATGGTGGAATTGGCCCAAGCCATGTTCGAAGCTAGCCGCCTCTTTAATATCTCTAGCTCAGCTAAGACGCAGTTACACTTTGACGGACTGCTAAAAAGAATAGAGAGGCTAATTGCACAATCAGAAAAGGAACCTGCCCCTCAAGGAAAGGAAAGGGCAAGGGAACGGATAAGCTAGCCTCTTCAGGAAGCCCATGTGCCTCCTCAAGAAGCTTATCTTCCCCCTCAAAAGGCAGATGAGACTCCCTCGAAAGCTTACGTACCTCCACAGGTTGCCTACATTCCTTCTCAGAGAGCGTATGAGCCTGTTCGGAAAAGTAATAGAATAAGTAATCCTCCCCAGGAAGCTTGTGCTCCAGCCATCTATGAGAACAAGGAGAGAGCCAACGATAGAATAAGCCCTCCTTCCCAGGCTGCTTATGTGCCTAATTCTACGGAGCCAGACACTTCTTCTTCTATGAATCGGTTTGCACCAGACTTCCTACGAGAGATTCAAGAAGACAAATGGGATAACGAAAGTGAAGTCGCCCCTCCCTTTGAACTTGTGGATGATGCACACGACCAATTCCCACAAGACATCCCATCTATTTACGGGGAACATGAGAGTACTCAGTCTCACGAGAGATTGGACTTTGAGTCTAATTCCATACAAGAGCTACCCCACTTCACAGGCCCATGGGAAGCAAAGTCCACGTGTATGAGAGCACCCACAGTCATGGTAAGGAACGATGACTCAGTCATATCAAGGAACACGGAGGTAGTAAAGAACACCAAGGTGCAGCGCGATCCCACTTTGGAAGAACTGCCTAAGGATAGACCAGAAGCGCGGAAATATGTAGCCAGTCAAGTAACTGAAATTGCAAACCCACGTTCCCGGGTAGGATCCCATAGGACAGTGCCAGAAATTCCCTTGGACAAGATAGGAGATATGTGTGAAGGTGAAGAAGGGAACACCTATCTTCCCATCACCTACCAGGAGTACACCACCAAGGCAATTTTGGACTCAGGTGTAGGAGTTGCAATTGCCACTACTTCCCTTTGGAAGCGTTGGGGCAAGCCGGCACTCAGGCCCACGAGGATGAAATTGCAAATGACCGATGGTCACATAGAGAGACCCCTAGGATTGCTAGAAGGAATAACTCTCACCACTTGTGGTGTCGAGTTTGAGCATACATTTGCCATATGCGACTTCAACAAAAATCATGCCTATGAGATGATTTTGGGAAGACCATTTATGCGACAGTTGCAAGTGGTACAGGATTGGGGGACCAACTCCTTGTATTTGCAACACTTGGGTGTTACGACCAAAGTCAATCTCAAGGATTACTCTCATAGAGACGTCCCTCCTATCCAATGGAATCCCATCCATAGAGCCAAAGATGATACAGAATCGGTGCATTCCATAGGGTCTGGATCCTCATGGATGCATGAAGACACTCACTTATGGATGTGCAAGGTAGCAGTAGAAGAAGAGAAGAGAGAGAAAGCCAGAGAGGTAGGTGCGAACGAAACTCATAGACCCATTCAAGACCCAGCCTATGCACCTGTAGTCTTTCCAGATGAGGAATTCGAACCCCATGGCTGGGCAGAAATTTTAGCAACCATGGACGTAGCCATCAATGAAGAACAATGGACCCCTCACTGTGATGAGGATGGCTATGACATTTCAGTCTTCTCCATAGAGCCAATCATGGGAGAGGCAGTTCTAGAAGAATGTGAACCTAGTCCTGATGCATTTGAGGATGCAAGTGACTCCGATCTCGAGTCAATCATTATGGACCCACCATTTGCATCAGATGAAGAATACTTCCATGAAGTAGAATTTCAACCCCAGAGGCATGGAGAGGTTACAAATGATGTAAGATTAGCAACACATGTGACCCCGAAGGAAGAAGGAAAGAAACGAAAGAAGAGAGAAGCCTCACCAGAAGAGGAAGAATCCTTGTTTGAGGTCCCAGAAAATTTTAAGAAGTATGAGATAGATGATAGGAGAGTCATGATAAGAATGCCTAAACGAGAGGCACAAGTAGGAGAGGCCTATGATAACAAAGAAACTACCAAGAAAATAGTAGTGGCCCTAGAAGAAGGAGAGGAGAGATGTACGTACATAGGTCATGACCTAACAGAAGAAGAAGAGTACGAATTGACTGCCTTGCTAAGAGAATACAGAGATGTATTCGCTTGGAGTTACAAGGATTTGAAAGGTGTTGACCGCGACATATGCTCACACACCATCCCCATGACCTCAGATGCTAAACCCTCTAAGCAAAAACCCTACACGTATAACGATAATTACGCTGCTAAGATCAAAGAAGAGATAGATAGACTGGTCGAAGCTGGATTTATCTATGAAATTGAGCACACTGAGTGGGTATCACCCATCGTAGTGGTGCCCAAGAAGAATGGCAAGCTGCGCGTGTGCATTAACTTGAAGAAGGTTAATGCAGCCACTATTCGAGATAACTATCCGCTTCCCATCACAGAACATCTCTTAGAAAGAGTGGCAGGCAAGGAAGTGTACAGCTTCCTCGATGGATTTTCGCGCTACAATCAAGTAGCCATAGCTCCAGAGGATCAGCATAAGACGGCCTTTGCCACAGAATGGGGCATTTTCGCCTTTAGAGTAATGCCATTTGGGCTTACCAATGCACCTGCTACCTTCCAAAGGCTGATGTGCCATGTGTTTAAAGAGTTCCTGAGGAAGAATTTAGAAGTCTATGTTGATGATCTTTGTGCTCATTCCAACATTAGACAAACCCATATCCCTGAACTTAAACAAATCTTTGACAAATGTAGAGAATATCAAGTCTGCCTAAACCCCGAAAAATGTGTTTTCATGGTCAGACAAGGCAAGATTTTAGGGCACATAGTGTCAAAGAATGGCATATCTACGGACGAAGAGAAAGTGAGAGCCATAGCAGAGCTACCTAGGCCAAAGAATGTCAAGGAAGTACAAGCTTTCATGGGGCATTGTGGTTATTACCGACGATTTATACACATGTATGCTGTCATTGCAAAGCCCATGTACGGACTTCTGACAAACTTTGAGTGGACGGATGAATGTGAGAATTGCTTCCAGGAGCTTAAACAAAGATTATGTTCAGCACCAATCTTGACCACACCAGATTGGAATAAGCCATTCCATGTTCACGTGGATGCATCCAATTATGCTATTGGATGTGCGGTTGCACAACCTACTGGTGAAGGTAATATAGATCTTCCAATTGCCTATGCCAGTAGACAGTTGAATGCGGCTGAACAAAATTACACCACTACAGAGAGAGAAGGCTTAGGCATGGTATATGCAGTTAAGAAATTTAGACACTATTTGCTTGCAAATAAGTTTAAATTTTTTACGGATCATCAAGCATTGCTATACCTCGTAAACAAGCCTTGCAATACAGGAAGATTAGTGAGATGGTTTCTCTTGCTAATGGAATATGATTTTGAGGTTGTGGTAAGAAAAGGTAGGACTCATTTAAGAGCAGATCATCTCTCTAGGCTCACATCGGGAGAGGCCCCACAAGGAGTATCAGATGACCTTCCTGATGCTTACTTGTTTAATTTGGAAGTGGTGCCATAGTGGGCTAAGCCATTGGTACCAGTATTGACATATGGGCCTAACCATCCAGTGGTAAACACACGGAATAGAGAGGTTGTAAAAGCCCAAAAGTACCACATCATGGCAGGAAGTATGTACAAGCACACAGATCAAGGGATCTTGGCTTGCTGCGTAGAAGAGGATGAGTACGCTAAATGGTTGCAATTAGCACATGTAGGTGCACTAGAGCAACACCATTCAAAGCAACGAACTTTACAGACACTAAAGAGATTCGGAGTGCATTGGCCAACTATGGAGGCGGATGTCCAAAAGTTGTGCAAGGAATGCCCAATCTGTTGCACTAAGCCACCTGTGGAACACGCCACTCTTTATCAAGTATCTATTGTGCCAGACTGGAGTGAACCACTAGTATCCTTCCTAAAGACGAAAGCATTCCCTCCAGACATGACTCTGGCGAGGAAAAGGAGTTTAGAACAAGAAGCCCTGGATTACTCACTCATTGGTGATAATCTATATAAGCGCGGTAAAGATGGTTACCTGAGACTGTGTGTCCATGAAAGTGAATATCTCAAGATCTTGGAAACTGCTCACCAAGGTGTAGCAGGAGGACACTTTGGACCGGATCGGGTGATCAAGGCAGTACTATTTGCGGGCTTCTGGTGGCCTACCCTTCACATGGATGCACATACCTATGTGAAACGGTGTGATGTCTGTCAGAGGACTCAGTATCCTATACGCAAAGATGAGATGCCACTGAAACCTATGATGGGTGGACATGCGTTTTCTAAGTGGGGAATAGACTTCGTAGGTCCTATTAATCCCCCAGCTAAGGGTTCTCATGCGGAATACATCATTGTTGCAACAAACTATCTAACTAAGTGGGTAGAGGTAAAGGCTACGACAAAGAACGATGCTCAAACAACTGCTAAATTCTTGTTTGAGAATGTATTCACGAGATATGGGCTACCTATAGAGCTTGTAAGCGATAGAGGCACTCATTTCTTGAACGAAGTGATTGAAAATCTACTCCAAGAATTCTTGGTAATACACAAGAAGTCTGCCCCCTATCACCCTCAAGCTAATGGACAAGCTGAGAGCACTAATAAGATCTTATGTAATGTACTGACGAAATTAGTGAACACTAAACGCTCTGATTGGGACAAACAGCTACACCATGCTGTTTGGGCATACCGACTCGCCTACAAAACGGTACTTCAAGCCACCCCCTTTCAGATGGTATTTGGCCAAAACGCTGTGCTACCCTTGGACTTCTTGATTCCTACATTGAGAGTAGCACAAGAGCACGAATGGACAGGTCATGAACTCTCCTCTAGGATCTTTGACCTTGAACGATTAGGGGAAACAAGACTGAGAGCAGCTGCAGGAATCTATGCAGCCAAGAAGAGACAGAAGGCATACTTTGATGCCCATGGGAAGGATAAAGGTTTGAAAGCAAGAGATCTAGTTTTAGTCTATATACTGAAACAACACTCAAGGAAGCTAGAAAAGAGAGGCTACGGACCTATGATCCTCAATAGGATCTCCACGAGTGTACAATTAGCCACATTAGAAGGTGATGTTCTCCCTAACTATATTAGCGGATGCAGAGTCAAGTTGTATCAGGAACCCCTCATGGAGGAAATGCTCAGCCGACTCAACACTGCTAAGAAACGCAAAGAGGAAGAAAAGCGAATTAGAGAAGAAGCTCAAGCAGAAGCTTTAGAACGCATCAGAAGGATGAAATTACGAAGGCAAGGTAGAGAGCAGCCTAGAACAAATGACTATGCAGATCAAGGATATCATATGGCAATGTGTGAAGTCGCAGGAACAAGCTCACATAGGATAACTGATCGACGTCCTTTCGTAACCTTAGATATAGGACAAGGAAAGAGTGCAAGGACCGTAAGAGCCTTGATTGACTCAGGTGCAGCCACTAGTGCTTTTAGAATGTCTTACTGTCAAGAGTTGCAGTTAACTGTCAATCCTGTGGAAGCATATCTCATAGGATTGGGAGGAGTGGAAACCCCGTGCATGGGCGAGGTGGAACTTCCCCTCTACATTCATGATGAGGCAATGACAGTTAAAGTACTAGTGTGTCAGGACGAGGATCTCACTGAACCTCTTGTTTTGGGTCAAGACTGGATCTATGACCAATCAGTCAACTTAAACCTAAGAAGTGGACTCCTTCAGGTTTGGGTCAATCATAGTCGAATTACCGTAGAATTGGATAATGGAGCACTCAAGGAACTAGGAAAGGCACAGACTCCTGGTCCTTCCAGAGGTACACATGAAGATGACCATGCTGTTCTTGTCCAAAACTATGTGTTGCAGAGGAACGATATTCGCAAAAAAGGAGTCAGCAATGCAACGGAACTCCCTTCTTTTCCAAAGGCTAGAAGGAGGCAGCAACCAAAGGTGGATCCAAGACAAAAGAAGCAGAGTACTTCCTATGCCAGAAATCAAAAGTACCTGTGCAGCAGAATGTCCCAGAAAGTAAACCAAGTGTGGGTGCGGAAAGGCGAACACCCGGTTGCACTCACGACAGCCACACGGGCAAAACCTCTTACTAGTAACCAACAACACGAAACCAATAAGAAGTCTTTCAGAAATTCTTCTGCTAGAGTGACATCTATTTGGGTGCCCAAGAAGTCGATGAAGGCTAGCCCACAATCAAGACAAATTTGGGTGCCTAAGGCTTGCTTGAGGGCACAAGTAGCTACGCCGAGGCCACAACCTAAACAACATAACCCAGCTACGCATACTGCCAGTATTCACTCGTTCTCAACACTCAAGAACACACCAAGACCCAAGAGCACGCATGTAATCACTTGTAAATGGGTCCCTAAAAGGCCCCATTTTCAAACCGCGACACCGAGAAAGCTCTCTAGAGTCTCTACGAAACTGAAAGCAAAGCCCATCCACTGCATTTGGCAGCCTAAGACCTGTAATAAACCCCCCGACCCCAATTTGTAAATTCATCCCCACTTACTAACTTCATTAGTCTCCTAGGACTACCCTCGCAGTAACTACATGCACGTGCACCGAACACTTACTAACCCATTATTCGCTCCCGACCCTCATGTTAATATTGTGATGGGAACAACAACGGTCCTCCCTTGTCCTGTACAATATTAACACATGTTTGTATATTCTCACAGAGACAGACAGCAAGAAGTAAAATGGCAGATACAGTAGGAACTAGCTCCCAGGCAGGCACCAACCCACAAGTGGTGGACATCGAAAGCCTTCCAGTCGAGGAAGAATTAAAGGAAAGACCAGTGGCATTACGGGCATTGCACGCCATACCAATTCAGAATCCTCCGCAGGGTCACATAATGCCGGTGGGCAAAACCTCACACTGGTTCAGTGACGTTGCTGGACCTCTGGGTGAAGGCACATATATGTGGGAGTCCGAGGTTGAATTCAATGGACGATGGGGCAGATACCATTTCTTTACCAGGGAGTTTGAAAGGCTACAGAATAACGAAGGACTGAAGCCGATATGGAAGAAGGCTTGGCTTTATGACTACTTCAAGTCCCAACTACCAAAGCCAGATTTCCTAAGATGCTCATATCTAATTAGTACCCTCACCCCCAGCAAAGACAAGAAAGGATACAGCTCCTTTGTGCTCCCATCACTCACAAGGGGCAACGAGCTGAAGCGTTTCCGCTTGACTATCAACCTGGTAAGAGAAGCACTCGACATGCCGGGTATGCACATTCCAACAGAGAAAGAGACTATGGTTCCAGACAACATGAAGAACAGGAATCTGACGAAGTTGAAGGACATGGTTGCAATGACACCCACGATCGCCATCCACTTACCTATGGTCATGCAACATTTCGCCTTCCCCGCGCAAGAGAGGTTCACAATGCCTCCCAAAAAGATCTGGTTTAGCCTCTACCTGGCGGATGCTTTTGAGTTGACCATCAATATGCCCCACTGGATTATCGACCAGATTCATATGGCTCATCAGAGATGGTATAAGAAGCAAAAATCTGTGTTGTATGGTTGCTGTGCACTCACAAGAATTGTATACAGATGTCTCGCATATGATGTACCGGTGCAGAGGGCTCTGATCTGGTCCAGAGCACAGGAATTTCAACGCAGATTGTCAGCTGTAGGGCCTCCCTCAAAGAAGATGAGAGGCGCCGTCCAGATGCCTTGTGCACAAGCTCGCGGTGCAACCCTGACGCCTGAGACAACCCCAAGACTTCCCCGACGAGTGCAACCATTTACTATCAGGTTACCCAGGCACAGCACAGATGGCCCTAATCTTGTGTTTCCACCAGTACCGACTGACTTGGAATTCCCGCATGGATTCACTCTGGAGGATCTAACGGACGAAGAAGTTGCAAGAATCATCAAAGCCGTAAACGCGGAAGTTGAAGAAGAGCAAGCCCAGCCCAGCCAACCAGACGTAGTCAATCTGGACGATGAAGAAGAAGCTCATGAGGAGGCACAGGGTGGACAATCAGAAGCAGAAGAACACGAGTATGATCAAGAAGCCCTACAAGTACTGGAAGGTGCCCCCGCCTATACTAGCGCATTAAAGAAGCTTTACGATACAATGAACCGAGTTCAAGAGCAACACAGGCTCTCATTAGCTGCAGGTAAAGCTCTCATGAACCAGATTCTGGAGGAGGAAGGTGTGGACGAGCAATACCGTGCCACCCTGGAAATGATATCAGATGCTTTGGGAGTACCTGAAACGGTGCACACCGCACTAGCGCAATCACGAAGGACAGAGAGAAGATATGGAAGCCGCCCCCCACGAACGGGAAAACGAATGAATGTATTAGGATCAGGACCACAAGGCACCCCCACAACCACTGGCACAGCACACACAGTTCACGACACCGAGGAAGCCCACACATCGAGTGCACCCCCATCACCTCCCTTGCCACCGTCTCCCCCACATCCACCTCACTCACCTCCCTATACCACTGTAACCTCCACTGTCACCACCTCTGAAACCACTGCACACACCAACGCACAAACCATCAGCCAACCCACACACTCTACTTCCACTGAAAACATAAGTCTAACTACAGCCACAGTACACCTCACTACCCCGAGCACACTTCCTAGGAGTTCACAATTACACACACCTCTATACACATTCACAACCCTCACCGCTACCACAATCCCAATGTTCACAGTCACTCCCACCACGACCCCCACCTTCATGGAGGTGTCACCCACCTCTGCACCTCTCCCACCCCCCATTTACCCACAATCTCCCATCCCCCCACCTCCCCCCTCACCCGTCCCCAGTACTGCATCCACAATTCCCTTCCCCTTTCCCTTCCCCTCTGCATTCAACACTATTCCTCTCAGTAACTTATTTAATAATATGCATCAATGCATGGCCCAACTTCAGCAACACTACCAACACCTGGACAACCAACATACAATGCTCTTCCGAAGCCACGAAGATCTCCAAGCACGATGTAGGGATCTTGAAGAGCAGAAGCAGCTACTAGAACAGCAGCACGTGACATTACAGGAGCAATACGCACAATTAGAAGCCAACCCACCCCAAGCAGATGATGAAGAACGACGACATATGGACGAGCTGCTACATTCTCAGATCACGGAAAACCTGAAACTTTGACGGAACTTGGGCCTCCTCCGCAAGCATATGTCTACAGCGCTAGAGGAGAATAAAAGATTACAGAAACAGAACGAAGAAAATCTGGAGGCGGCCATGGAGGGTTCCCCACAAGAGATTGACCCAGAACGATTCAAGGCAATTCCCTCTGAGAATATGCAGGTGGTGTTAGAAACTCATGCAGATCTAATGGAGGCCCATGCCGCTTTAGAAAAAGAGAGAGATGAGTTACGAAGACAGTTGGCCACCCGACAGACAGAACCCAGCCAGAGCATAACCGCAGAAGAAACAGCTGAAGAGGTCACTAAACTCCGGGCCGAACTTGAGGAATTACGCAGCAAGGTCATGCAATATGAGCGTCAGCCCTCCCCTCTGGTAGAGCCCGAACCTGACGATCTGGTGCCAATTGAAGTAGAAGAAACATTCGAGGATCCCTATGTACCAATGCCAACACCCGGCGGTAAGCGAACAGAACAGGGCATGGACACAATTGAGATTGAGGCACCGGAATGGATGCAAAATTTAGAGAAAGTAGCCACGACGCATGATGACAGGGTGGCAGTCCAAATCGCATTGATGTCAAAATTGGAAGAGGTGGTAATAAAATCTGATTATTTTCAGAATCTTTCACACCATAGGTGGATCGGCCCATCGGATGATCTGTATGTGCCTTTTTGCGTGCTAATGGCGGATTATAGTGCGGAGATCAAGCGCCACACCTCAAGGGAACCCACCTCTGCCACCCAATTTGCACCCGATGACATCCCAGAGAGTGCCAAGCAAGGACATATTCGCCAACCAACGTGGAGAATTCGGCTGCTCGAAACCTACCCGGAAATGGTAAGAACATGGAACAACATGCCATTGTACATCAAATATAATCCATGTTATTGCCCTGTGTTTCGAAGGAGATCATGGCCGGAGTACACACATACAGTGCTGACGATTAAAGGATGTGAAAAGTGGCTAAATTACGTGTACTTCGCACCCCCTAAGGGCGCACCTACAATTGGATATATGATTTCAACGATTCGACATTGGGGGGTCCGTTTCAAGAATGTTCCTGATATCATGACTCAGATGTGCCTGAAAATTTTCGAACTTATGCTGGTCACCTTCAGGACCTTCAAAAATGTCAAGGAACCGCATCTCTCAGCACTAGGATTTAATGAAGGGAACCAGGACCTTGTATACGACATGAGCACAACCCCATCGATCAATGTTGTGTATGCATGGCACGCTCGCATCAAATATCTACAGGCCTGTTTCAAACAAACGTTTGAAGAGATGTTTGTCACGGGATTCTGGGAATATCACTCCAAGATATTCATTCCCAGACCATCCCATCTCTTGCAGTTGTTTGCAGTGGAACAAGCTCTCCACTCCGAAAAGCTACGTATGCCACATCCAGAGGTTCCTGGGCCGGTAGACTGGGATGCTCTTCTGACAGATTTGGCCAAAGGGTTGCGAATTGCTGAACATCATTTAGCGCAGGACGTCGTCGAGTACTATATCCAAAAACCCTCTCAACAAGGGTCTGTCAGGGACGACAGACGCGAGAGAGGGGGGGGTGTTAGCAGCGGACAAGGGAGAGAAGGCACAAGCAGACAAGGGAGTCAACGAAGATCTGGCAAATAGGCCAACAATTTTCTTCAGGAAGAAGCACTTATGAACATTCATGCAGATTTAGCACTAAGGCAACCTTAATTTTTCAAAACCTCTACACCAATTAAAAGTGATTCTCATCACTAAACACCATTGTAAATATCATTTCATCTTTTTGTAGCTCCATTTTGTGCAAGCCAAGGAGTCCTTGAGCTTGAGGAGCTTTAGAAGTATCTACCTGCCAAATTTCGTATTTTTTAGATATCGTTTGAGCCCTCAAATAAGCCCTGGAACCTAATTTTTAACTACGCCGGACACTAGGTCTGGACAGGGCCAAAACTTAGCCAAAAACTATAAAAAGAGCTAGAGAGCTCCTTTTTGAGGTTAGATTGTAATTGAAACAAACTTGTAAGAGCTTTTGAAAGTAATCTAAGAACTCCATTGATTCTCCATCTTTGTCTTGCCGTGTGTGCACGTGTGTGTGTATGTGTGTGCATGCTAGTGTGCTTCTCACTCACGCACTTGTGCCGCCACTTGCTCGAGGTCTTCATACCATCCTCACATCTTCCCGGATTGACATTAAAGGAGGTGCTACTCATCATTGAGCTACACTCAAGCTAGGAGCATAATCTACATGGCTGTCAATGACTACTTGCTACCTCACATTAGAGGTCTTGAAAGTGCAAGTGACATTTGGAATGCTTTGGAAGAGCATTTTCAGAACACAACCAAATCAAGGAAGGCTTCATTATGGGCAGAGTTTACTACTTTCAAGAAGAAGGCTTCACAATCAATATCTGATTATGTGACAAAGATGAAGGACATTGCAGATGCATTAGGAGCAGTTGATGAAGACATTGAGGAGGATAAATTGGTAAGGCAAATTCTCACAGGACTAAGAGGAGATGAGAAGTGGAAGCCTTTTATTTTGTCTACAGAACTTTCATTGGATCACTTCACTCCTGATTTGAATCAATTGTTAGGACATATGCTAACTTTTGAAAATGATATCAAAGGAGATGTTGACAAGAGTGCAGGTCATGCAATGCACTCTAAAGACAGGAAGAAAGCTAACAAAGTAAAGCAACAAGCAAATGAAGAAGAAGGCACAACTAGTCAAGCCAACTTCCTAAGAGGAAGAGGAGGTGGCAAAGGTAGAGGAAGAGGCAGGAGTAACAAAGATGGAGTCAAAGCTTGCTGGATTTGTGGTAAGACAAATCATTTAGCTAATGATTGTTGGCATAGCACTCAGAGTAATGGTGGATATAATCAAAACTATAATTCAAGAGGAAGAGGTGGCAGAAATCAAAGAGGTAATTTCAGAGGTAGAGGTAGTAGGGGTTACTTTGGAAGAAATGCAGGTAGAGGATTCCAAAGTCAACAATACAACAATACCTACTACAATTATGCTTCAGATTAAAAGGAAGATTCAACATTGATAATGAATGCAACTTGTGAAAGGCAGAGTGAAGATCAAAGAGTCTTCTACATTGACTCAGGGTGTAGCAATCATCTGAGTGGTAACATAGCATTGATGACTGATTTAGAAAATAAGGTGTCTAATCATGTTGTTCAAACAGGTGACAATACAAAGCACAATGTGAAGTCAATTGGATCAGTGAAGGCCAAGGATGGTAGCATCTTATTGAGTAAGGTCTTGTATGTTCCTACAATTCCTAAGAATTTGATAAGTGTAGGACAAATTGTGGAAAAAGGTTATGAAGTGAGGTTCACTAATGAAGGAGTGTTTGTGGAAGACCCTAGCAATGGGTATAAACAAATTTTTTCAGGGAAGAAAGAAGGAAGATTGTTCACATTGAAGATTCAAGGTAATGTTGGTCATGCCTTGTTCACTTATGGAGGACATAAGATCTCTGAGTTAGATCTTTGGCATAAGAGGCTTGGACATTTCAATGAAAGAGGTATTAAAGACATGATTAATAATGGTTCAGTGCTTGGATTGCCTAATGTTGCAGGTCAACATATGACATACAGATGTGAGGCATGTCAATTAGGTAAAGCTCATAAGCAATCTTATTCTAAGCATGGATTTATGTATTCAGAGAAACTTGAGTTGGTACACACAGATGTGTGGGGACCATCAAAGGATTTCAGTATCAATGGTTCAAGGTATTATGTGATTTATGTTGATGATGCTACCAGATGGATCACTATTTATGTGATCAAAGATAAGTCAGAAGTATTCAATACATTCAAACATTATCATGTGTATGCAGAGAGAATTACAGGACATAAATTGAAGAGACTAAGGTCAGATGGAGGGGGAGAGTATTTCTCTAATGAGTTCAGTGATTACTTATGGAATGCAGGTATAAAAAGGGAGGTTACTTGCAGGTACTCTCCTCAACAAAATGGTGTAGCAGAAAGGAGGAATAGGACTCTTGTTGAGTTTGCAAGGTCCACGATGAAGGAGAAAAATTGCCCAAATTATTTGTGGGCTGAGGCTGTAAATACAGCTACTTATTTGGTCAATAGGCTACCTTGTAAAGCCTTGCAGGGTATGACACCATATGAGGCATGGTGGGGTAAGAGACCTACATTAGACCATTGCAAAGTATTTGGATGTTTGGCCTATGCATATGTGCCATCACAATTAAGGCATAAATTGGAACCTAAAGCTGAAAAATATGTGTTTATTGGTTATGATGATAAGCAGATGGGATACAGATTGTGGAATCCATCCACAAAACATTTTCTTGTATTAAAAGATGTTACATTTGATGAGCAAGGTACTTGGTATGCAGGTACTATCAATATTAATACAGATGATGAAGAAATTGTGAGCCAAAGGAAAGGTAAATCAAAGATTCAGATATTTGATGAACAAGAGAATCATGAAGTGCAGGTTGAAGTGGAAGAGACACCAAGATTTGATCCTGAATGTGAAGAACTAGAAACCTCAAGAAGTGGAGAACTCAGGAGGTCTACAAGGCACAAATGGCAACCTACAAGGTATAGCTATGATACTTCATTCTTGACTACTAAGGATTATGCTTACATGGTTAAAGCAGATGAAGACCCTTCTACATATGAAGAGGCAAAAGGTAAAGAGATTTGGGAAAAAGCTATGCAGGAAGAATATGATGCATTGATGGAGAATCAAACATGGGATTTGGTTCCAAAACCAAATAGTCAGAAGATCATTGGATGCAAGTGGGTCTATAAGACAAAGAGATTTGCAGATGGAAGTGTGTCTAGGTACAAAGCTAGACTTGTTGTGAAAGGGTTTGCTCAGACATATGGTATTGACTATGATGAGACTTATAGTCCAGTGGCAAAGATGACAACTATTAGAACACTCATAGCAATTGCTGCATGCAAAGGTTGGAAATTGTGTCAATTAGATGTGAAGAATGCTTTTTTGAATGGTTATATTTCAGATGATGTTTTCATGGAGCAACCTCAAGGATTCAAAGATGGAAGATATCCAGATTATGTGTGTAAGCTCAAGAGAGCTTTATATGGCTTGAAGCAGGCCCCAAGGGCATGGAACTATAGGCTTGTAAAGTTCTTAAAGGAACTTGGATTTCAAGTATCTAAAGCAGATAATAGCTTGCTTGTCAAAGCAAGTGATGATGGGTTCATTTACATATGTATATATGTTGATGATATAATTCTTACAGGTACAGATGAGAAAGACATACAAAGCCTAAAGAAACAAATGGAGAAAGAATTCAGAATCAGTGATTTGGGAGATTTGTCATACTTCTTGGGCATGGAGATTTCATACACTCAACATGGAGTGTATGTGACTCAAGAAAGGTATTTGAAGAATTTGTTAACCAAGTTTAAAATGAATGATTGCAGAGTAGCACCTACTCCAACGGAGGTGAATCACAAATTGAGCAGATTTAGAGGTGAAGAGTTCAAGGACATGAAACAATATCAGAGTTTGGTTGGTAGTCTTATCTATGCTACATTAACTAGACCTGATTTATCATATGCAGTTGGGGTTTTGTCCCAATTCATGCATTATCCTAGGAAAGAACATTGGATTGCAGGTCAAAGAGTGTTGAGGTACATTAAAGGTACACTCAAAGAAGGTTTGTATTATGGTTTTACATCAAATACAAATATCAAAATATATAGTGATGCAGATTGGGCAGGTAATCCAGATGATAGAAGGTAAACCTATGGGTACATGTGTTATGTGGGAGATAAGTTAATGTCTTGGTGCTCAAAGAAGCAACATTCAGTTGCTTTGTCATCTACAGAAGCAGAGTACAAAGGCATGGTTGAAGCTGCAAAAGAAGTGATATGGCTTAAGACTCTCATGAAGAGTTTTGACACTATACAGAGCATACCTATCATTTATGGTGATAACATGAGTTCATTATATCTAGCTGCTAATCCTGTTTTTCATGCCAGGACCAAACACATTGAGATACAATATCACTTTCTAAGCGAGAAGGTGATGGATAAGGAGATCGAAGTTATACATACTTCAACAAAAGATCAGATAGCTGACATGCTTACAAAGAGCTTGGATGGACCAAAGTTACAGAAGTTTAAAGACATGGAAGGCATAAAGAAGATAAGAGAAACCTCAATTGATGATTGAGGGGGAGCTGTTGGTGCAGACCAATCACCAATTGAAGATTTGAAGGACAAAGGATGGAAATAAGATCAATTCTTGAAGCATAGAAGATGGATATATTCACAGATTGAAAGACATGTACACATATGTACATTAGTGAAGACATATATCACTTATACTTCTGTTTAGTTATAAGCTTGTACATATTTGCCTATAAATACTTTTGAAAAATATCGGGGCAATAGAGGAGACAATAGGAGAGTATGAGAATAGTGTATTTGTAAGTTGTAAGACTCATTAGAGTCCATAGGAATGAGAAGAAGTCTCTCTCATAACTCAGTTGTAATTTTCTGAGGAATAGAAGAAAATTTGCGCCCGAAGTTTTCGTGTCTTCTCCTTCTGTGATAGATCTTCTGTGGAATGCTTTTGTACAAGTCTAAGTCTAGAGTTGATCGATCTCTGTACATAGTTTTATCTTCCAATTGTGATCAGGCTAAGAGAATTGTGTGTAGGAACATTTACATGTGAGAAAGTATTCACTAGTTCCTGAAACAGGCGCAAATTTTGATCTTAATGATTTGATCATTTCTCACTCCACAATTTAAAGTTTTGTGCAAGTAAGCACTTAATCTTTAAGTTGGAAGGTAAGCTACTCGTGGCTAAAAGCATTTGCTTAAACGGGTTCTATACTGAGAGAACTATGTGTTAAAAGTTAGGGGTGTCCAAATCGACTTCTCAGAAGTGCAGATTTAGACATAGGTAACTTGCTAAGTAGATTTCTCAAGATCTACTGAATCTTTTGGAGTGATTTGACTTGCAGGAGGTGCCCAGTCTTTAGGCGACACCTTGTGCAAAGTTTCATAAAAAACTTTACACATTTACTCAGTCAATGAGAAAGATATATGCAGCAGACTTTCTGAGTAATCTCCTTCTTCACAGTTTGTTCAAGAATTTGATATTTGGTCATTGATCTTTTAAATTGGTGAAGGTTTTGACTTACTCTTGATATAGAGGTGCTCTAAGTTCAAGAGTAGGTTGTTCTTTTGGAGATTAACACTCTCCATCATAGTCTCCTAGACAATGGTACCAAAAGTTTGATGCTTTTATGAAGTCTCAAGGCTATTCTCGAAGTAATGAGGATCATTGTCTCTACACAAAAAGATGCTCAGATGGCAGCTTGATATGCTTGATACTTTATGCCGATGATACGTTGATTGCTCGGAAGTCCTCTTATGACTTGTCAATTCTCAAAAAGAAGTTGAGTCAGACATTTGATATGAAAGATTTGGGGGATGCCAAGCATATTCTTGGCATGCACATTACTCGTGATAGGAGTAAAAGATGCATATAATTATCTCAAAGTGAGTACATATCCAAAGTACTTCACATGTTCAATATGCAGGGTGGAAAGGCATTGAGTACACCTTTACCCACATATGTGAAATTGAGCAAGGATGATTGCCCCAAATCAGATGAAGAAAAGGAATTGATGACCAAAATTCCCTATCAGTCTACTTTTGGTAGTCTCATGTATGCTATGGTAGCTATGAGGCCAGACATTGCATTTGTAGTGGGAGTTGTGAGCAGATATATGTCTAATCCTAGCAAGAAACATTGGGAAGAGGTCAAGATGATTTTAAGATATCTGAGTGGCACTAAGGACAAGTGTCTATGCTTAGATAGAGGAAAAGCATCCATTATTGGTTACACAAATTCTGTCTATGTTGGTTGTGTAGACAATCGTAAGTCTACATCAGGGTACATTTTTCATTTTGCTGGAGGTGTTATCTCTTGGAGATCTCGTCTTCAAGAATGTACAGCTATTTCCACCACAAAAGCGGAGTATGTTGAAGCAAGTGAGGCATGTAAGGAAGCATTGTGGCTTTTTCATCTTGCTTGTGATATGGGTTTACCTCAGCATGTACCTTGTTTGCTCACTGATAGTCAGAGTGCCATTGCTTTGGCTAAGAATCCGGTCTATCATGCAAAGACCAAGCACATTGAGGTGAGGTATCACTTCATTAGAGATTGCTTAGCCACTGAGTGCATTATTCTTGAGAAGGTGCACACTCGAGATAATGTTGCAGATGCTTTGACTAAAGCTCTACCACAGGATAGCTTTCGACACTGTTGTCACTTGATGGGTATTACTTGATTCATGATCTTACACAATCACTTGTATACTGTGTAACATGTCCATCAGGTGGGAGGTATAGTTTGTATACTTACACTCACGTATTCTTTATCATTCTTTATTTTTCTCCCATAGTTACTTTGGCCATATTGGCCTTTAGTGGGAGATTGTTATCGTTAGTGTCCATGTGAAAGGCCAAATGGCCACCATACACTTATTTGTATATGTTCTTTAATAAAACATATAGTGGATTGGTCAGTCACAAACTATAAGTTCGATCGCATTTGTAAGACCTAAGTGTGTCTTCATGCTCCTTGTGTACTGTGTTTTCTGCGTATTTTGTAGTCTCTGTGCAGACTATCATGTGCGGCCTTAGGAGCTCGGTTTTATACTCGGAGGATATCGTCATGGAGCTAGGGAGAAGGAGAGCGCACTGTGGTGCATCACCGTCGAAATACTTCAATTTTTGCTTCATGCTTGGTAGCTCATGCATATCTTGGCTGAGCAAGAAGCAACCTACTATGGCCACTTCCAGTTGTGAGGCTGAGTATAGGACAAATTTCACAACGACTATTGAGTGTGTGTGGCTCAGATGCCTTATGGTTGATTTGGGTGTTGGTCAATCTTCTACCACCACCATCTTCTGTGACAGTTAGAGTGCATTGGTAGTTGTGAGGAACCCTGTGTTCCATGCTTGCACTAAGCATATTGAGGTGCATTCTCATTATGTCAAGGAGAGGTTCTCAGTTGGGGAGATCAAATTGGCATATGTACCCATGCAGGAGAACATTCCAGACCTTTTCACGAAGGCTCTGCCTAGGAGAAGTTTGAAGCTTTCTGCAAAGCTTTGGGCTTACTTCCTTTTGTGGATTGATTCCACATAGCTTGGCACTTCCTTATACATGAAAGCAAGCTCCTTGTTCATCGCATCACTCCCATGGGGGATTTGTTGATATATTTAGGTAGTGATGTGTGTGAACACTCTAGGACCATCGGGACACTTTTTTTCCTCTTTAGGAGGTATTTTTCCCCCGGCTAGTATATACACATATTGCCATAATGGGCTACTTATCTTTGTACATTCTAGTGGATACATTCTGTATTGTGTGTTGAGCTCCAAGCTTCTTGTTCTTCCTTGTGCTTTCCGTGTGCTTTTGTAGACGTCTAAATTAAATAGTTGATAAGGTTCTTGGTGATTCACGTGGAGTTTTTTATGATGCTCTTCTATGAGTTAATTGGATTCTTCTTCTTCAAGTTGTATTCCTTCTTCTTCATCATCATTTGGCCTTCTTGATTGTCCAAAATTTTGGATTTCAGTAGGCATGTAAACCTTGCAACTCTTCCGACTTCATCTCTCATTTTCTTGAGTTGTTCTTGCTTGGAGGAAGTGGATATTGAACTATGTTATCTCAATTGTATCCTTTCTATTTTTCACTCCTGAGTACTTAATGTCAGTGCAAAGTTTCAATCCTTAGCCAATGTTGTGCCTATGATTCTAGTAAGGGTGTATGTCCCAAAAACTATGTTTTCTTGACTCCATTGAGCATTGACAACTTCAATTTGTTCAAATACCCAATTGATGATATCCATTGATCCTCAAAACCTTAATGCATACATTAATCCATGCCAAGTCTTTTTATGAGGGATGGAATACCTATTTTGGCTAGGGAAGCAAAAGTGTTGGTGAATTAATCATAGCCCTTGATTGTTAAGCATCTTTACATTCTTTGATCTTTCTATGGATGGCACATAGATGTCACTGATGCCTATTGTCCCTTCAATTATATACGGAGTGTGTCTCATGAGTTCTAGTTAGGTATATTGCTATTTCTTGCCCTACAAAATTATGCACCACAAAGCATGTATTTTTTTGTTTTTGTTCTTCTATCTTGTATTTTATGATCATCTTGACCACTCTCACAATGCAAGAACTTATTCCATTGTTATAAGTCCCAAGTTTGGATGAGGTCAAGTGTTCTCTGCTTCCCTCCAAATTTCACAAGCATGAAATGGAGTTTACAATTATGTTTGTGTATGTCATGATGTATTGTAAAGAGGTGAGTGCCTTTACTCATTGGATGCTTGCTTTTCTTGAGACAATTCCCTCTTGGATATGAAAAGTTTTCATAGGTAGATCCTTTTAATAGAACAAGTGGATGTATATCTAGAAACTTTGGTTGCATCTCTAAACAAGCAATTTGTGGCTCTTGTGATACAACTTCTCCTACTTGGGAAGATGCAACTTCTTATGTGATTCTAATTTTGCTACCACTTGGGTTGCTAGATACGATGTATACTCTATGATTGTCAAGAATTGGAATAATATTAGTCGCAGTGATGAAAAAAAAATGTGAACTTGTGTGTGTAATGGTGCATTAATCCCATACATACATGGTGTTCAAACAAAACTACAAACATTATGTGTTTCTTATGAAGAAAAATGATGGGGTGTGACATGATTTGTTTCATGAATGTGATTGATCAAGACTCAATGCACATAAGTGTAGCATCCCACATGCAAAAAAATTAAAAGAAACAAAGAACTGATCAAACTCAAAACAAAGTGACATTACATACAAGACTTGTAAAATACATATGTGCATAGTTGTTAAGACATCAAGCCTTCATCATGATTGAAAAGAGTTTTTCTAGAAATGAATTCACTTTTGAAGTGAAGATTAGGGTTAAGGAATTATTATTGATGTAAAGGATCATGATCATTTATGATATCCCATGAGGATTATGGGATTGCCACCAATCAGAGTTACGCTTATAATTAGAACATTGGCTGATGATAAATCCAACTCTTATGAATATTAGCTACTCAAATATATATGTGACCTTCCTCTAAGAGGAATTTGGCCAATTGGAATCAGGATAGCAGTATTGAGCATTTGAAGTTGCTCAAATCTACTCAAAATAGAAAGACCTTGACTAGTCATTGTGTAAACTTATCTATTTGGCATCAATCATTTCTCATTGATGATCCAAAGTACATAATGTATTTTAATGCACTAATATCAACCCTATAAGGTATATTTGACTCTCCAAGAGTGCAAGGGCTAGTCTTGTGCTGCTTAGCTAGACCAAACTTCAACACTTGGAAAATCATATTTCTACCACTTTCAAGCTTCTTCATTTACTTAAAATAGTTAATACTTAGATGTGAAACCTTTTTTTTTTTTCCCCTTTTTGGAGGTTTGTGTATACATGCATGGTGTACAGATTGCTCTCTGATAGAGTTGATAATGTGGTGTTAGACTAGGGAGGCAATGTGTCCACGATGGTTTTCATTTATATAGAATTCTACCATCGAGAATTATAAAGAAGGGCTCATACAGAACAGTAAATAGATCCGACAAATGTAGGCAAAAAGTGAACCAACTATAAACTATTTATATTATTGTGGAAAGTGTCAGAGGGCTGAACCGGACCACCAAGCATCTCTCATACGTTCACAAGAATACCAAAGACGTACAATCTACAAGAAACACCCTTGTCATGAAACATAGTAAAGTAATAAAGATGTTTAAGAAGACCATAGTAAAATAATACATATATTTAAGAAGATCATAGTAAAATAATACAAATGTTTAAGCCTAAGGTGGATGGATGTCATAGCTACACCCGCCTTCCCAGACCTTGGAGATCCTTCAACAGACACGAAGGAAGGATGAAGCCACAGAAAGGTCATGGGAAGTAGAAGTGGAAGCCAATTGATTGCCTCTCCCTTGCTTGGTTGTAAGTTGGTTGCCTTTGACACTAGCCCTCTATAGGATCACCACCTCACTAGTCCCCGACCTCCTGTGGTTCCCTGATGATGTAGTGGTATTCGGCACATAGAACACTCAGAGCCTTAACCACGAAATCTTCCACTCTTGAGAGTTCAGATCCAACAACTACCTTCTTCTTTTCATGTTGATTCCCAAATCTTTAGTTGTCATTCTTCCTTTTGAGCATTCTGCACTTCTCAGAATGCAAGGCGTCTAGCATTCATGCCTCCCACTCAACACTCATTAATCACCACCGATGCTTTTTGTCTTCCACTTCCATGCTTTAGGTAGCCTCTCTAATCTTTCCCAGAATCATCAACTATGCTATTGTTTGGTTATTCACCTTCTCCACTATGCTTCTTGCAACATCGGTTCTAAACATGCCCAAATCTACAGACTGTGCATCTGTGCTCATCGATTACAGTTCTGCACTTCCACTATGTCTACCACCTTCTACGTGCTTCTATTTCTCAATGTATCTTGGATAACACTATGCATGTGTGCTTCTGTTCTGCATATATATCCACATGTTTAATGCACATTGTTTCCCTACCAATGACATAATGCTCTATATCTTCACAATGTATGTCGCTATGCTTTGATCATCTATGGCTCTTGTCTATCTCCATGTATTTTTATATATGGGTGCATATGTCTTTCATGTGTTTGCATCTATCTCTCCTTATGCCTCTCCCATCCCTCTCTATACTAATCCCTTTTGGCCCTCTCTATATGCTAGTATCCTCTCGATTTGGTTGCAAAACTCTCATTATATACTGGGAATTCCCTCACTTGCCTGTTGGAGATAGACGTTTGCGGACGCACGCGAACATCACAAGGAAGAAGAAGAAGCTTGGAGCACAACACACAATACTGAATGTATTACTAGAGAATATACAAGCTGGGGGGAAAAAAACTCCTAAAGAGGAAAAAAAGTGCCCCGGCGGTCCTAGTGTGTTGACACACATCACTACCTAAATATATCAACAAATCCCCCTTGGGAGTCATGCGGTGAACAAGGAGCTGGCACTCATGTATAAGGAAGTGCCAAGCTATGTGGAAATCACTCCACAAAAGGAAGTAAGCCCAAAGCTTTGCGGAAAGCTTCAAACTTCTCCCTAGGTAGAGCCTTCGTGAAAAGGTCTGCAATGTTCTCCTGCGTGGGCACATGTGCCAAGCTGATCTCCCCACCAGAGAACCTCTCCCTGACATAATGATAATGCACCTCAATGTGCTTAGTGCGAGCATTGAACACAGGGTTCCTCACATCTGCCAATGCGCTCTGATTGTCAGTGAAGATGGTTGTGGCAGAAGACTGACCAACACCCAAATGAGCCATAAGGCGTCTGAGCCACACGCACTCAACAGTAGTTGTGAAAGTTGCCCTATACTCAGCCTCACAACTGGAAGTGGCCACAGTAGGCTGCTTCTTGCATATACATGAGCTAACAAGCATGAAGCAAAAGCCACTAGTGGACACACGAGTGTCATAGCAACCAACCCAATCAGAGTCAAAAAAGCATGCAAATCTGGCGGTAGTGATCCCCCCTTGGGATAAAACAACCCAAGTAGCCGAGTACCACTCAAGTAGTGAAAGATACGCTTAACCGCCTGCCAATGCTTGACTCCTGGGCAATGCATAAACCTGCTCATCTGTGAGACAACAAACTGAATATTTGGCCGAGTAATGCATAAGTAAATCAAGCATCCAACAGCCTGCTGATAGAGAACAACATCAAATGCATCTCTAGCATCATGAAAACTCAATCGTAAACCTGTCTCCATAGGAGTGGCAATAGGCTTATAGTCTTCAAGGCCAAAACGCTGCAATAATGTGTCAATATATTTCGTTTGACACAAAGCCATTCCACCATCAACGTGTATAAACTGAATGCCCAAATAATGATGCAAATGATCCAAATCAAACATCTCAAATGAGACATGCAAATCAGCCTTAAAATCAGCAATATGCCTCTCATGAGGACCAGTGAGCAACATGTCATCAACATAAACCACAATGATCAGAAGTACATCATTAGCACACTTAACATATAAGGTGCTTTCAGTTGGACTATTCTCAAAACCATGTGCAATCATATAGGCATGTATCTTTTCATACCAAGCACGTGGTGTTTGCTTTAAACCATATAATGCCTTCTTTAACCTGCACACGTGGTTCTCATGCCCTTTCTGCACAAAGCCATGGGGCTGAAAAACATACACTTCTTCATGCAAGTTCCCATTCAAAAATGCAGTTTTAATGTCCAACTGATGTACATTCCAACCATGATGGGCCGCAAGTGCACAAATGCTCCAAACAGTAGTCATACGACATGTAAGTGCAAAGGTCTCATCAAAATCAATGCCTCTTTCCTGTGCATAACCCTTTGCAACAAGCCTAGCCTTATACCTGTCAACTGTACCATCAGGTTTACGCTTCAGCTTGTATACCCACTTAGTGCCAATGGCCTTCTTTCCAGGAGGCAAGTTACATAAAGACCAAGTACCATTCTTCATTATTGCATCATATTCAGATTGCATCGCATCCATCCAATTTTCTGAATTTTGTGCTTCATCAAACGAAACAGGCTCAGTCTCATCACAGAGACTAGATGTAGCCATCACATAGCAATCTGATGCAAAAGAGGCAGTATGAGAGCCCGATCGAGTACGATATGACAGAGGTGCATCTAATTTGCTATCACACAAGGTCTACACCAGCCATTTTGGCATAGTTCTTGCCTGTTCAATATCAGCTCTCTCATCAATAAGTGCATCCTGTAAATCTACATCAGAAATGGAATGATCTACATCATCACATGAAACCTGCAAAGGTTGAGAATTTGCCTCATTAGGACCAACACTAGACTGTCCACCTGTAAAAAGAGGAAGCAAAGGATCATACATGTCTTTGGAGCTAACAAATGTCTTCTTAGTACATGAAAGTAATGGCTGAATAGCATCTTCCACAAAAACAACATCATGGCTAACCATAATGCATTTAGTTTGTGGATGATAGAGACGATAGCCTTTACTTTTAGAACTGTACCCAACAAAAATACATTTTACTGCTTTATCATCCAATTTTCTCCGATGTTGTTCAGGCACTAATGCATATGCCAAACAACCAAAAACATGGAGATGAGCAACAGATGGCTTGCAATCATGCCAAGCCTTATATGGAGTGATAGACTGCAGCGCTTTAGTGGGACACCTATTCAGTACATATGCTGCACACATGACAACCTCAAGCCATAAACTATGTGGTATCTTGACCATACACCTCGCCATCTCCATGAGTGACCTGTTCTTTCGTTCAGGAGCTCGATCTGTTGAGGTGTATACGACATTGTACACTGGTGTTTTATCCCACGTTCAGCCAGAAATGCATTAAAATCAGAAGACATATATTCCACCCCTCGATTAGAACGGAGGGTGCCCATTTTACATGCTCAGAGATTTTCAGCCAAAACCACAAACTATTTGAAGCACATGAACACTTCAAACTTTGCCTTCAGTGGATATACCCATGCATGCTTGGAAAAATCATCAATGAAAGTCACGAACTAAAGATAATCTCCAAAAGAAAGTGTCTACATAGGACCACATACATCACTATGTACAAGCTGCAATTTCTGAGTAGCCCGAACTGAACCATCTTTTGGAAAGGACGAACACTGCATTTTGTCCAAAATACAGCCTTCACAAACATGTTTTCCAGGTGCCTCAAGTTTGGGCAAAGAGGACACCATTTCTACTTTGACTGTGAAGATTGAAGAAATTAATGCTATTTCTGATGATGTTGATGTGTTGACACTTGATAGCACTATGCCAACTAAGGCTCTTATGGCGGATTCTCTTTCCCACAAATGTTTGCTAGATTTTGGTGCTTCTTTCCATGTGACAACACATAGATAATGGTTCTCTAATTATGAGAAAAAGTCTCTTGGTACCATGAGACTTGGAGACTCTTATGAGTGTGATGTTGTGGGGATCGGAGATGTGGTTGTGCACTTCACCGATGGTTCAAAATTTACTATGCATAATGTACGCCATGTACCTCAATTATCACATAGTTTGATGTCAGTTGGTCAACTTGATGACCTTGGTTGTAAGGTGGTTTTCTATGCTCATTCCTTTCACATATCAAAGGGCTATATGGTTATTGAAAAAGAAAGCAAAGTTGGCTCACTTTGTCCTTTATTTCTATCACAAAAAGAACACTTGTTAGCTATTATTGAACAACCTATGGCTTGTATTTGGCATGGCGGTTTGGGCCACATATCTCGTAGTGGAATGGAAAATCTTTCGTGTTCTAGCTACTTACCTGTGTTATCTTTCTCTGATTTTTCATTCTATGACCATTCTCAATATGGAAAGCAAACTAGAAATGTGCATAAAACACACATTGAATCTTCAATTCAGCCTTTAGATCTCATTCATATAGATGAATGTGGTCCTATGCCCAGAAGGTCATTAGGTGGTTCTATTTACGTTTTCACTTTCATAGATGATGCTACTAGAAAAGTCTGGGTATATCCTATCAAATTGAAGGATGAGGTATTCCCTACCTTTAGAAAATGGCTTGCTTCTATTGAGACTGGAAAAGGAACTAAGCTCAAAGCTTTACGCTAAGATAATGGCAGTGAGTATACCTCACATGAATTCAGCCTTTTTTGTTAGTCTAGAGGAATTCGTAGAGAGTTTACAGCTCCTTATACCCCAATACATAATGGTGTAGTTGAAAGGATGATTAGAACTATTGAGGATAGAGTAGTTTATGTGTTGCATCATGCAAAACTTTCACAAGGCTTTTGGGCAGAAGTAGTATTGACTAGAATTCACATGATTAACCTTTCACCTAGTACTGGCAAAGGTCTGAAAGTGGCACAACAATTATTGACAGGGAAGCCACCATATTATGATCATCTTTGAGTTTTTGGGTGTGAATCATATGTTCATATACCTAAGAATCTTAGAAGAAAGTTGGACCATAAATCAAAGAAATGCATTTTTCTTGGATATGGTGGAGAAGGATACTAGTCCTCCAGTTAGCATGCATAAAAATGCTGCACATAAGGAGGCTCTGCACGTGTCTCACATCCACCTGATAGATATGTTCCAGGTTTGGATTTTTTCATTCTAACAGATGCTGGTGATCCTTCTTGCTACAAAGAGGCGATAGGGACAAATGATCATGTCAAGTGGGAGCATGCCATGAAGAGTGAGTTGGATTCTATCGACAAGAATGGTACTTGGGATTTAGTACCTTTGCCAAAGGGCAGGAAATTTTTACCATGTAAATGGGTATATAAGCTGAAATTCACGTAAAATAGTGATTCTCCAAAGCATAAAGCATGACTTGTTGCAAAGGGTTTTAAGCAACAACATGGTGTTGATTTTGAGGAAATCTTCTCTCTAGTGTTCAAGATGACTACCCTTGGAATGTTTCTTGGATTTGTTGCAATGGAGGACTTAGAGCTAGTCCAAATGGATGTGGAAACTACTTTCTTGCATGGAGATCTTATATATGAGATCTATATGGAACAACTAGAGGGCTCTGTAGTGCTTCGCAAAGAAAGTCTAGTTTTGAAGCTGAAGAAGAGCTTATATGGACTTAAACCATCCCCTTGACAATGGTACCAAACTTTTGATACTTTATGAAGTCTCAAGTCTATTCTTGAAGCAATGAGGATCATTATCTCTACACAAAAAGATGCTCAGATGGCAGCTTGATATGCTTGATACTTTATGTTGATGATGGGTTTATTGTTGGGAAGTCCTCTTATGACTTGTCAATTCTCAAAAGGAAGTTGAGTTAGACATTTGATATGAAGGATTTGGGGGATGCGAAACATATTCTTGGCATGCACATTACTCGTGATAGGAGTAAATGACGCATGTACTTATCTCAAAGTGAGTACATAAGTACTTCATAGGCTTAATATGTAGGGTGGAAAGGCATTGAGTACACCTTTACCCACATATGTGAAATTGAGCAAGGATGATTGCCCCAAATTAGATGAGGAAAAGGAATTCATGACCAAAATTCCTTATTAGTCTATTGTTGGTAGTCTCATGTATGCTATGGTATCTATGACTCCAGACATTGCATTTGCAGTGGGAGTTGTGAGCAGATATATGTCTAATCGTGGCAAGCAACATTGTGAAGTGGTGAAAATGATTTTGAGATATCTGAGTGGCACTAAGGACAACTTTCTATGCTTAGGTAGAGTGAAAGCATCCATTATTGGTTACATAGATTTTGACTATGTTGGTTGTGTAGACAATCGTAAGTCTACATCAGGGTACTTTTTCATTTTGCTAGAGGTGCTATCTCTTGGAGATATCGTGTTCAAGAATGTACAACTGCTTCCACCAAAGAAGTAGAGTATTTTGGAGCAAGTGAGTCATGTAAGGAAGCATTGTGGCTTTCTCGTTTTGCTTGTGATATGGGTTTACCTCAACATGTACCTCCTTTGCTCAGTGATAGTCATAGTGCCATTGCATTGGCTAAAAATCCGTTCTATCATGCAAAGACCAAGCACACTAAGGTGTGGTATCACTTCATTAGAGACTGCTTAGCTACTAAGCGCATTATTCGTGGGTAGGTTCATACTCGAGATAATGTTGCAAATGCTTTGACTAAAGCTCTACCACAAGATAGCTTTTGACACTATTGTCACTTGATGGGGGTTACTTGATTCATGATCTTACGCAGTTACTTGTATACTATGTAACATGCCCATGAGGTGGGAGGTATAGTTTGTATATTTACACTCAAGTATCCTTTATCATTCTTTATTTTTCTCCCATAGTCACTTTAGCCATATTGGCCTTTAGTGGGAGATTTTTACCATTAGTGTCTATTTGAAAGGCCAAATGGCCACTAGACACTTTTGTCTATGTTCTTTAATAAAACATATAGTGGCCTGGTCAGCCACAGACTCTGAGTTTGAACACATTTGTAACACCTAAGAAGTCTATGTTTGTGCTCCCTGTGTACGATTTTTTTTTGCATATTATGTAGCCTTTGTGCATAGTACCATGTGAAGGGCAAAGAGCTTGGTTTTCTACTCCCAGGATATCACCGTGTACATTGTGGCTCATTGCCATCAAAATACTTCAAAAGGTGCATATAATTTGCTATCCTGCAAAGTTTGTAGCAATCCTTTAGGCATAGTTTTCACCTCCTCTATATCACACCTCTCATCAACAAAGTGCATCATGTAGATCTGCATAAAAAATGGAATGATCTACATCATCATGTGGAACTTGCAAAGGTTGAGAAACTGCCTCATTTCGAACAACACTACACTATCCACCTACAAAAAAAGAGGTAGCAAAGTGTCACACAGATCTTTGGAGCTAATTGATGTCTCCTTAGTACATGAAAGAAATGGCTGAATTGCATCTTCCACAAAAAAAACATCACGACTAAGCAAAATGCATTTAGTTTGTGGATGATACAGATGATAGCCTTTGCTTTCAGAATTGTACCCAACAAAAATACATTTCACTACTTTATCATCCAATTTCCTATGTTTTTGTTCAAGCACTAATGCATATGCCAGACAACCAAAGACACATAAATGATCAACATATGGCTTGCAACCATGTCAAGCCTCATATGGAGTGATAGATGGCAATGCTTTAGTGGGACACCTGTTAAGTACATATGCTGCACACATAATAGCTTCAAGCCAGAAACTATGTGGAAAAGATTGACCCTTGACCATACACCTCACCATCTCCATGAGTGACCTGTTCTTCCTTTCAACAACTCCCGTCTGTGGAAGTGTATACAAAACTCTATAGTGATGTTTTATCCCACATTCAACCAAAAATGTATTAGAGTCAGAAGACATATATTCCTCCCCTCGATCAAAATGGAGGGTGCCCATTTTACATGCTCACATATCTTCAGCTAAAACCAAAAACTATATGAAGCACATAAGCAATCCGGACTTTGCTTTTAATGGATAAACCCATGCATGCATGGAAAAATCATCAATGAAAGTCAGAAAGTAACGGTAGTTCCCAAAAGGAGGTGTCTGCATAGGAGCACAAACGTCATTATGAAAAAAACTTCAATTTCTAAGTATCTTGAATTGAACCATCTTTTGGGAATGAGGAACATTGCATTTTGCCCAAAATACAACCTTTGTAGATATGTTTACCAAGTGCCTCAAGTTTAGGTAGAGAGGACACCATTTCATATTTTTGCATGTGTAGCAAACTAGCAAAATTCAGATGACCAAAGCATGCATGCCAAAGCTTTGCATCTCACATAGCCTAAGAATCTTGGACTACACATGTTGAATCATTCACAAATTTTGGATAATCTATGAGCTTATACAACCCATGATATAAAATTCTACAAGCAATAATGACATCTCCATTTGACAAATCATGAACTATACATCTGTCATCAACAAATTTCACAACCAACCCGATCTTGGCTTATGCTAAAACTGATAATAGATTTTTCTTGATCCCTTGCACAAATAAAGCATCAAATAATGTAAAAGAACTACCATCAACAATATTCAGAATGATCTTACCAACTCCCATGATAGGATAAAAGGAGTTGTTGGCACATGTGATAATATTCCTTGTAGGGGTAGGCTCAAGTGAAGTGAAGAAAATGTGCTACGATGTAATATGTTTGGTCGCCCCACTATCAAAGTACCACAAAAGCTTATTTGAACTCCTAATTGCCTTGAGTATGGTCACCAATTTTGGTGCAATTTTGATACTATGATAGGAGGGGTGTCAATGATGCCTTAGATGAAGCGAAGACCTGCTCTAATACCAGTTGTTGGAGTTTGAGGTCTGTGGAAGCATGCAAAGAACAAAAAGAAGAAGAAGAAGCTTGGAGCATAACACACAATACTAAATGTATTAAAAAGAGAATGTACAAAGATAAGTGACATGTTAGGGTTATAGGCATATATACAAGCTGATGAAAAAAACCTCCTAAAGGGGGAAAAAAGTGCCGCGACAGTACTAGTGTGTTTACACACATCATATATCAACAATCATCACCCCTTGTCACATATCAAAATGTGCAAACAAAAAGTTCTAGACATTTTGATGGACATACCTGCAAAATTTTAAAACCTAGAAATAGAGAAATAGATCTAAGTGATTTTCAAGAATTGTTTTACCTCATTTTGGAGGTCCCTACTGTCACGAGGAAGAAGATAAGGAAGAGAGCTCAGACACACACTCTCACAATAAAAAAGAAGCACACACTCGGAATGAGGCAAGGAAGAATGATCTTCTTCTTCTTCTATTACATAAAAAAGGAATGTACAAGAATGACCTAAAACAGGAATACAACTATTGCAAAATATAAAGATTAGTACATAAGGAAAAACCTAATGTCCACAAATGAGTGAGCTGGCAAGAAACAAATGTGCCATCACTCTCGGTAGATAAATCTAATAAAGCTGAATGAAGTGTCCTTGACATATACCGGCATAACCACTATACATGTCAGAGAAATGAAAAAGTGATATGTGTGATCCTAGATCATCACATGTTGAGCTTGATATCTAAGCACTCCCCCTCAAGCTCAACGCCATGTCCTCCCTTGTGTTCACACACATCACTACCTAAATATATCAACAGAACTCTTAGAAAAGCTCACTCTTCCCCATGACTAGAAGGGGGTCCATTTATACATGATTTTGAATTTGAATCTGGATGAGTCATCTAGCTAAAAATGAACCTAAACTTTAGGAGTGGTTCGAATTTGAATTATAATTTGAGTCGTGGATTTTGGTCCATGAGATTCGTCTCTACTTTTAACTTTTACATTTGAACAAGATAAGTTCAATGATTTATCATTTGAATTTTACAAACATAGGTTCAGATGTCTACATATATGTGAATTAGATAATGAGAGTAGTCCAAGAGCTAAAGCAAAGATCTTAGGCTTGCTTCTTGCACCAACAAAAAAGGCCTTATGGGCTTTAAAAAGCACCATGGCCTAGAATCAAAGGCTTGTTGAGTAACTTTATAAGTGTGGGTACACACAAAGCAAATTAGATCCCTCACTCTATGTGAAGAAGGAAAGGAGTAAGGTAGTATTTGTATGTATCTATGTGGATGATCTAATTATAACATGTAGTGATCATACAAGAATTAAAGACATCAAGAGGATACTTAGAAAGGAATTCAAGGTATCAGATTTGGGTGAGTTGAAGTACTTTTCAGACATTGAAATTGTATATGCAATGAATGGCATATATCTTTTGCAAAGGAAATATCTAGTGGATGTACTCTACAAAATATTCCATGGTAGTTTGTAAGGTACTCACTCAACCTATAGATGCAAATTCAAAGATAAGTATGATGGATGTTAAAATGCTTGAAGACTTAGCATTCTATAGAAGCTTGATTAGTTCTTTGATCTATGCAACAATGACTAGACCTAACCTATCTTATGTGGTAGGAGTACTTTCTCAATTTATGCATGAAACCACCCAAGAGCACTTAAATGAGACAAGGAGAGTGTTGGAGTTCGATGTCCGCAGAAGCACGCGACCAACACAAGGAAGAAGAAGAAGAAGCTTGAGCACAACACACAATACTGAATGTATTACCACTAGAATGTACAAAGATAAGTAGCCTATTAGGGCAATAGGCGTATATACAAGCCGGGGGAATAAAACCTCCTAAAGAGGAAAAAAAGTGCCCCGACGGTCCTAGAGTGTTCACACACATCACTACCTAAATATATCAACAAATCCCCCCTGGGAGTGATGCGGTGAACAAGTATTTGGCACTCATGTATAAGAAAGTGTGAAGCTATGTGGAAATCACTCCACAAAAGGAAGTAAGTCTAAAGCTTTGCGGAAAGCTTCAAACTTCTCCCTAGGTCGAGCCTTCGTGAAAAGGTCTGCATTGTTCTCCTGCGTGGGCACATATGCCAAGCTAATCTCCCCAGCAGAGAACCTCTCCCTGACATAATGATAATGCACCTCAATGTGCTTAGTGCGAGCATGGAACACAGGGTTCCTCTCAATTGCCAATGCGCTCTGACTGTCAGTGAAGATGGTGGTGGTAGAAGACTGACCAACACCCAAATAAGCCATAAGGCATCTGAGCCACACACACTCAACAATCGCTGTGAAAGTTTCCCTATACTCAGCCTCATAACTAGAAGTGGCCACAATAGGCTGCTTCTTGCTCAACCAAGATATGCATGAGCTACCAAGCATGAAGCAAAAACCACTGTGGACACACGAGTGTCATAGCAACTAGCCCAATCAGAGTGAGAAAAAGCATGCAAATCTGGCAATACATGTCCTTGGAACTAACATATGTCTCCTTGGTACATGAAAGCAATGGCTGAATAACATCTTCCATAGAAACAAAATCACGGCTAACCAAAATGCATTTAGTCTGTGGATGATAATGACGATAGCGTTTATTTTCAGAACTGTACCCAACAAAAATACATTTAACTGCTTTATCATCCAATGTTCTATGATGTTGTACATGCACTAATGCATATGCCAAACATCCAAAAACATGCAGATGAGCAACAAATGGCTTGCGATCATGCCAAGCCTCATATGGAGTGATAGACTACAACGCTTTAGTGGCACACCTGTTAAGTACATATGCTGCACACATGATAGCCTCAAGCCAGAAACTATGTGGTAAAGCCTGACTCTTGACCATACACCTCACCATCTCCATGAGTGACATGTTCTTTCATTCAACAACTCCATTTTGTTGAGGTTTATATGACACTATACACTTGTGTTTTATCCCACGTTCAGCCAAAAATGCATTAAAATCAGAAGACATATATTTCCCCCCTCGATCAGAATGGAGGGTGCCCATTTTACATGTTGATAGATTTTTAGCCAAAACCAAAAACTGTTTGAAGCACATGAACACTTCAGACTTTGCTTTGAGTGGATATACCCATGCATGCCTGGAAAAATCATCAATGAAAGTCACGAAGTAAAGGTAATTTCCAAAAGAAGGTGTCTCCATAGGACCACAAACATCACTATGTACAAGCTGCAATTTTTGTGTAGCCCAAACTGATCCATCTTTTGGAAAGGAGGAATGCTAAATTTTTCCCAAAATAAAGCCTTCACATACATGTTTTCAGGGTGCCTCAAGCTTGGGCAAAGAAGACACCATATCAGATTTCTGTAGGCATAGCAAATTAGCAAAATTCAGATGACCAAAGCATGCATGCCAAAGCTTTGCATCTGACATAGCCTGAGAATCATGTATTGCACATGCAGAATCATTCACAAATCTTTCATAGTCTATGAGCTTATATAGCCCACGGCATAAAATGCGAGAAGCAATAATAACATCGCCATTTGACAGATCATGATTTGTACATCTATCATCAACAAATTTCACAACCAAGCCAATCTTGGCTAATGCAAAAACTAATATCAGATTCTTCTTGATCCCTAGCACAAACAAAGCATATGACAAAGTGAAAGAACTACCATCGAGAGTAATTAAAATGATCTTACCAACTCCCATAACAAGATAAGAGGAGTTTTTGATGCATGTAACAGTATTCCTTGTAGGGGCAGGCTCGAGTGAAGAGAGGAAACTACGCTGCGAGGTAATATGTTTGGTTGCCCCACTGTCAAAGTACCAGACATCTGAGTCTACTGCAGACATGCACTACTCATGAGAAGATGGGTCAAAACTGCAAACAGTAGTAAACACCCATTCTTCTTTCTGCACAAGATTAGCAGACTCTGTTTTTGGTGTAGAGGCCTCTGCAACAACCATTCCAGCGTCTTTCTTCTTTGCTTCTTCAGCAGCCAATTTTAGACAGTTCTTTATGATATGATCATTTCCTTTATACTACTTGCAAAACAATTTTTGCTTTTCTGATTTATTTTCCTCTTTGGCTTCTCTCTTCGATTGTGTAGAATTAGCAGATTTCTGCTTACTACTTGAAGAGCTCCATTTTCCTTTGCCCTTCTGTCTAGCCAGGAAAGCTTGATTTGCAACACGCATAATGGACCTGTTCTTCTTGGACTGATCTTCCTGCAACAAAATAGAGACTAACTCCTCAAATGAAAAGGCATTTGGATTGCCTTTCATCATGAACCGAAGAGTAGAAGCAAAACTCTGATATGAATCAGGAAGACCATTCAAAATGGTCTGCATAAGTGAGCTATCTGGTATAACCTCATCAACAGAAATCAATTGTTCCTTCAAGTCTTTGATCTTTGTTAGAAATCTGTCCATAGAATCACCTTCATTCATGTGCTCACTCTCCAACTATTTTCGGAGGTAAGCAACACGAGCCTCATTCCTAGCTTGGTACAATGTGTTAAGTGTATCCCAAGCATCCTTAGCTGTTTTGCAAGAGCGAATGTGAGGAATAATGGCATCTTTGACATACAAAGCTATCAATGCATGTGGCTGGGTATCTTTGCCATCCCAACGGATTTTCTCTAAAGTAGGTGTAGCAGAAACCGCAACACAAACAGGAATATGTAGAATATCATCATCTTTGACACCTTCTACATCAGCTTCAGTACCTGCAGTTGTAACAGTTACATGTGTGATAGGACATTTTTCCACACCCTGCACAATGTTCCACAGTCCTTTTGAAACTAATACATGTCGCATCAGATAAGCCCACAATGGGTAGTTGGTACCATCCAACTTATCCTCAACAACCAACATATGAAATACATCATTGCTTTAAGCCATGGCCGGTGACTAAAGTACCTTGATGTAGAAAATTGACTGTATCTCAAAAAGTTGAACGAAACTACCAAGACGAGTTCTATTAAACCTGTAGTAGACTTCAAGACGCCTATACTGGCAAACTAAAACAGGTATATACCTTTGGCACAAAAAGACAAAATAGCTGGCACAATCACTGTGATAATGCGTTTGGAGGCCGAAATGAGCTCAAATCGTGATTTCAACACGATACAATGAGGCTGTTTTGATCTTGAAAACACCTTGAGTATGCCCACAAAATTTCATGCAAATCTAAAACTGCAATCAGAGAGGTGTAGACAACGCCCTAGATGAAGCGGCGACCTACTCTAATACCAATTGTTCGAGTTAGATGTCAGTGGAAGCACGCAAACAGCACAAGGAAGAAGAAGAAGCTTGGAGCACAACACATAATACTGAATGTATTAGTATTAGAATGTAGAAAGATAAGTAGCACATTAGGGCAATAGACGTATATACAAGCCGGGGGAAAAAAACCTCCTAAAGAGGGAAAAAAGTGCCCCGGTGTTCCTAGAGTGTTCACACAGATCACTACCTAAATATATCAACAGAGAGTGCTTAGATACATGGAGTATACAATCAATCATGGATTGTTTTAGAGGTAAGGAGAAGAGCTGACACTTGGAGGTTGGAGTGATGCTGATTGGGCAGGTTCTGTTGATGATAGAAGATCAACATCGAGGTATGTATTCATGCTCATGGATTTCAGATAAGCAATCCACAATTGCATTTTGTTCAATAGAGGGTCAATATAGAGCATTGGCTCTAACCACGTGTGAAGCTATGTGCCTTAAGAAGCTGCTTATTGACTAAGATGTGCATTTGGAAGAATCTCCCTTTATGGAGATAACATGTCATCTCTAAATTTGGCTAATAACCCAATGTATCATGCTAAGAGTAACCACATTGAGGTGTATTGCCATTTTATAAGGGAAAAGGTTTCTAATCATGAAGTGGATGTTCATTTTGTGACTACAAAAGAGTAGGTTGCAGATCTATTCACCAAAGGATTGGATGCATCAAAGCTAAGTAAGTTCAAGAACATGATGAGCTTGATGGACATAGACACTTCCTACCTAAGCTTGAGGGGTAGTTTTGAAAAAGAAGGAGCAATCTTAGAGGATTATTTTGATATTCAAAAAGTGAACTAAGGCTTGGATAATGAAAAATCCATGACTCTTTATCCATTAGAAGAGAAAGGAAACACCAAAGGACTCAAGAGGGAATTGGAAGATCAAGAAGAACTAATGGAAAGCCAAGCATCAAGCTAAGGTTAGGTGAAGAGTCACACATTCAGCTATACATGAAGGAAGGGCACATTTTTGGTGCTAAGCATTGAAGTGAAGGACCTAGCAAGTGCCTAGAGACTAGAGAAGCATCCGTAAGCAGTATTATTGTTGATATATTTAGGTATTGATGTGTGTGAACACTCTAGGACTATCGGGGTGCTTTTTTCCCTCTTTAGGAGTTTTTTTCCCCCTCCGCTTGTATATATGCATACTACCCTAATGGGTTGCTTATCTTTGTACATTCTAGTTGTAACACATTCAATATTGTGTGTTGTGCTCCAAGCTTCTCCTTCTTCCTTGTGCTATTCATGTGCTTCTGAAAATGTCTAACTCTGGTATCAAAGTAGGCCGGCGCTTCATCTAGGACATCATCGACACCCCACCCATCATAGTCTCAGAATCACACACAATTTGGTGAGCATACTCAAGCTAATTTGGAGATCAAAATTGCTTCGCTTTGTGGTGTCGAAATCGTGATCTTAGCTCATTTTGGCTTCCAAACACACTATCGTAGTGCTTATGCAGGCTATTTCATCTTTTTGTCCCAAAGATATATACAAGTTTCAGTTTGCTAGTATAAGCATCATAAAGTTTGCTACAAGTTTAATAGAACTTGTCAGGGTAGTTCTATCCAACTTTTTCAGATATAGTCATTTTTCTGCATTAGGGTATTTTAGTTAGTGGACATGGCTGAAAGTATTGGTCGTAAAAGGACTGTGGAATATTGTGCAAGGTGTTGAAAAACATCCTATTACACCTGCAAATATAGGTATTGAAGCTGATGCAGATGGCATTGAAGATGATGCAGATGGCATTGAAGATGATGTAGATGGTGTTGAAGATGATGATATTCTTTATGTTCCTATTCGTGTTGCAATTTCTACTGCACCTAATGCACACAAAAACTATTGGGACGGTAGAGATGCTCAAGCACATGCATTGATGGCCTTCTTTGTCAAACGTGCCATTATTCCTCACATTCACTCTTGTAGAATAGCTAATGATGCTTGGCATACACTTACCACATTGTACTAGGCTAGGAATGAGGCTCATGTTGCTTACCTCTAAAAACATTTGGAGAGTGAGCATATGAATGAAGGTGATTCTATGGATAGTTTTCTTACAAAGATCAAAGATTTGAAGGAACAATTAATTTCTATTGATGAAGTCTTGCCTGACAGTTCATTTGTGCTGACTGTTTTGAATTGTATTCTCAATTCATACCAGAGTTTTGCTTCTACTCTTTGTTTGATGATGAAAGGCAATCCAAATGCCTTAACATTTGAGGAGTTAGTCTCTGTTCTATTGCAAGAAGATCAGTCTAGGTAGAATAGGTCCATTATGCATGTTGCAGATCAAGCTTTCCTTATTAGTCAGAAGGGCAAAGCCTGTTTCGTTTGATGAAGCACAAAATTCTAAAAATTGGATGGTTGCTATGCAATCAGAATATGATGTTATCATGAAAAATGGTACTTGATATTTATGTGATTTGCCTCCTGGCAAGAAGGCCATTGACACTAAATGGGTATACAAGTTGAAGTGTAAGCTTGATGGAACAATTGATAGGTATAAAACTAGGCTTGTTGCAAAGGGTTATGCATAGGAAAGAGACATTGATTTTGATGAAACCTTTGCTTCTACATGCCGAACGACTATTGTTCGTAGCATCTTTGCACTTGCAGCTCATCATGATTGGAATTTACATTAGTTGGACATTAAAGCTTCATTTTTGAATGGTGAATTGCATGAAGAAGTGTATGTTCTTAAGCCCCGTGGCTTTGCACAAAAAGGGCACGAAAATCAAGTGTGCAAGTTGAAGAAGGCATTATATGGTTTAAAGCAAGCACCACATGCTTGGTATGCAAAGATACATGCCTATCTGATTGCACATGGTTTTGAGAACAGTCCAACTGAAGGCACCTTATATGTTAAGCATGCTCATGATGTGCTTCTGATCATTGTTGTGTATGTTGATGACATGCTACTCATTGCTCTTGATGACAAGCATATTGCTGATTTTAAGGCTGATTTGCATGCCTCATTTGAGATGTTTGATTTTGGGCATTTACATCATTATTTTTGCATTCAATTTATGCAAGTTGATGGTGGAATGGATTTGTGTCAACTGAAATATATTGACACATTATTGCAGTGTTTTGGCCTTGAAGACTGTAAACCTATTACCCCTCCTATTGGACATGTTTACGATTGAGTCTTCATGATGCTAGAGATGCATTTGATACTGTTCTCTATTAGTAGGCTGTCGGATACTTGATTTACTTATGCATGACTCGGACATATATTTAGTTTGCTCTCTCACAGACGAGCATGTTTATGCATTGCCCAAGTGTCGAGCATTGGCAGGTGGTTAAGCGCATCTTTTGCTACTTGAGTGGTATCAAACAACTTGGATTGTTTTATCCCAAGAGGGGATCACTACTGCCAGATTTACATGTTCTTTCTAACTCTGACCAGGCTAGTTGCTATGACACTTGTGTGTCCACAAGTGGCTTTTGCTTCATGCTTGGTAGCTCATGTATATCTTGGTTGAGCAAGAAGTAGCTTACTATGGCCACTTCCAAGTATGAGGCTGAGTATAGGGTAGCTTTTACAATGATTGTTGAGTGTGTGTGTGTGTGTTTTAGATGCCTTATGGATGATTTGGGTGTTGGTTAGTCTTCTACCACCACCATCTTCACTGATGGTCAGAGCGCATTGGCAGTTGCAAGAGACCTGTGTTCCATGATCCCACTAAGCATATTGAGGTGCATTATCAATATCTTAGGGAGAGGTTCTCTACTCAAGTGATCAACTTGGCATATGTGCCCACATAGGAGAACACTACAGACCTTTTCACAAAGGCTTTGCTTAGGGAGAAGTATAAAGCTGTCTGTAAAAGCTTTGGTCTTACTTCCTTTTGTGGATTGATTCCACATAGCTTGACACTTCTTTCAACATGAGTGCTAGCTCCTTGTTCACCACATCACTCCCAGGGGGGATTTGTTGATATATGTAGGTAGTGATGTGTGTGAACACTCTAGGACTACCAGGGCACTTTTTCCCCAATTTAGGAGGTTTTTTGCTCCCTTGGCTTGTATATATGCCTATTGCCCTAATAGGTTACTTATGTTTGTACATTCTAGTGGTAATACATTCAGTATTGTGTGTTGTGTGTTGATATATTTAGGTAGTAATGTGTGTGAACACACTAGGAATACAAGGGCACTTTTTCCCCTCTTTAGGAGGTTTTTTTCCCCTGGCTTGTATATATGCCTATTGCCCTAATGGGCTACTTAGCTTTGTACATTCTAGTGGTAATACATTCAGTATTGTGTGTGATGCTCCAAGCTTCTTCTTCTTCCTTGTGCTGTTCGCATACTTCTCTAGACGTGTAACTCCAACAATTGGTATCAGAGTAGGTCGCCGCTTCATGTAGGGCATCATCGACACCTCTTTGATTGTGGTCTCAAAATCGCACGAATTTTGGTGAGCATACTCAACGTGTTTTCGAGATCAAAATAGCTTCGCTATGTGGTGCCAAAATTGCGATCTGAGCTTGTTTCTGCCTCCGAACGCACTATCGCAGCGGTTGTATAGTCTATTTCATCTTTTTGTGCCAAAGGTATATACCAGTTTTGGTTCACTAGTATAAGCATCTCGAAGTCTACTACAAGTCTAGCATAATTCGCTTGGGTAGTTTTGTTCAACTTTTTGAGATACAATTAATTTTTTGCATCAAGGTATTTTAGTCACCGGCCATGGCTGAAAGTAGTCATGTATTCTATATGTTAGTTATTAGTGATAAGTTCGATGGTACCAACTACCCATTATGGGCTTATATGATGCCACATGTATTGGTTGAAAATGGATTGTGGAACATTGTGCAGGGTGTTGAAAAATGTCCTATCACATGTGCAAGGGTTATAACTTCAAGTACTGAAGCTGATGCAGAAGGTGTCGAAGATGATGATATTCTGCATATTCCTATTCGTGATGCAGTTTCTACTACACCTACTACAGAGCAAATTTGTTGGGATGGCAGAGATGCCCAGGCACATGCATTGATAGCTTTGTCTATCAAACATGCCATTATTCCTCACATTCGCTCTTGCAAAATAGCTAAGGATGCTTGGGATACACTTACCACATTGTACCAAGCTAGGAATGAGGCTCGTGTTGCTTACCTCCAAAAACAGTTGGAGAGTGAGCATATGAACGAAGGTGATTCTATGGACAATTTTCTAACAAAGATCAAATATTTGAAGGAATAATTGATTTCTACTGATGAGGTTATACTAAATAGCTCACTTGTGCAGACCGTTCTGAATGGTCTTCTTGATTCATATCAGAGTTTTTCTTCTACTCTTCGGTTGATGATGAAAGGCAATCCAAATGCCTTGTCATTTGAGGAGTTAGTCTCTGTTTTATTGGAGGAGGATCAGGCCAGGTAGAATAGGTCCATTATGCATGTTGCAGATCAAGCTTTCTTAGCTAGTTAGAAGGGCAAAGGAAAATGGAGATCTTCAATTAATAAGCAAAAAACTGCTAATTTTGCACAATCAAAGAGGGAAGACAAAGAATAATAGAAATCAGTAAAGCAAAAATTGCAAGTACTGTAAGGGGAGTGATAATTGTTGAGCCCATAAAGGTCACATCGATCAAAGTCAACCATAGTCAAAATCAAAGGGTCAAATTCAAAGCGATAAAGCCAACATGTTCAAGGTCAAAGTCAACATGGGTGAAGTCAAAGTGTTCAAAGTTCAGGTGTCAAGGTGCACAGGTAGTGCACAATTAATTGTTCACAAAGGGTAAAACTGCAAAAAGTTGGTTGCAGGTTACAAAGGTATTTATGTGGTTTCTTTAAGGTTCAAAGTGTTTTTAAAAGTATCGAGAAGGTTCAGGTGAACTCTCTCTTAGGTTCACATTTGAAGAATCAAAAGGCAAAAAAAAGTGAAGCGGCAGCATACGTAGAAGTGAAAGCATGGCCCCCCAATTAAAGTTTTTGTTTTAGTCTAAAGTCACTACAGGACAAAATAGGGATTCATTGGCTGCCCACTTTTGGAGACAATCTTGAGACATCAAAGTGTGAACTAAGATACTCTAGCAGTTAGGAGCATATGTGAACCGACACTGAAATCAAGGCAAGGCATTATTCTTGAAGGTCTAAGCAAGGTGAGCATAGTTTAGATAAAAAGAGAAGTGCAAGCGTCATAGAGGGCGTGCACGACGTAGAGAAGTAGAGTGCAAGGTGTGCAAGAAGAGTGACTTTGAAGTATGCAGAGAAGGTGAAGCAAGGAATATCAAGAGTTCCAAAGTTCAATTGAAGGTTGTTGGAGATAGACGTTTGTGGAAGCACGCGAACAACACAAGGAAGAACAAGAAGCTTGGAGCACAAACACACAATACTGAGTGTATTACTAGAGAATGTACAAAGATAAGTATCCCATTAGGGCAATAGACGTATATCCAAGCCGGGGAAAAAAACCTCCTAAAGAGGGCAAAAAGTGCCCCGGTGGTCCTAGTGTGTTCACACACATCACTACCTAAATATATCAACAAATCCCCCCTGGGAGTGATGCGGTGAACAAGGAGCTGGCACTCATGTATAAGGAAGTGCCAAGCTATGTGGAAATCACTCCACAAAAGGAAGTAAGCCCAAAGCTTTGCGGAAAGATTCAAATTTCTCTCTAGGCAGAGCCTTCGTGAAAAGGTCTGCAATGTTCTCCTACGTGGGCACATATGCCAAGCTGATCTCCCTAGCAGAGAACCTCTCCTTGACATAATGATAATGCACCTCAATGTGCTTAGAGAGAGCTTGGAACACAGGGATCCTCACAACTGCCAATGCACTCTGATTGTCAGTGAAGATGGTGGTGGTAGAAGACTGACCAAGACCCAAATGAGCCATAAGGCGTCTGAGCCACACACACTCAACCGTAGCTGTGAAAGCTTCCCTATACTCAGCCTCACAACTAGAAGTGGCCACAGTAGGCTGCTTCTTGCTCAACCAAGATATCCATGAGCTACCAAGCATGAAGCAAAAGCCACTAGTGGACACACGAGTGTTGTTGAAGTTTCACTCACGAATTTGACGTACAGACAAAGAAAGATAAAGATAAGCGAAATCAAATATTCAGAAAATCAAAAGCCTTAATGAAGAGACAAATTCACGGCCGTTATGTATAGTACATAATCTTGCAGAATCAGAGTTTGTTACACCAAATCAAACTGTATATACAAGAGAACGTGCAAGAGGGAAGTGCGAGCTAGAACGTGCGTGAGAAGAGCGCGCAGTATAAATAAGAGCACATATAGAAGAAGAAGAGGAGGAGAGAATATGAGGAAGTGAGAAGACGCCAGAGATCGCGTATGTACAGAGTGTCATGGACGAAGGAAACCATCCTGAACCTAAGATTCCATGTGAACCCTGTATCTCATGATTGGTTCAGAATTAGGAGAAACCAATGCTTCCATTGCGTCCGGAATGTGCCAAAACCCCAAGATCAACTGTCTATTCGCTGAATTCTGACATTGGGAGGTCTTGTTACAAATCGATGACATCATGATGACATCATCAGTTCGCAACCGCCTTGGGAACCGCCCTTGAAAACCTATATAAGGAGGGGTTGGCCACATTCATAATCAGTCTTGCCAATGCCAGTCTTGGGAGCTCAAGGAGTCGTGACCTCCAAGTAAGTACATTCAAGTTCCAGTTCAAGTTCTAGTCTTGTTTCTAGCTCTAGTCTTGTCTAGTCTTGTATTGTGGACATCCTTTCTTGTCCTATTGTAATCTCGTAGTACGAGATCCTTTCTAGTTATTTCTTGTATCCAGTTCATATCCCTGAGGGGATTTCTTGTAATCGAGATATCTTGTTTTCTACCTACGATCCCGGGTTGTGGGATCTCCTGTATCATCTCTAGTCGAGTTTTCCATACCTATTGGTCCCGGGTTGTGGGACATCTTGTATCGATCGTATATTCTTGTAGCATTTTCCCTTCGTGGGTATTCTTGTAATCAGAACTGTGTTTCCGAAATCTTGTCTTGTGTAGTCAGAGAGCACAATCTAGTGCTCCCCTGACATTTTGGCAAGACTATCTTCTATCCAAGACCAGACATCATGGAGAACGCTTATGAACAGATCGTAGCATCACTTCAGAGTCTCCAACAACAAGTCGAAGACCTAAGTCGTCGACAGACACAAGTCGAGATGGGACATCCAGTGCATGTAGGTACACTCCTTCAAGAATTACAAGAACGAATCGGGAGTCTTCAAGCGAATCAAGGGAGTATTCAAGTGAACCAACGGCCCAGTACATCATTTGTGAAGGAACCCAAGATTTGCATGCCAGAAAAGTTCAATGGTGATCGTACAAAGTTTCGAGGATTCTTGCAACAAGTCAAATTGTACATTCGCATGCAGCCTGATAGATACCCTGATGATGCATCCAAGGTCGGTTTTATTGGAACCTTGCTCTATGGTCAAGCTTTATCATGGTTCGCCCCAATCTTGGAGAAGGATATGGCCGTACTTCATAATTATGAGGCATTTCTTGGAGAGCTTGTCGCCACATTTGGAGATGCAGACACGAGTCGAGTGGCAGAAACAAAACTTCGAAAGCTACGTCAAGGTAACCGCCCTGCCTCTACCTATGCATCAGAATTTAGGCAATTGATATGTGACCTCACTTGGCATGAAGATTATTTCATTAGCCAATTTAGATGGGGCTTAAGGGATGACGTGAAGGACCTTCTACTCACGATGCCAGAGGTGAAGACATTGAATGAATACATCAACCAAGCCATTCAATGTGATAACCGTCTTTTTGAAAGGAAACAAGAAAAACAAGTAGAAGGAAGACCTCGCCAATGGAAACCTTTCCAGCCTACTCCTAGAGATGACACTATGCCCGAACCTATGCAGATAGATGTAACTAGGTTCCAGCCTCTAACACCACAAGAGAAACAAAGAAGGAGGGATAACAAATTATGTCTATATTGTGGAAACCCTGGCCACATTGCAGTTAATTGTCCCAACAAGAGAACAAACTCCAAAGTCGCAGCCACCCTTGTAGAGCAGGGAAACGAGGAAGTCCAGTTGTAAAAGAGACCATACAGCCGGACCATGATATACGAAAGGGTCTCATAATTCCATCCACACCCGTAGAAACATGTCTTGCCCCTGTCAAGTTAATCCTGTCTAAGAAGACCCTTTCCCTCATAGCTCTAGTAGATTCAGGAGCGTCCTCATGTTTCATTGATGAAGGACTCGTTAAGAAACATGGAATTCCAGTACTTCGAAAGAACAGACCAGTAGTAGCCGAAGTAGTAGATGGACGGCCTCTAGCATCGGGGAATATAACCATGGAAACCATACCACTAAGAGTACACCTTGGTGACCATGATTCACACATATGTTTCAATGTAATATCGAGTCCAGCAAATATGGTTATCATCGGAATGCCGTGGTTAAAGAAACATAATCCAGAAATTAATTGGGAAAAGAATAAAATCACCCGTCGAGATATCCAGAAGAACCCAACATATGTTGGAGCTAAAGCCTTCATACATGCAGTAAGGAAGGAACCTACATATATGATCTATGCCATACCAGCTCAAGAATCCAAGAAAGATGATCCAGTACAGCTACCCAATCAGTACAACGGCTTTGAAGATGTTTTTGAAAAGAAGAATGCAGATATCCTTCCAGAGCATAGACCTTATGATTGTCCCATAGATCTTCAAGAGGGAACACAACCACCCTTTGGACCAATCTACAGACTATCTCCAGAGGAACTTACAGAACTACGCAAGAACATTGATGAGAATCTAGCAAAGGGGTTTATCAAACACTCGAAGTCTCCAGCAGGAGCTCCTATTCTATTTGTAAAGAAGAAGGATGGGACTCTCCGGATGTGTGTAGATTATCGTGGATTGAACAAAGTCACTATAAAAAACAGATACCCTCTACCACTCATATCAGAGCTCTTGGAACGCCTTGGAAAAGCAAAATTCTTCACGAAAATTGATCTTCGAGGAGCTTACAACCTTGTCAGGATCAGAGAAGGAGACGAATGGAAGACAGCATTTCGAACAAGGTATGGGCATTTTGAATATGTAGTTATGCCCTTCGGTCTTACAAATGCTCCAGCTGTCTTCCAACATATGATGAATGATATTTTTCGAGAATATTTAGATGATTTTGTTGTAATATACCTTGATGATATCTTGATATTTTCAAAAAATCTAGAGGATCATGAAGATCATGTAAAGATAGTCCTAGAGAAACTAAGAGAAAAAGGATTGTATGCGAAATTGGAGAAGTGTTCTTTTCATAAGACAGAAGTGGAATTTTTAGGGTACATAGTATCAGATAAAGGAATTTTTATGGACCCTAAGAAGATTGAGACAATCCTTGATTGGCAACCACCTTCATGTGTTCGAGATGTACAATGTTTTTTGGGGTTTGCCAATTTCTATAGGATATTCATCAGAGATTACTCCAAGATAGTGACACCTCTTACCAAGCTTACAGGGAACTCCAAATTCTCATGGACCGAAGAAGCAGAGAAGGCCTTTCAGACCTTGAAATCAGCATTCACTACTGCTCCAATCCTAGTTCATCCTGATTCTAGTAAGCCCTTCTTCCTTGAGACAGATGCATCGGACTTTGCTCTAGGGGCCATTCTTTCCCAATATGGAGATGATGGACAACTACATCCAGTTGCATATCATTCAAGGAAGTTTTCCCCTCCAGAAATTAATTATGAAATTCATGATAAAGAACTCCTTGCCATAGTAGACGCGTTTGATACCTGGCGTCACCATCTAGAAGGAGCAGCTCATAAAGTCATTGTATATTCAGATCACAAGAACCTAGAGTATTTTATGACCACCCGGATCCTCAATAGAAGGCAATCTCGATGGAGTAACTTTTTATCCAGATTCGACTTTGTCATCACATACCGTCCAGGACGTCATCAATGTCAGTCAGATGCCCTATCCAGAAGATCTTACCTTGCACCAAAGAAGGGTGAAGAGGCCTTTGATCAACAAGAGAGTGTATTACTCAAGCCCGAGCATCTCCAGTTAGCAGCTATCTCTTCAAGCCATCATGAAGATTCAGCCTTGAATCAGTTGATCCGTGAGAATCTACCACAGGATGAATTGTTTTGTAACGTTAAGCAGAAAGCTCAAGAAGGAAAATTCCAAGAAGTAAACGAATTTCAGGAAAAGGATGGTTTACTACTCTATAAGAACCTATTGTATGTCCCTCCAGGAAAGCCCAGGATCCAAGTACTTCAACAACGCCATGACAACCTTGCAGCAGGACATTTTGGAGTAAATAAAACAATAGAACTCATATCAAGGGACTTTTGGTGGCCTCAGATGTGGAAGGAAGTCAAAGAATACATTCGAACCTGTGATACTTGCAATAGATCTAAGGTACCCCGACATAAACCTCATGGCCTCTTGCAACCTCTACCTATTCCAGAAAGGCCATGGGCTTCATTGTCGATGGATTTCATCACAGATCTACCAAAGTCAGATAAGTATGATGCCATTCTTGTTATTGTGGATAGATTTACAAAGATGGCACACTTCATTCCAACTACCAAGGCAATCACAGGTGCAGCCACTGCCAGACTTTTTCTTAGGTACATATTTAGGCTTCATGGATTGCCTGATGACATTGTCAGTGATCGAGGTCCACAGTTCATATCCAGCTTTTGGAACAGTCTTTGCAAGCTCCTTGGTGTTCAAGTTAAACTATCTACAGCAAATCATCCACAGACTGATGGACAAACAGAACGAGTGAATCAAGTCCTGGAGCAATATCTCCGTTGCACTAGCAACTATCACCAAAATGACTGGTTTGAGTTGTTACCCTTTGCAGAGTTTGCCTATAACAATAGTGTTCATGCATCTACTAAGCAAACTCCCTTCTTTGCAAACTATGGACAACATCCAAGGATGGATATACAACTCTCAAATCATGTCAAGAACCCAGCTGCCAGAGACAAGGCCCAGTACCTGATGGACATTCACAAAGAACTGAAGGAAGAGATCCATAAAGCTCAACAACAATATAAGTACTATGCAGATCAACATCGTGTCCAGAATCCATCGTATCAAATTGGGGATAAAGTATGGTTACTCCGAAACAATTTACAAACTTCAAGGCCTTGTGCAAAGTTAGATCATCAAAAGTTTGGACCATTTACCATCTTGGCCAAGATTAATCCAGTCACCTTCAAACTCCAGTTACCGAGTACCATGAGAATACATCCAGTTTTCCATGTATCCATGTTGGAACCATATCAGATTTCACCATTGAGGGGGGAGAGACCTAGTCCTTCACCACCTATTGAGATTGATGATCATGAAGAATTTGAAGTCGAGCATGTCCTAGATTCCAGAATATCCCGGGGAAGATTGGAATACCTTATTCATTGGAAAGGGTATGACATCAGTGATCGTACTTGGGAACCTGCAGAAAACCTTCAGAGAGCACCAATCAAGGTTCGAGAATTCCATAAGAAAAATCCAACGAAGCCGAGACCAGATAACATGACCGCTCCTCGTGGAACTCGTCGCTTGAGGGGGAGGTGATGTCATGGACGAAGGAAACCATCCTGAACCTAAGATTCCATGTGAACCCTGTATCTCATGATTGGTTCAGAATTAGGAGAAACCAATGCTTCCATTGCGTCCGGAATGTGCCAAAACCCCAAGATCAACTGTCTATTCGCTGAATTCTGACATTGGGAGGTCTTGTTACAAATCGATGACATCATGATGACATCATCAGTTCGCAACCGCCTTGGGAACCGCCCTTGAAAACCTATATAAGGAGGGGTTGGCCACATTCATAATCAGTCTTGCCAATGCCAGTCTTGGGAGCTCAAGGAGTCGTGACCTCCAAGTAAGTACATTCAAGTTCCAGTTCAAGTTCTAGTCTTGTTTCTAGCTCTAGTCTTGTCTAGTCTTGTATTGTGGACATCCTTTCTTGTCCTATTGTAATCTCGTAGTACGAGATCCTTTCTAGTTATTTCTTGTATCCAGTTCATATCCCTGAGGGGATTTCTTGTAATCGAGATATCTTGTTTTCTACCTACGATCCCGGGTTGTGGGATCTCCTGTATCATCTCTAGTCGAGTTTTCCATACCTATTGGTCCCGGGTTGTGGGACATCTTGTATCGATCGTATATTCTTGTAGCATTTTCCCTTCGTGGGTATTCTTGTAATCAGAACTGTGTTTCCGAAATCTTGTCTTGTGTAGTCAGAGAGCACAATCTAGTGCTCCCCTGACACAGAGAGTGAAAAGAGAGAGTGAGAAGTTCTCAGAAGACGCCATAGATCGCGTATGTACAGATGAATAACAGAAACCTGAAATGTCAGGTATTCATATGAGAGAGATGGTAGAGGAAACTACTCATTGTAGGAGAGTTTCCACAGCTTGAGCAAGAAGAGGCCAAGCTAATTTGTACACATCTTCTCTAATAGAAAACACATGTTCATGTGGAAGTTTGCGCGCACTGTTCATATGTGAAGAACTTTGAGTATTTTCGTGTTACGGTAGAAAGTTCGTTAACCGTTAATAGTTACAGTTCGTTAGTAAACGTGTCCCTCGGTACTCTCTCAATCAACGAATGTCTCGGTCAATTAGAGTTGTCTTAGTAAACATATTTTTCGGTCAGTTACAATTTCTCAGAAAACGAGTTTCCGGTAGAACAACGAAGTATATCTCGTAGAGTAAATTAAAGTTTGGTATGAGAGTTAGCTTATCTTATAGCTAGACATCTCTACTATCAGTTCATCAAAGATTTCGGTGAAATGGATATGTACACATAGTACAAAGTCTAACCGAAAGAGACATTCTGAACCGAAGAAGTTTTTTCCTTAAACTTCAGAAAGTGTTCACTCAGAGAGGGAAGTTCACGCATCACTTCCTTACTTCTTGTATACTCACTTGAAGAAATTACAAACAGAATAGGAGTTGATTCCGGTAGGATTCCGATATAACTACGGTGACAGTCTTGTGGCAGTCCGGTGGAGTTCCAGTGGAATTTTTCCAGTAAATTCAAAGCGCAGTTTTATATATTGAGTGATAGTAACCATGCTGAGCTACTGCTGATTATAGAGGTGTTCTAATATCACTCTAGCTTGGCAACCAATTTTGGTGGTGCGGTGATTTTCGCAGGCCTGACAAGGTTCAAGCCTTTGCCACGAAGGCCATCAAGAAGTGGTCTTAGAGTCGTGAGATCACCAACAGTGGTATAGGAGCGAAAGTTAATCACCCACAAGTGGTATCAGAGCCAGAATATTCACCATCATTGTTGTCAGAAGCCGGTTAACCACAAGAAGTGGTACCAGAACAAGAAAGACTCTGAAGAGCAGAAAAATTCTCAAAAGTCACCGGAAGTAACAGAAACAAGAAGATCATGGAAGATCATGTCCAAATTGATAAATTAGACAGAGATAATTATCCTGCATGGGTAATGCACATGGAAGCCTTACTTATGAGTAAGGTCTTAATGATGTATGTGACCGGAGAAGAAAAGACGCCGACTTTCGAAGACGATAGACAATCGGAAAAAGAAGAATTAGAAGCCTTGAAGCTGTGGCAGAAGAAAGATGCAATGGCAAGAGCTTACATTTATAATACCATTACAGACCATCTACTACCGTACATCAGAGGCCTGGAGAAAGCGGTTGACATATGGAGTGCATTGGAAGATCACTTCCAAAATACTATGAAAGCTAGGAAGGCTAGCTTATGGTCCAAGTTCACAACTTTCAAAAAGAAGTCGAATCAAAGCATTAGTGACTATGTTACTAAGATGAAGGATCTAGCAGATAGCCTTGGATCCATAAATGAAGATGTCGAAGATCACAGATTGATAGCGCAACTGCTAACAGGTTTGAGAGGATATGAAAGGTGGAAACCTTTCGTACCCTCAACTGAACTTTCCTTAAATCATTTTGTACCAGATTTAAATCAGTTGCTTGGTTTGATGCTTACATATGAGGAAGACCTGAAAGGAGATGCAGATAAAGGACAAAGTTCCGCAATGTACATGAAGAACAAGAAGAAAGATAAAGGCAAGTCAAAAGACGAAGAAGAGTTGAGTTCTCAGGCTTATTATGCAAGAGGTAAAGGCACCGACAGAGGAAGAGCAAGAGGTTTTGGAAGAGGAAGAAGTAGCCAGAATAACAACAAGAAGGCTTGCTGGATCTGTGGACTAAGTAATCATTTGGCTCATGATTGCTGGCACAATCAACAAGGATCAAATCAAAACAGTAATAGCAGAGCAAGAAGTGGAAGATATCAGAATAACTTTCAAAGAGGTAAACAGAGTCAAAGAGGAGGCTACGGTAGAGGTGAAGCAAGAAGTTGGGGACAGAATCAATCCTACAACACCACCTACAATTATGCAAATGACACACTGTCGAGGGAGAGACAAGTAAAAAGAAGAAAAGAAGAAAACAACGAAAGAAACAGCTTCACTAAAAGGCAAGATTTGAAGATACATCTCTGCAGGAAGCCCCGCAGGGGCACATTACCCATCTCTGCACAGAGCCCCGCAGGGGCGCACACACCAAGGAAAAGCATGCAGCTAGAAGGAGGAATCAGGGCCAACAAGTATCACATATGTGGGTGCTTCAACCTCTTGAGTTACAGAGGATTCAGATCAAGGCTTACGAGCTACATCCGCATATGTGCACTAAGGGCGTGCGTGGCAAACCGAATCAATCGGCTTGGAGTAATGCAACCAGGTTCAATGTGTGCAACCAGGACAAATCAGAGCGCCTCTAAAACGTAATGCAAGATCAAGAATCAGGCAACACTGACCACTGGATGCGTGCGGACAACAAACTGATGACGAGAAGCAAAGCCTGTCAAGGGACGACAGAGACGAAGAGGGGGAGAGTGTTGCAGAGCTAAAGAGCGCACAAAGCAGAGAAAAGACGGGCCCCAAAATTTTTCCGATTTGGACATCATATTTTTGTATCATAATTATTCTTGTAATATATTTTCCGTTGTAAAGGCACTAGAGGAGTCCTCTAGATGCATCCCCACAGAAGATTAGGAGCTTACCCATGTAAAATAGTAGGAAATTAGTCTTTTAGTGAATAAAGTGCCGGTCTCTTGTGTGAAAGGACCATTTTTAGGGCACTAGTATATAAGTCAAATGTGACTCTTTGTAAAGAACTTTTTGCCATTGTGAGAATAGAGAGCACAGAAATTCGAATTTGTGTCTTCTTCCCTCTTTATCTTCTTCTTCGTGAGCTTGTATGCATGTGTATTGCTTGGAAAGAGTGCTTGTGGGTGTTGTCTGTCCATGAAAGTGTTTCTTTGCTGTAGGAAAGGTGTGTGCGAAGTGTAGGAAGTGCTGAAGTGTAGGAAAGTATTCCCGCGACTCAGTATTTCGCTCATAACTTGAAGTAGGAGCGTCGGAATTGAGCGAAACCACTGCTATTGGATGCGTCTTCTCGAGAGCTTCGAAACGTATATGCTATTCGCTATATTTGGAGTTTGGAGCTGGGAGAAAAGTCCAAAATATTGACGGCTGCTGCACCAAGTATCGTTTCGCCTTGACCAACAGTTGAAGCTTGTTTGGATAAGTCTTTGCCTCATTTACATTCTTTGAGTAGTTCATTTGCATTGATCATTACATGATTGCATGTCTTCATACACTCGGCTAGGTTTGTATACTCTTTGGATTGATATTTAAAAGCGTGTATCCCCACTATATGCACTTGTGAGGGGATTGAGGTATAGTCTCTTTCTCCGCAAGTCCCTAAGTTGATACTTAGGCCAACACACTTTTTGGCGCCGTTGCCGGGGAGTGACGAATCAAACCGAGGCATTCGTGTGATGGTAAGTAGCTTTTTGCATTGAAGTAAGTGGAGGAGTGGAAATCTTCTCTTCTTTGGTAAGTCATTTTCAGCCGCACTTGCTACTTCTCATTCTTGGAGTGTGTGTAGTGAGTTGTTAGTTTAGGGAAGTGAGTAGAAGGAGTAGAGTAGGAGTGATTAGAGAGTGGACCAAGTCATTAGAGTAGATTTTAGTTTTGTTCAGAAAAGTTTCCTTTTTGTAAGCTAGAAAACTCCAAGTATAAAAGCCAAAAAAAATCATTTGAAAAATCACTTGTGTGAACAAGTATCGTGGGAGCAACTGTCGAGTATCGCGTGAGCTGTGGCAGAGATCGTGGGCGAGGAAACAAGCAATTTGGGAGTGCACAGAGCAAGGGAATTTGACAAACAGACTCTAGGTGCTACCAAGGTGAGCTAGCCCACCATTTTAATCAAAATTTCTCAAGCAAATCAAATTAGGAAAGAAAAACGATCTGCGCTGAGTATCGTCTGAGAGCTACAGGGGGTAGAAGAGTGTTTTGCTTGATACAGTGAGGGAGGATAAGAGAGAGGAGCTAGGTGATCAAGGGGGTAAAATCAAAACTTCAAAAACATTTGTTAAAATTTGTCTAAGGATCAAGTATCGTTTTACTCCCGCGGTCGAGTATCGCGATACTTATCAAGTATCGTTTTGCTCCTGTGGTTGAGTATCGCGATATTTCCCATCGATCGTGTATCGTTTCATACCAATCGCGATATTTGGTCAGAGATCGTTTTTCCAGCGATCGTTGATCGAGTATCGTGTATCGTGTATCGTTTCGTGCCGATCGCGATACTTGAGAAGTATCGTTTGGTCAAAGATTGCGATACCTGACAAGTATCGTGTATCGTCCTGCCAGCGATCGTTTGCGAGGGATCAAGTATCGTGGTACTGAAGTATCGTCGATCGTTTTCAGCCAAGTATCGTTTGGCCCAGAGATCGTTTAGAGCAAGATCGCGATACTTCCCGCATATCGGGTATCGTCTATTTCCAAGTATCGTTTCCCTTTGAGTATCGTGTATCGCCTGAGACCAGATATCGTGTATCGTTTATTTTCAGGTATCGGTATCGTTTCATTAAGCGATCGGTATCGTTTTGTAGGTGTCGCGATATTTGTCAAGTATCGGTATCGTCTAGCCGGTATCGCGATACTTGTCAGAGATCGTATATCGTCTGAACATACATCAGGTATCGTCTATTCTGGAGATCGTGTATCGTGAGTTTGGGAGACAAGTATCGTGTTCAGACAAAATTCTTTGTTACTCAATTCTTTCCAACCCAAGTCTTCTAGACATTTTTGACCTATTGTGAAGAGTGCTTAAAACCAAAGGGTATCAAAGTCTAATCAGAGCTCTTAAGTGGATGAACCTAAGATCCGGAAGAACTCTAGGAAGCCGAAGAAGTGTAATTTCTTCTGTAGGGAGCGTAGCCGAGCCAAGTAGCCGTTCACACTATTCTGAGACCTCCAGTGAGTCAGAAGGAGAAATTCCCATGGCTTCAGAGGATATGCAAAACACAGTGCCCATGATTGGCATGATGTCAATCATTGAGGGAGAATACAGAACCTCCTTGGAGTATGTGAACACCAACCACAACGAGATCCCTATCTATTTAGATGGCTTAAACAGACCTGTGGCCAGGTTACAGAAAGCATCAGAAGCCTACATAGTGCCTAGACCAGCAGTCAAGTACGTAGGAGGACTGTACATGGACAAACAAGATATTCAATACGTGGTCATAGAACACCCGGAAAACATTAATGAGCATGGTGAAGACAATAATGCTTCAAGCTTAAATGGCGGTGGAACCGAAGAGCAAGTAACTACTCCTAGAGGGAGATCTACGATTACAAAAGTTTGGAGAGGAGACCTGATTCCCCAGGATGACACTCTAATAGATGTGTATTTGATCAATGGGATGGAGCATTTGCTCAGAGCTCATTCCTCGATATGGGAAGCTGCTCCTAATCCAGTTACCATCTATGAGTTACAGGATCCTGAGTTCCCCACCATCATCACATATTTGGATAAAAATCAGAGAAAATATTGGCCATTAACAGAATTGGAGAGAGCTGAGTTGAAATATCAGAATATCTCAGTGTTTCCCCCTAGGGACCAAGCCACTACTTCACGAAATCCACTTGGAACATCCCAGAATGATTCATATCAACAGTCGGGACAAACACAACAAACACAACAAACACAACAAAACCAGATACCAGTCAGACCACATGTGCAATTTGCAATACCTACAATTAATCCTAACTACCGGCCACAACCAGCCAGTGACCCAAGACATGGAGTTCATGCTCCAGTCAGACCACAGGTAGTAAGAGGACCAGGTATACCAATAGGAAGACCAATTTTCCCAGTGATGCCTAGACAACCTGAAGCAGGAAGGAGATTAAGGCCGATCCAAGTTGCCAAGTGCATGAGAAATCATTATGATGGTTCTAGTGAACCTTACAACCACATAGCAGAGTTTAAACAAGTAGTTAGAGCCGAGCAGGTAGATGACTTCCTGATTCAATATGAGTCCTTTGGTCTTACCTTGTCAGACACAGCTTTGGCCTGGTTTCAGCCATTGGACCCGAATACTTTTCAGAACATGGAGCAGGTATATCAAGAAATGATTGAAGAATTTACCAAATCAAGAATTAAAAATAATTCTTCATCATTAATCCACAGCTTCAAACAAGTCCCTACCGAGTCAGTGAGATTGGCAGCAAGGAGATTCAAGCAGTATGTGGATAGATGCCCAGTGGAAGAGAGACCGACGCAGAATAAAATGGTATCATTATTCTTGGAAGGATTGTTGAACGGAACTTTGAGGTCATTAGTGTATGTAAAGAGAGTTCAAACTTTGCAAGAGTGTATGAAGGAATGTAGAGACCTAGAAGATAACCTTGCTGAAGATTTGAAAATGCCTCCAGGTAGTTTGAAAAGCGAAGAGTCAGCCAGTAGCACATCAAATTCTAAAAACAATGTGGAGGAAATAGCAGATTTAGTAGAAAAAAAACTGAACGTTCAAGGACAGAGGAATTATCCCACTAATCCTATGAGACTGCCTATGCTTAGAAGATGTATGCAGTGCGGAGGAGATCATCCTTCTCATTTGTGTACCAGGGGAGTAGTCTCACCACCTGCCTATGCTCCTCATAGACCCTCTGTCCCCGGACCTCTACAATACTGCAGTATAGAGCAGAGATATACAAACCATAGCACCGAGAACTGCCCTTACAATAGGCAAACCAGACCCACCCAGCCTTATGTGAGACCATATGGATACCCGCAGAATCAGCAGGGAGGTGAAGCCTTTAGATATCCTTCTTATCAGCCGCAGGCACCCATACCAAGACCATACGCATATCAGGGATATACGCAACCACAGCCTGTACTAGGACAACAACCGCCCCACCCTCAGAACGTTGTCCCAGTCAAAATCGCACAACCAGAAGAAAACCTAGAGAGAGCTATAGTGCCAGCCACACCTTTGACTAGTAGTGATCCATATGACTCATTTTATGACCCTAGTCAAGGAGCATACTCTAGTTATGAGAGCTCAATAATGGAATATGGACAACTGCATGAACCTTATGCTTATGGCATGGAAATACCAGATGGTTCATACAATTATGAGCAGGACTATGTGTCCTTAATGTACACAGCTCCTAGAGCAACCATGCCACCTCGACCAATGAATAGATAGCCTGTACCTAGAGGACCATGCTACAGATGTGGAGGTGACCACTATATTAGAGAATGTACGTTACCAAACCCACCACCACCACAACGAATTTGGGAAGGCTACTGTAGCGATTGTGGTAAGGAACATCTTTTCAGAGATTGTCCTAAGAACCCCAACAAAGTCACATCTAACGTGCAGATTAATGTGATAGAAGTGATTGAATCATCAGGGAGCGATAAAGAGTACACTGTACCTTTGAAGGCCATAACAAGAGCCAAGGCTAGAGAGAACCATGATAAAACGGACGAGAGTAATCAAAGTGACAAAGAGGGGAATATAACCATCCCTCACAGAGTAGAAGACTCCGAAGAACCAGAGAAAAGTATCGCCAGTAAATGATCCCAGAGATGGAAGAACCGGAGAGATAGGATAAAAGAAAAAAAATTATTACAAAGGAAGGAAAATGAAAAGAGTAAACAGAAACCAACGAAGGAACCGCAAGTGGAAGAAGAAAATAAAAATGAGAATAAAAGGGAGGAGGTAGGATCAGTCTTAGCAGATCCTATGCCTGAAGAATTAGCCATGTGGATTCAGGCATACAAGGCGAGAATAAAAGCAGGACCTACCATAGAGCAACATGATAGAGAATATCCGAGAGGTGACTTAGAGAAAGAAAGGTTAGAAATATGCAAAAAATTGATAGAAGTTGCCCAACAAACCTTAGAAAAACCTGCATCACCTTTACCAAATAATCGAATTTCCGAAGAAAAATTCCAAGAGTGCCTAAACACTCAGGAAAAGTCTGAAGTATATAGACCACAAAATGAAGAACATGGTGTTGAGAGAAGGGAAGGATCCATAGTCCCTGAAGTAGAAGGAGACTGGACTAAGGATCTATGGGCACGAGTGCAAGAGGACAAATGGAAAAAGGTAGAAGGAATGGAACCGCCCTTTGAAGAATTAGAAGCAGAAAACGAAATAGAGGGTTCAATACCTGAACTAAATTCAGAAGAAATTTTTCCCATGGATGCAAGTGACAAGGAAGATGTAAAGGAACTGCCCAACTACACCGGGGAGTACGAGCACAACTCAGAATTGTATCACATTCCATCAATAGCGAGACGGGAAACGAACCCATCAGTTCAAACATCTGAGATCATACAACGTCTTAGAGAGGTAAAAATCCCATGTACCCTAACATTCGAGGAACTGTTAAAGGTAAAACCACACTTAAAAGAGAAATTGATCAATCAATGGGAAGTCAAGGAGGAAAAGAAAGAGATAGCTGACGAAGTGAAGACAATGAGAATTCCAGTGGATAAGGTAGGAGACTTTAGTGAAGGAGATGAAGGAAATACCTGTCTTCCAATCACCTATAGGGGTTACACTACCAAAGCCATACTAGATTCAGGAGCTGGTGTCGGCATTGCTACCAAAGAAATTTGGGAGAAATGGGGACAACCAGCATTAAGACCAACACGTATCAAAATACAAATGGCGGATGGACATACGGAGAGACCCTTAGGATTGTTGGAACGAGTAGTCTTCACCACGTGTGGAGTGGAATTTGAACATACTTTAGCAATTTGTCACTTCGAAAGGCCAAGCAATTATGAAATGATCTTGGGAAGGCCCTTCATGAGACAGCTAAAGGTCGTACAAGATTGGGGAAAAGATGCAGTATACCTACAACACGCAGGAACCACCACTAGGATAAACCTACACACATACACGTATCAAGATGTGCCACCTCTACAATGGAATCAAATCCATAAGGAGGAAGACGATCAATCGGTTCATAGTGCAGGTTCTAGTGATCAATCCTGGATGAACGAGGACACTCATCTATGGATATGTCAAGCTGCAAAGAAGGAAGAGGAGAGAAGAAAAAGATGGCCGCAGAAACAAGGAATAGTGAGATCTGTACAAGATCCAGCCTATATGCCACAAGTATTTTCGGATGAAGAATTCGAACCTCACGGTTGGATGGAAATCTTAGCTACACTCGATGTCTGTGTAAACGAAGAAGTAGTGACCATGAACGAATGTATCGACGAGGAGGGTTATGATGTTAGTCTGTATATGGTAGTCCTTCAGGAGGCAGAAGAAGGAGAAGTGATCGAGAAAGACTGGAAGGAGGACTACGAGAGCATCGAAATGGAACCTGAACCCATGGATCTAGGGATTAGTACCACCAACATAGATATCATTGCCAATGAAAAACATAAGGAACTCACACAAAAAGAGGAATTAGAAGTTGAAAGGGAATTAGAAGATGAAGAAAACAAACTTCAAGACCAATTTGAGGTACCAGCCCATTTTAAAAAATATGAAGTGGAAGAGAGGAAAATTGCTATTCAAATGCCTAAAAGAGAAGCACAACCTGGAATAGCATATGATAATAAGGAACAAACCAAGAAAATAGTTGTAACTATGGAAGGAGGAGAGGAACGATGTACCTTCATAGGACAGGATGTCTCATTAGAAGAAGAATAAGAGTTAATTCGACTCATAAGGGAATACCGGGATGTCTTTGCTTGGACTTATAAGGACTTAAAGGGAGTAGATCCATCTATATGTGCGCATAGAATCCCCATGACATCCGAAGCCAAACCTTCAAAACAGAGACCATATACTTATAATGATGTGTATTCAGCCAAGATAAAAGAGGAAATAGATAAGTTATTAGATGCTGGATTCATCTATGAAATTGAGCACACGAAATGGGTATCACCCTTGGTGGTTGTACCAAAAAAGAATGGAAAGTTAAGAGTGTGCATCAATTTGAAGAAAGTGAACGCCGCAACCATAAGGGATAGCTATCCCTTACCAATCACTGATCATCTCTTGGAAAGGGTAGCAGGGAAGGAAGTTTATAGTTTTCTGGATGGCTTTTCAGGGTATAATCAGGTAGCCATTGCTCCTGAGGACCAACATAAGACTTCATTTGCAACTGAATGGGGAGTATACGCCTTTAGAGTCATGCCTTTTGGTTTAACGAATGCCCCAGCTACTTTCCAAAGATTGATGTGTCATGTGTTCAAGGAATTTCTGAGAAAAAGCATGGAGGTATACGTGGATGATCTTTGTACATATTCGGCTATACGATCAGAGCACATCCCTGAACTAGAAAAGATTTTTGCTAAATGTCGACAATATCGAGTATGCCTCAATCCTGAAAAATGTGTCTTCATGGTGCGACAAGGGAAAATCTTAGGGCATATTGTCTCTAAGAATGGAATTTCAACGGATGAAGACAAAATTAAAGTAATTTTGGATTTACCAAGACCTAAAACTGCTAAAGAAGTTCAAGCATTTATGGGACATTGTGGTTACTATCGAAGATTCATACATATGTACGCCATAATTGCTAGACCTCTTTATGCATTATTGACTCTATTTAATTGGACCGAAGAATGTGAAAAAGCTTTTAATGAGTTAAAGAGTCGACTGAGTTCAGCACCCATCCTTCGAGTCCCCAACTGGAATAAACCGTTTCACATCCATGTTGATGCTTCCAAGTTTGCCATCGGTTGCATCTTAGCTCAACCAGCTGACACTGGAAAATTAGACCACCCGATAGCCTATGCCAGTAGACAGTTAAATCAAGCAGAACGCAATTATACTACTACGGAGAGAGAAGGCCTAGGGATGGTATACGCAGTCAAGAAATTCAGACATTACTTACTGGCAAACAAATTCAAATTCTTCATTGATCATCAAGCCCTATTGTACCTAGTCAACAAGCCTTGTAATACAGGACGACTAGTACGATGGTTTTTATTGCTAATGGAATTTGATTTTGAGGTAATAGTCAAGAAAGGAAACACCCACATAAGAGCAGACCACTTATCTCGTATGACCCATGGAGAACCACCCATAGGAGTACCTGATGATCTGCCAGATACTTACCTTTTTAACCTGGAAGTATGTCCCCAGTGGGCAGAAAAATTGATCCCGATACTTACACATGGACCTAAAGATGGGATCATGCCAAACCAAACGCAAGATCTCTGGAAGACTAAAAACCTTCACATCATTGCGGGAAGTTTGTACCACCAGGATTCAAGCGGATTACTAATGAGATGCGTGGAAGAAGAGGAACAAGAAATGTGGCTTCAGAAAGCACACATAAACCAATGGAACACTCATTTGAACGCAAATGGAACGTGGCAAGCACTCAAGAGATTTGGCATATATTGGCCAACCATGCAACGAGATGCACATAACTGTGTATCAACCTGTCAAACCTGTCAAGAACAAACCCCAGATGAGAACTCTACATTATGCTATTCCACAATAGCACCAAGGTGGAGCATGCCTCTAGTAAAGTTCTTGAAAACTTGAGAGTACCCTGACGGAGCTACTTTAGCAAGGAAGCGTGCTCTTGAAGAACAGAGTAAGGATTATGCCATCATAGGAAAACAACTCTTTAAACGTGGGAAAGATAACCAATTAAGAATGTGCATACATGAAAATAAATATCTATCTGTCTTAGAGATGGCCCATACAGGAGCTGCAGGAGGACACTTCTCTGCAGACAAAACAGCAAAAATGATCCTCTTTGCTGGAATGTGGTGGCCAACTCTACATCAAGACACCATAACATATGTGCAGCGGTGTGATACTTGTCAACGTACGAAATATCCTATTAGAAGAGATGAGATGCCACTTAAACCCATGATGAGTGCTAGAGCTTTCACGAAGTGGGGAATAGACTTTATAGGACCTATTAGCCCACCAGCAAAAGGGTCACATGCCGAATACATAATTGTAGCCACAGATTACCTGACCAAATGGGTTGAAGCAAAGGCAACAACGAAGAATGACGCAAGAACTACAGCCAAGTTTCTCTTCGAGAATGTCTTCACTAGATTTGGACTACCTATAGAGATTGTGAGTGATAGAGGTACACACTTTGTTAATGAAGTGATAGAAGCCTTATTGAATGAATTCTTAGTAATTCATAAGAAATCTGCCCCTTATCACCCACAAGCAAATGGACAAGCAGAAAGTTCAAATAAAATCTTGTGTACTGTTCTCACCAAAATCGTTAACAATGGTAGATCAGATTGGGATAAGCAGTTACACCATGCTTTATGGGCATTCCGAGTAGCCTATAAAACTGCAATAGGCACTACCCCTTTTAACTTAGTGTATGGACAAAATGCTATTTTGCCAATTGATTTCTTGATTCCCACTCTTAGAGTAGCAACTACTTACGAGTGGACAGGACATGAATTATCAGCCCAATTGGACCAAATAGAAAAACTTCATGAAACTAGGTTACAAGCAGTAGCGGGTATTTATGCTGCTAAAAGACGACAAAAAGCCTATTTCGATGCGCATATCAAGGACAAACAATTGAAGGAAGGAGATTTAGTTTTGGTATACACGTTGAAACAACATGCTAAGAAATTGCAAAAGAGAGGATATGGCCCATTAATCATTAATCGTATATCTACAGGTGGAGCCATCAGCTTAGCAACTCTAGATGGAGATGTGTTACCAAACTACATCAGCGGGTGTAGAGTAAAGAAATACCTAGAACCATTAACTGACGAAATTATGTCACGATTAATCAAAGGTAAGAACAGACGCTTAGAAGAGGAAAGAATACGAGAAGAAGCGAGACAAGAAGCATTGGAAAGGATAAAGAAACGAAAAGAGTGGATGAGAGAGCGCGATGAAAGATATCGTCAAGGAGAAGAACTCATCCCGATGGCTAATTTTAGAGCCACTCAAAACCTAGGATCGCAAAGAACACAACCATATCTAAATTTGGGAGCCGGAAAAACGGAGTATCACTTGGTAAATGCGCTTATTGATACAGGTGCCGCTGTAAGTTGCATTAAGTTTTCTTTGACCCAAAAACTCAAAGAGACAATCCGCCCATCAATGGCTCAATTGATAGGAATAGGAGGAACCATTACTCAGTGCATAGGAGAGATCACTTTGCCGTTGCATCTTGGTAACAATACTATGGAACAAAAACTGTTAGTGTGTCATGACCAAGATCTACTTGAAGAGGTTGTGTTAGGTCAAGATTGGATTTACAAATACGAGGTGACCATTCAATTGGCATTAGGATATATCTCAGCCAGAATAGGACATCGTGAGGTATTTAGTCTGTTAGATGAACGACCAATCAAATACTTGAAAATAGAGCCAAAAATCCAACCAAATGACCAGAGTCATGAGTACATACCCAATAGCACTATAGAAGTTCCTTCCTCTAGTATTTCTCGTGAGAATACTGTAAATTCTGTGTGCTTTCCATCTTCGAGTATAGAGAGTCTCAAGAGTGCATATGAACCTGAAACCAAGCCTAGTGACGCACAATGCACAAGAGAGAATACTCCTTTGCAAGAATTCAAGTCTACACCTATGAAAGTATACCCTATTCCACATTCTTCACTAGCTTGGATAGGATCAAAAGAAGGCATATTTTCAACAACGGAAAAGTCTTCGACATCAGCGTGTCAAATCGAATAAGAAGACAAAGAATTTTGAGCACCACGGTCAACCTCGACTCACTAGCAGATGGATCCCAAAGAAACTGATAACTGCACAACCGGATCGAACACAAATATGGATCCCAAAGTCATGTACTTCAAGGACGACCAACCAAAACAATGAGCATCCTCAGAAGGGCAATCACCATCAACATGGTCAACAGGCACACCAGCCAAGAAAGAAGACCTATTGGAAAAAGAAGGAGTCTTCAGCTGCAACACAAGGAAGACCGAAATTCCAAAAGCAGATAGAGCAAACACACTATAAGGGAAGAATCACATTTATCAAGAAGGTTCCGAAGGAAATACATCCCCACCAAATGAAGCAGAATTGGGTGCCGAAGGATCCCGCAACTTGTATGCATAGAGCTACAAAATCCAATTGCACACATGAGGAGTTATCAGGACCCAAAGTATGCATGATAGGGCCACATTACAAGGCCAAGCATTCGGCACAACGTCCTTCTACTTCCGGATAGTCACGCACATTTTCCCTTTGGAAATAGGAGAGCACTTGTACATACATTAAGGAAATTACTCCAGAAATAATAACCGCTTCGGCTATGAACTAACCTTTTTGTTTTCCTTTTTCAGATGAAAATATAAAAATACGTAACATTGAGAAAATTCCAGGTATTACCTTTCTCACACCCACGGGAAAGGGACGACACCATTCACTCGGAGCAATGTCAAGCTTAAGACAAATAAAGGAACATTTCTGATAATATATGGCCACTAATTCACACTCTATATTGAGTGGAGATGTCATCAACAAATTCTGAAGCCACTCAAGAGGAAGAAGTCCAACTTTTTCCATTAGAGTCGATCACAAGAGTAAGAGGCCATTGGTTCCGGGATGACCAACCAGTGTCAGAACTTCTCTTCATGGCAACAATAAAGATTATGGACAGGGATCACTGTTTCCCTATCATGTCTCAGGATTTCAAAACGATAGTACAAGGATTACCACATATTGAAGATGTATGGACCCAGGCAGGACTAGAGGCATTTCTCAAATTGCCTATTTATGTACCAGACTTTCAGCGGTGCACTCAAGTAATGAATACTATGCAACCTGCTGCAACAAAGATATCTATCCAGAAGCACAGGTATTGGATAAAGTAGGTACATGGAAGACGATTCAATTCACACATGAATTGATCAATAAAGCTTTTGGATGGAGTCAGGAGGGCATTACTAACATTAAGGATGAATGCCACGACCCAAAGAAAAGATCATTCCTAGAGATCAACAGAATAGACATCGAAGATGCAGTCAGATTGGTGCATCAACACTTCTGTTTCCCCAGTATGCACAGATACACAGCTCCACAAAAGATCGTAGTACAACTGTTATCCCATGCCATGAGACAGATAGGCAACAAAGTGAATCTAACAGGTTATGTACAAGAAAGATTATTTGAAGCCCAGAGGAAATGGGGCCAGAAGAAGTTCCTGAATGGCAGTTCCGCTTTAACATTGCTAATATATGAAGCTTTAGATATGAAGAACTGCTTAAGGGAGATGCCAACCTCAGAAGGGCTGGCTAAATACGTGAAATCCGCCACAGTTCCCAAAAAGAAGAAAATTGCTACAGGTATTGAAGAGGTAGGGACCAGTTCTCAACCAAAAATGAGAGGTACAAAGCGTCTACGGGAGGAGGAAGCTCAGGCTACACCCCAATCCAAACGCACACATGTGTTACCCACAATCCCCGTAGTACAAATGCCAATTACAAAAAGAGATTTATCTGCTGCCCTTGAAGAAACACATCAATATATGCAAGGACAAGTGAATCTCAACGTCCAAGGTCATCATTATAGACAGGCCAGTCAAGCAGCACCAAAGCATCAAGAGAAGACCCTAAAAACACCGGGAAGATACAAAGAATTGGGCATCGATGATTCTAGTACAAATACGGAATCCAGTTCGGAGAAAGATACTCTAGATACTGATATCAGGACAGAAACTTATGAAGGAGAAGGATCAAAAATGAATCAAGTGGAAGTGACACCAGACAACCACGAAGAAAAGATACAGAAGGTAAATGATGCTAACGAACCTGAACACGTCATTCAATTAAATGACACTACAAAGCTCAGCATCAAGGAAGATACAAACAGGGCTACATATGCAAAACCACCTATTAAAGAGGAAGAGCAAACTCCAGTGAGTAAGAAAGCAGAGGAGTCACAAAACCAAGAACAAGTTGTGATAGAAGTGCCAGATGACACACCGCAAGGAAACAAGGGAGACATGGAGGTTGAGCCAAGGATTCAACTTCAGATTAGGCAGCCCCATGACACTACATTGCATATCGCACAGGGAAAAGATGTCACAACAGGCGCAGAACCGAGCATACAAAAAACATGGCTAAATGTGGATGTTGCTCAATTGAAGCCTGTAGTCAAACAGATGATTCAGACAGCCATGGAAACACAACAGCAAATGATGGACATAGATGCGGACTACGAGAAGGCCATGAGAGAACGAAGTCAGTTCCAAATAATGAGTCAACAACTATCATCACAGATAATTCAGATACAAAAGGAAATAGTAATAAAAGACACGGAGATGATGGAGGCCAAAACAAAATATGAATCATTAATCACTCAGCATCATCAACTACAAACACAGCTCGCGACATTACAGAAATTACACGATGCAAGCGAAGCTGACAAAGAAAGAATGAGAACTAGAAGTAGTTTGCTCGAGACACAACTCAAGTTATACATGGAAGAAAATGACACATTACGAGGCAGGAATAAAGAGTTAATGAAGTCATTATTGTATGATCAACCAATCGAGCAACAGGAATCCTCAGAAATCAAAGAAAAAGAATTGAGGGATCAGATCGCACATTATGAAGATTTGCTAAAGCAAGAACGAGCCCTGACAGAAGAATGGAAAAGCAAATACACAAATGAAACCAACGAACTAAAAAGTCAATTACAAAAGGTAAATGCCAAACTGGTACAGAGTTATAGTGAAAACATGGATAATGTCGCTGAAGTAGGAAATGAATTGCTAGCGGCTAAAGAAGCACTCACGGCAGCCATGCAAGAAGTCAAAGAGAAAGATAAGTGCATAACACAATTGAAGACGCAAATAAAAGAAAAAGCACCGATCGGGACACCAGTAGTGCCGACTAAGGAAAATCCTACTGACGAGGTGGAGGTAATCCCTCTATCTCACCCGATCTATCATTCTCCAATACATGAGCAGTTGGCCGACATACATGACGAACATCCAATGCCATACACTGCAGAAATAAGTCAGAAGGAACGGGCACTAGTGGTGTCCCGATTGACGGAAAATTTTGAAAATGAAGTAATCAAGGTCATGAAGGAAGCTAAGATCAAAGGTAAAGACTTAGAAAAGATCATGAAGCCTTTCAACGTTCCATACGGACTTTTGAAAGAGAAAACAAGACGCTATATAAAGAGAATTACCCAGAAGAGTCCAGATGAGCAGCTGAATTTCAAACACGACACATTCACTTACTCTCAAGAAGAGTTTGAAGCTGCACAACCAGTGTGGAGAAGGAAATTTTTGGAGAAACATCCAACATTACGGGTGCATTGGCAAGCAGCACCATATCTATTACAGGTGAACCCTTCTTTTTGTCCTATACCACGTAGAAGGGATACCAGGGAATTTTTGGATCTACAAAGAAACGGTACTATCAATAAATAGTGGCTGAATTATCCGCTACTTCCAAGCCCTCCACATAATTATTTGCCAACGGAAGATTATATGGTCAAGACCATAGAATTTTGGCTACAAAATTATGCGACAGTACCAGATTTAGCTGTCAAAATGACAAATAAAATACTTAGTATGCTACTCACTGTACTGAAAGTTTTCAAACATGCGGCATACACCTTTTTGAATTTTATTGGAATTAATCAGGGCACAGATATACTTATTTTTGATCTATCAGTGATGCCAAGCAGACCAACTATAATGGCTTATTATTCCAGGCTTATGTTCTTGCCAAGTCCATATATGCAGACATTTGAAGAAGCGTTTTTTACAGGATTCTTTGAAATAGATTCAGAGATCTTTTTGAAGATGTCATCCAATCTGAATGCCAGACTCGTAGCATATGAATTAAGCTTCTTCGCAGATCACAGACAGCCACCCCATGACGGTGTGAAGGAAGAACATTGGAAGCAACTCATGATACGTGAAGCCAATCAGCTGAACGATACAGAGCAAAGAGTTTATCAAACATATGCCCGTCGCTTATCAAAGCCTGTCGGGGACGACAGAGTCCAGGAGGGGGGCAGTGTCGAGGGAGAGACAAGTAAAAAGAAGAAAACAACGAAAGAAACAGCTTCACTAAAAGGCAAGATTTGAAGATACATCTCTGCAGGAAGCCCCGCAGGGGCACATTACCCATCTCTGCATAGAGCCCCGTAGGGGCGCACACACCAAGGAAAAGCATGCAGCTAGAAGGAGGAATCAGGGCCAACAAGTATCACATATGTGGGTGCTTCAACCTCTTGAGTTACAGAGGATTCAGATCAAGGCTTACGAGCTACATCCGCATATGTGCACTAAGGGCGTGCGTGGCAAACCGAATCAATCGGCTTGGAGTAATGCAACCAGGTTCAATGTGTGCAACCAGGACAAATCAGAGCGCCTCTAAAACGTAATGCAAGATCAAGAATCAGGCAACACTGACCACTGGATGCGTGCGGACAACAAACTGATGACGAGAAGCAAAGCCTGTCAAGGGACGACAAAGACGAAGAGGGGGAGAGTGTTGCAGAGCTAAAGAGCGCACAAAGCAGAGAAAAGACGGGCCCCAAAATTTTTCCGATTTGGACATCATATTTTTGTATCATAATTATTCTTGTAATATATTTTCCGTTGTAAAGGCACTAGAGGAGTCCTCTAGATGCATCCCCACAGAAGATTAGGAGCTTACCCATGTAAAATAGTAGGAAATTAGTCTTTTAGTGAATAAAGTGCCGGTCTCTTGTGTGAAAGGACCATTTTTAGGGCACTAGTATATAAGTCAAATGTGACTCTTTGTAAAGAACTTTTTGCCATTGTGAGAATAGAGAGCACAAAAATTCGAATTTGTGTCTTCTTCTCTCTTTATCTTCTTCTTCGTGAGCTTGTATGCATGTGTATTGCTTGGAAAGAGTGCTTGTGGGTGTTGTCTGTCCATGAAAGTGTTTCTTTGCTGTAGGAAAGGTGTGTGCGAAGTGTAGGAAGTGCTGAAGTGTAGGAAAGTATTCCCGCGACTCAGTATTTCGCTCATAACTTGAAGTAGGAGCGTCGGAATTGAGTGAAACCACTGCCATTGGATGCGTCTTCTCGAGAGCTTCGAAACGTATATGCTATTCGCTATATTTGGAGTTTGGAGTTGGGAGAAAAGTCCAAAATACTGACGGCTGCTACACCAAGTATCGTTTCGCCTTGACCAACAGTTGAAGCTTGTTTGGATAAGTCTTTGCCTCATTTACATTCTTTGAGTAGTTCATTTGCATTGATCATTACATGATTGCATGTCTTCATACACTCGGCTAGGTTTGTATACTCTTTGGATTGATATTTAAAAGCGTGTATCCCCACTATATGCACTTGTGAGGGGATTGAGGTATAGTCTCTTTCTCCGCAAGTCCCTAAGTTGATACTTAGGCCAACACACACACAGAATGAAAGTCATACATCATTGATGATGAACTCAATCAGCACATCAGATAACGAAGACCTGAAGGTATTTTACATTGACTCTGGGTGTTCTAATCATTTGTCAGGAAATATAGAACTGATGTCATAATTGGAGAAAGGTAGTTCCAGTCATATTGTTCAAACAGGTGAGAATACGAGACATACTATACATTCAATTGGAAAAGTGAAATGTAAGAGTGGAGCAGATTTGCTAACCAATGTTTTGTATGTTCCAACAATACCGAAAAATTTGATTAGCATAGGATAGATAATTGAGAAAGGTTTTCAGGTCAGATTTACGAATGAAGGAGTATTTGTAGAAGATCCCAAGAACGGATATAATCAGGTCGTCTCTGGTAAGAAAGAAGGTAGACTCTTTACTTTAAGAGTACAAGGGAACATCGGCCAAGCATTGCTCACACATGGTGAAAAGGTGATTACAGAAATTGATCTCTGGCATAAGAGATTAGGTCATTTTAATGAAAAAGGAATTAAAGCTATGATTGCAAATCAGTCGGTACTGGGATTACCAAATGTACAAAATCAACATATGATTCATAAGTGCAAAGCATGTCAGATGGGAAAAGCCCACAGGTTACCTTTCCAGAAGAAAGGATTCAAACATGACGGAGTTCTTGAACTCATTCATACAGATGTATGGGGTCCAACAAAAGAAGGATCAATCAGTGGATCAAGGTATTATGTTTTATTCATTGATGATGCTACAAAATGGATAACGTTATATGTTTTGAAAGAGAATCAGAAGTGTTTGGAGCCTTCAGGCATTTTCATGTGTATGCTTAAAGACTCACAGGTCGAAAGCTTAAGGGACTGAGGTCTGATGGAGGGGGAGAATACTTCTCTTGAGAGTTCAATGACTATCTTTGGAATGCAGGTATTAAGAGAGAAATAACCTGCAGGTATACACCACAACAAAATGGTGTAGCAGAAAGAAGGAACCGAACTCTAGTTGAGTTTGCACGATCTATGCTAAAAGAAAAGGATTGTCCAAATTATCTTTGGGCTGAAGCCGTAAATACAGCTACATAATTGATTAACAGATTACCATGTACGACATTAGATGGAATGACCCCGTATGAAGCCTGGTGGGAAAAGAAGCCAACACTTGATCATTGCAAAGTGTTTGGATCAGTAGCTTACGCTTATGTACCATCACAACTTAGAGATAAGCTCGAACCAAAAGCCGAGAAATATGTGTTCGTAGGATACGATGAAAAGCAGATGGGCTACATGTTATGGAGTCCTCTAACAAAACAATTTACTGTTTCTAGAGATGTTACATTTGATGAACAGGAAAGCTGATATACAGATCAGAATCATACAACAGAAGAATTTGAAGAAGAAGTAAGAAGAAAAGAGAAAGGGAAATCAATCGTGCAGGTGAATAGAGATGAAGACTATATGTAGGCGAGTACGTCCAGGATCGGATCAAGTATAAGAAACGGGGATGAACAGGGATTTGATGAAGACTTGTATACATATACACATGAAGAGTTTGAACCAAGAAGGTCAAACAGGAATAGAAGACAACCAGAAAGGTATTCTTATGATACCTCATATATAACTCAGAAAAATTATACATATATGATCAAAGATGATGAAGAACCTCAGAACTGTGATGAAGCTAAAGGCAAGAAGCAATGGGAAGAAGCAATGGAAGAAGAGTTTATCGCACTGGAGGAGAACAAGACATGGGAACTTGTTCCTAAACCAAGTGGTAAGAAAGTGATCGGAAATAAATGGGTTTTCAAAGTTAAGAAACTTGCAGATGGAAGGATAGCCAGACACAAAGCTAGACTGGTTATCAAGGGCTATGCTCAGACGCATGGCATAGATTATGACGAGACATTTAGTCCAGTGGCAAAGATGTCAACCATAAGGACAGTGATTGCTATAGCAGCATCAAAAGGATGGAAGCTAAGTCAGCTAGATATAAAGAACGCATTTATGAATGGATACATATCAGATGAAGTCTACATGGAACAACCGGAAGGGTTTGTAAGTTCTAGATACCCAAATTTTGTTTGCAGATTAAGAAAAGCACGTTACGGATTGAAGCAAGCTCCAAGAGCTTGGAATAACAGGCTTGTGAAATATCTCAATGAACTTGGATACCAAAGTTCGAAAGCAGATGCAAGTCTACTCATTAAGAGAACAGAAGAAGGTATGATCTACATTTGCATTTATGTAGACGACATTATAATCACAGGTACTTCAGATGAAGGAATTAATGAAGTAAAGAGATCACTTGAAAAGGAGTTTCAGATCAGTGATCTAGGAAAGTTAGCATACTTTCTTGGAATGGAAATCACATACACAAATCATGGTGTATATGTTACGCAAGAAAGGTATCTCCTAAACTTACTGAAGAAGTTTAATATGGAGAATTGCAGAGAAGCTTCAACACCACTTGAAGTAAATCATAAACTCAGCAAATATAGTGGTGTAGAGTTTAAAGATATGAGGAAATATCAATCGTTAGTGGGAAGCTTAATCTATGCTACACTAACACGACCGTATCTTAATTTGCAGTGGGAGTTCTCTCACAGTTCATGCATTGTCCGAAGGATCAACATTGGGTTGCCGGACAGAGAGTTCTTAGATATATAAAAAGAACTATAAAGGAAGGATTATATTATCCTTTTACTTTAGATATACAGCTGAGAGCATTCAGTGACTCAGATTGGGCAGGAAGTCAAGATGACAGAAGATCAACACATGGGTATATGATATACCTAGGAGATAAGCTAGTAAGCTAGTGTTCGAAGAAACAACACACAGTGGCTTTATCGTCAACAGAAGCAGAATATAAAGGACTGGTAGAAGCAGCTAAATAAGTGATGTGGATACAGACCTTGTTCAAAAGCATGGGTATTGATCAAGGTATACCTATCATATATGGAGATAATATGAGCTTGCTGTATCTTGCAACAAATCCAGTATTTCATGCAAGAACAAAGCATATAGAAATTCAGAATCATTTCATGAGGGAAAATGTAGCTCAGTGATGAGTAGCACCTCCTTTAATGTCAATCCGGGAAGACGTGAGGATGGTATGAAGACCTCGAGCAAGTGGAGGCACAAGTGCGTGAGTGAGAAGCACACAAACATGCACACACATACACACACACGCGCACACACGGCAAGACAAAGAGTGAGAAGCAATGGAGTTCTTATATTACTTTCAAAAAGCTCTTACAAGTTCAATTCAATTACAATCTACCCCCAAAAATGAGCTCTTTAGCTCCTTTTATAGTTTTTGACTAGCTTTGGCCCTGTCCAGACCTAGTGTCCGGCCTAGTTAAAAATTAGGTTCTAGGGCTTATTTGAGGGCTCAAATGAGATCTAAAAAATACGAAAATTGGTAAGCAACTACTTCTAAGGCTCCTCAAGTTCGAGGACTCCTCGACTTGCACAAAATGGAGCCACAAAAAGGTGAACATGGTATTTACAGGGGTTGTTAGTGATGAGAATCACTTTTAATTGGTGTAAGGGTTTTGAAAAATTAAAGGTTGCCTTGGTGCTAGATCTGCGTGAATGCTCGTACTTGCTTCTTCATGAAGAAAATTATTGGCCTACTTGCCAGATCGTCGTTGACTCCCTTGTCTGCTTGTGCCTTCTCTTCTCTCTGACTCCCTTCTTAAGCTTCCTTGCCTAGTGAGTCCTTCAGTTCCAACACCCCCCCCTCTCTCGCGTCTGTCATCCCTGACAGACCCGTGTTGTGTGGGTTTTTGGATGTAGTACTCAACGACATCTTGTGCTAAGTGATGTTCTGCAATCCGCAACCCCTTTGCCAAGTCCGTGAGTAAAGCATCCCAATCTACTGGCCCGGGAACCTCTGGATGTGGCATTCGTAACTTTTCTGAATGGAGAGCTTGTTCTACTGCAAACAATTGTAATAAATGTGAGGGCCTGGGAATGAAGATCTCTGAGTGATATTCCCAGAACCCTGTGACAAACATCTCTTCAAATGTCTGTTTGAAGCAGGCCGGTAGGTATTTGATGCGGGCATGCCATGCATAAACAACATTAATAGAGGGCGTTGTGCTCATGTCATAAACAAGATCCTGATTGCCTTCATTGAATCCGAGCGCAGAGAGGTGAGGTTCCTTAACATTCTTGAAGGTCCAGAAGGTGACTATCATGAGTTCAAAAATTTTAAGGCACATCTGTGTCATGACATCTTGTACGTTTTTGAACCTGACACCCCAATGCCGAATTGTCGATATCATATACCCTACGGTAGGTTGACCTTTAGGTGGTGCTAAGTAGACATAGTTGAGCCATTTCTCACATCCTTTGGTTGTCAGCACCATCTTTGTGTATTCCGGCCACGACCTTCTTCGGAAAACAGGACAGTAGCAAGGATTGTACTTGATATACAGGGGCATGTTATTCCATGTGCGATTCATTTCCGGGTAGGTTTTAAGCAGCCGAATTCTCCAAGTCGGTTGGCGAATATTTCCCTGCTTGGCACTTTCTAGGATGTCGTCTGGTGCAAACTGTGTGGCAGAGGTTGGTTCCCGTGAGGTGTGGTGCTTGATTTCAACATTATAATCCGCCATTAAGACACAAAAAGGAACATACAAGTCGTCGGAGGTGCCGATCCACCTGTGATGTGAGAGGTTTCTAAAGTACTCAGATTTTATGATTACCTCTTCCAATCGTGACATGGATGCTATTTGAACTGCTACCCTATCATCGTGGGTTGTGGCCGCTTTCTCTAATCTCTGCATCCATTCAGGGGCCTCTATCTCAATGGTGTCCATGCCCTCTGCTGTCTGCTTGCCTCCAGGTGCTGGCATCGGAACGTACGGGTCCTCAAAAGTTTCCTCTACTTCGATTGGTACTAGGTCTTCAGGTTCTGGTTCTACCAAGGGGGAGGGTTGGCGTTCATACTCAAACACTTTCTTTTGTAATTCTTCGAGTTGTGCTTTGAGCGCTGCTACTTCGTCAGTTGTGTCAGCTATGGTTGGGACTTCTTTGGGTGGTTCTGGTTGAGTTGCCAATTGCCTTAGTAGTTCGTCTCTTTCCTTTTCTAAGGCTGCATGGGCTTCGAGGAGATCAGCATGGGTTTCCAATATGATTTGCATATTGTCCGAGGGAATGGCATTAAACTTCTCCGGGTCAATTTCTTGTGGGGAACCTTCCATGGCTACTTCCAAGTTCTCTTCGTTTTGTGTCTGAAGCCGTCTATTTTCTTCTAGGGCTGGAGACATATGCTTCCGTAATAGAGCCATGTTGCGGTGGAGCTTGAGGTTCTCTGTGATTTGGGAGTGTAGCAGATCATCCATTTGTTGTCTTTCTTCTGCATCTGGCTGCGGTGGATTTGTCACTAATTGCTCATGTTGTTCTTGCAATGCACTAAACTGCTGTTGTAATTGTTTCTTCTCTTTCTCTAAGTCAATGAATCTTCCTTGTAATGCTTCATGACTCCTGAACAAACTTGTATGCTGAGCATCGAGGTGCTGATAGTGTTGTTGTAACTGAGACATGCACTGATACATGTTATTAAATACATTATTAATGGGGGTGGATGCAGGAAGGGTGTTAAGTGCAGAGGGAAAGGGAGAGGGGAAGGGAAGTGTGAATGCGGTGCTAGAAAATGGTGAAGTGGGTGGTGGGGGAATGGGAGATTGTGGCCGTATGGGGGGAGGGAGAGGTGCAGTGGAGGGTGATATGTCCATCAAATCCACGGTGGACACAGTAGTGGGAGTGATTGTGAATAGTGGAATTGTGGGTGTAGTGATTGTGGTGAATGTGTACAGTGGTGTGTGCAGTTGTGAATATGAACTGCCCGGAAGTGTGAGAGGGGGAATGGGGATATCAGTAGCTGCCGTTAGGATTACAGTGTTAGTGGAGGTGTTGAGAGGGTGTGTGGGTTGATTGGCGGTTTGTGCTTCAGTCATGGCAGTTGACTCGGAGGCGGTAATGGTGGTTGTTACATTGGTAATGGGAGGTGAATGTGGTGGAGTGGGAGGCGGGGGTGGCAAGGGGGGTGATGGGGGTGCACTGGACACATGGGTCTCTTCAGTATCGTGCACAGTGTGTGCTGTGCCCGTGGTCGTGGCTGTCCCTTGTGTTTCAGATACTAAGACATTCATCTGTTTCCCTGCTCGTGGGGGACATCTTCCGTATCTTCTTTCCGTTCTGCGTGATTGTGCCAGGGCAGTATGCACTGTCTCAGGTACTCCTAAAGCATCAGAGATCATATCCAGTGTGGCACGATATTGTTCGTCGACTCCTTCCTCCTCAAGGATTTGGTGCATGATAGCCTTTTCTGCTGCAAGGGATAACTTATGTTGTTGTTGGACCCTGTTGATGGTATCATAGAGCTTTTTCAACTCCTTTGTATATGCTGGGGCACCCTCTAGCTCCTGTATAACTTCTTGCTCATAGTCATGTGCCTCCTCATCAGAAAATCCTTCCTGTTCATCCTCTTGTTCTTCTTCTTCTTCATCCTCCACTTCCACCACTTCTGGTTGTCTTGGCTGGGGTTGTTCTGTAGCCGTTTGTTGTCCACTACCCTGCTCTGCTTCGACTTCCACATTAACAGCTTCAATGATTCTGGCAACTTCTTCATCCGTTAGATCTTCCAAAGTGAATCCGTGAGGAAATTCCAGATCAGTAGGTACTGGTGGAAACACAAGGTTAGGGCCATCTGTGCTGTGCCTGGGTAACCTGATAGTAAATGGTTGCACTCGTCTGGGAAGCCTTGGAGTTGTTTCAGGTGTTAGGGTTGCACCGCGGGCTTGTGCACAAGGCATCTGGACGGCGCCTCTCATCTTCTTTGAGGGAGGCCCTGCGGCTGACAGTCTGCGTTGAAACTCCTGTGCTCTGGTCCAGATGAGAGCCCTTTGCACCGGTACATCATATGCGAGACATCTATACACAATTTTGGTAAGCGCACAACATCCATACAATACAATTTTTTGTTTCTTATACCACCTTTGATGAGCCAAATGGATCTGGTCGATAATCCAGTGGGGCATATTGATTGTCAAATCAAAGGCATCTGCTAAGTAGAGGCTAAACCAGATCTTTTTGGGAGGCATTGTGAACCTTTCCTGCGCGGCGAATGCGAAATGTTGCATGACCATGCGTAAATGAATGGCGATCGTAGGTGTCATCGCGACCATGTCCTTTAATTTTGTCAAATTTCTGTTCTTCATATTGTCTGGAACCATAGTCTCTTTCTCCGTAGGAATGTGCATACCTTTCATGTCCAAAGCTTCCCTTACCAAGTTGATAGTTAATCTGAAGCGCTTGAGCTCATTGCCCCTTGTGAGAGATGGGAGGACAAAGGAGCTGTATCCCTTTTTGTCTTTGCTCGGAGTAAGGGTGCTAATCAGATACGAGCACCTTAGAAAATACGGCTTTGGCAATTGGAATTTGAAATACTCGTAGAGTCCTGCCTTCTTCCATATGGGTTTCAATCCTTCATTATTCTGCAATCTCTCAAATTCCCTGGTAAAAAAGTGATACCTGCCCCAGCGCCCATTGAATTCTATCTCTGCCTCCCACATATAAGTGCCTTCACCTAGGGGTCCTGCCACCTCACTGAACCAATGAGAGTTTTTGCTGACTGGCATTGTGTGCCCCTGTGGAGGGTTCTGAACCGATATGGCATGTAATGCCCTCAATGCCGCTGGTCGTTCCTTTAATTCCTCCTCAACCGGAAGGCTTTCAATGTCCACAACTTGGGGGCTGGTGCCTGCCTGGGAGCTAGTTCCTACCGTATCTGCCATGTTACTTCTTGCTTCCTGTCTCTGTGAGAATATAGAAACATGTGTTAACATTGTACAGGACAAGAGAGAACCGTTGTTGTTCCCATTACAACATTAACATGAGGGTCGGGAGAGATTAATGGGTTAGTAAGTGCTCGGTGCGAGTGTGTGTGTGGTTAGGAGTTCGGTAGACCTAAGAGCTAAGTGGAATGATGTAGTGTGATAGTGATGTGGTTAGTAGGTTGTCATGGATTTACAAATGGGGTCCGGGGGTTTGTTACAAGTCTTAGGCTGCCAAATGCAGTGGATGGGTTTTGCTCTTGGTTTCGTAGAGACTCTCGAGAGCTTTATAGGTTTGTCGGCTTGAAAATGAGGCCTTTTAGGGACCCATTTACAAGTGATTCTGTTCGTGCTCATGGGCCTTGGTGTGTTTCTGAGTGTTGAAAACGAGTGGATGCCGGCTGTGCGAGTGAATGGATCATGCTGTATAGGGTGTGGTCTTGGTGTAGCTATTTGAGCCCGCAAACAAGCCTTAGGCACCCAAATTTGTCTTGATTGTGGGCTAGCCTTCATCGACTTCTTGGGCACCCAAATAGACTTCACGTTAGCAGAAGAACTTCTGAAAGACTTCTTATTGGTGTTGTGTTGTTGGTTACTAATAAGAGGCTTTGCCTGTGTGGTTGGCTTGAGTGCAATCGGGTGTTCGCCTTTCCGCACCCACACTTGTTTCACTAGCTGAGACATTTTGCTGCACAGGTACTTTTGATCTCCGACATAGGTAGTACTCTGCTTCTTTTGCCTTTGATCCACCTTTGGTTGCTGCCTCCCTCTGGCCTTTGGAAAAGAAGGGAGTTCCGTTGCATCCCTGACTCCTTTTTTGCGAACATCATTCCTCTACAGCACATAGTTTTGGACAAGAACAGCATGGTCATCTTCATGTGTACTCCTGGAAGGACCAGGAGTGTGTGCCTTTCCTAGTTCCTTGAGTGCTCCATTATCTAACTCTTTTGTAATTCGACTATGATTGACCCATACCTGAAGAAGTTCACTTCTTAGGTTTAGGTTGACTGCATGATCATAGATCCAGTCCTGACCCAAGACAAGAGGCTCCGTGAGGTCTTCGTCTTGGCACACTAGTACCTTAACTGTCATTAACATGTCCTGAATGTAGAGGGGAAGCTCCACCTCGCCCATGCAAGGGGTTTCCACACCTCCTAATCCTATGAGATAAGCTTCTATAGGATTGACCTTTAATTTCAATTCTTGACAGTAAGAGAGTCTCACCGCACTAGTGGCTTCACCTGAGTCAATCAATGCTCGCATGGACTGTGCACTAGTTCCTTGTCCTACCTCTATGGTCACAAAAGGTCGTCGATCAATTATTCTATGGGAACTTGTTCCTGCGACTTCACACATTGCCATATGATATCCTTGATCTGCATAGTCATTTGTTCTAGGCTGATCTCTACCTTGTCTTCGCAACTTCATCCTTCTGACGCGTTCTAAAGCTTCTGCTTGAGCTTCTTCTCGAATCCGCTTTTCTTCTTCCTTGCGTTTCTTGGCGATATTGAGTCGACTTAGCATTTCCTCTGTGAGAGGTTCCTGATATAACTTGACTCTGCATCCGCTTATATAGCTTGGGAGAACGTCACCTTCCAATGTGGCTAGTTGCACTGCTCCACTTGTGGAGATCCTATTTATGATCATAGGTCCATAGCCACGCTTCTCTAATTTTCTCGCATGTTGTTTCAAAGTGTATACTAGTACTAGGTCGCCTGCCTTCAAACCTTTATCCTTAACGTGGGCATCAAAATATGCCTTCTGTTGTTTCTTAGCTGCATATATCCCTGCAGCTGCCCTTAGTCTTGTTTCTCCTAATCGTTCAAGGTCAAAAAGTCTAGAGGAGAGATCATGACCCGTCCATTCGTGCTCTTGTGCTACCTTCAATGTAGGTATCAAGAAGTCCAATGGTAGCACTGCATTTTAACCAAATACCATCTGAAAGGGGGTGGCTTGGAGTACCGTTTTGTAGGCGATTCGGTATGCCCAAACAACATGGTGTAGCTGTTTGTCCCAATCAGAGCGTTTATTATTCACGAGCTTGGTCAACACATTGCACAGAATCTTGTTTGTGCTTTCGGCTTGCCCATTAGCTTGTGGGTGGTAGGGGGCAGACTTCTTATGAACTACCAAGAATTCTTGGAGCAGATTTTCAATTACTTCATTCAAGAAGTGAGTGCCTCTATCACTTACTAACTCTATAGGTAGCCCGTATCTTGTGAATACATTCTCAAACAAGAATTTAGCAGTTGTTTGAGCATCGTTCTTCGTTGTGGCTTTTACCTCTACCCACTTTGTTAGATAGTCTGTGGAAACAATGATATATTCCGCATGGGAACCCTTAGCTGGGGGATTAATAGGACCTACGAAGTCTATTCCCCACTTAGAGAATGCACGTCTACCCATCATAGGTTTCAGTGGCATCTCATCTTTACGTATAGGATACTGAGTTCTCTGGCAAACATCACACCGTTTCACATAGGTATGTGCATCCATGTGAAGGGTCGGCCACCAGAAACCCGCAAATAGTATTGCCTTGATCACCTGATCTGGTCCAAAGTGTCCTCCTGCTACACCTTGGTGAGCAGTTTCCAAGATCTTGAGATATTCACTTTCATGGACACATAGCCTCAGGTAACCATCTTTACCACGCTTGTATAGATTATCACCAATGAGTGAGTAATCCTGGGCTTCTTGTTCTAAACTCCTTTTCCTAGCAAGCGTCATGTCTTGAGGGAATGTTTTCGTTCTCAGAAAGGATACTAGTGGTTCACTCCAATCTGGCACTATGGAAACTTGATAAAGAGTGGCATGTTCCACAGGTGGTTTAGTGCAGCAGATTGGGCATTCCTTGCACAACTTTTGGACATCAGCCTCCATAGTCGGCCAATGCACTCCGAGTCTCCTTAGTGTCTGCAGGGTTTGTTGCTTTGAGTAGTGTTGCTCTAATGCACCTACATGTGCTAATTGCAACCATTTAGCTCTCTTCACACGACAAGCCAAAATCCCTTGATCTGTGTGCTTGTACATACTTCCTGCCATGATGTGATACTTTTGGGCTTTTACTACCTCTCTATCCTGTGTGTTTATTACTGGGTGGTTAGGCCCGTATGTCAATACTGGCACTAGTGGCTTAGCCCACTGTGGCACCACTTCCAAATTAAACAGGTAAGCATCAGGAAGGTCATCTGACACTCCTTGTGGGGCTTCTCCAGATGTGAGCCTAGAAAGATGATCTGCTCTCAGGTGAGTTCTGCCTTTCCTCACTACTACCTCAAAGTCATATTCCATTAGTAAGAGGAACCATCTCACCAATCTACCTGTATTGCATGTCTTGTTCACGAGATATAGCAGTGCCTGATGGTCAGTAAAAAATTTGAACTTATTTGCAAGCAAATAATGTCTAAACTTTTTAACTGCATATACCATGCCTAATCCTTCTCGTTCAGTGGTTGTATAATTTCGTTCAGCTGCATTCAATTGTCTACTAGCATAGGCAATAGGGAGATCCATATTACCTTCACCCGTAGGTTGTGCAAGTACGCATCCAATTGCATAATTGGAGGCATCCACATGAACATGGAATGGCTTGTTCCAATCTGGTGTGGTCAAGATTGGTGCTGAACATAATCTTCGTTTAAGCTCTTGGAAGGAATTCTCACATTCATCAGTCCACTCAAAGTTAGTCAGAAGTCCATACATGGGCTTTGCAATGACAGCATACATCTGGATGAACCGACGGTAGTAGCCACAATGCCCCATGAAAGCCTGTACTTCCTTGACGTTCTTTGGTCTAGGTAGTTCTGCGATGGCTCCCACTTTCTCTTCGTCAGTGGATATGCCGTTCTTAGACACTATGTGACCTAGAATTTTGCCTTGCCTGACCATGAAAACACACTTTTTTGGGTTCAGGCAGACTTGATATTCTCTGCATTTATCAAAGATTTGTCTGAGTTCAGGAATATGGGTTTGTCTAATGTTGGAATGAGCACAAAGATCATCAACATAGACTTCTACGTTTTTCCTCAAGAACTCTTTAAATACATGACACATCAGCCTTTGGAAGGTTGCAGGAGCATTGGTAAGCCCAAATGGCATTACTCTAAAGGCAAAAATGCCCCATTCAGTGGCAAATGCCGTCTTATGCTGATCTTCTGGAGCTATGGCTACTTGATTGTAGCCCGAAAATCCATCGAGGAAGCTGTACACTTCTTTGCCTGCTACTCTTTCTAAGAGATGCTCTGTGATAGGAAGCGGATAGTTATCTCGAATTGTGGCTGCATTAACCTTCTTCAAGTTAATGCACACACGCAGCTTCCCATTTTTCTTGGGCACCACTACGATGGGGGATACCCACTCAGTGTGCTCAATTTCATAGATAAATCCAGCTTCAACGAGCCTATCTATCTCTTCTTTGATCTTGGCAACGTAATTAACATTATATGTATATGGCTTTTGCTTCGAGGGTTTGGCATATGAGGTCATGGGGATAGTGTGTGAGCATATGTCTGGATCAACCCCCTTCAAATCCTTGTAACTCCAAGCGAATACATCTCTGTATTCTCTTAGCAAGGCTATTAACGCATGCTCTTCTTCCTCTGTTAGGTCGTGGCCTATGTACATGCATCTCTCCTCTCCTTCTTCTAGGGCCACTACTATTTTCTTGGTGGTTTCTTTGTTATCATAGGCCTCTCCTGATTGTGCCTCTCGTTTAGGCATTCTTATCATGACTCTCCTGTCGTCTATCTCATACTTCTTAAAATTTTCCGGGACCTCAAACAAAGATTCTTCCTCTTATGGTGAGACTTCTCTCTTCTTTCGTTTCTTTCCTTCTTCCTTCGGGGTCACATGTGTGGCTAATCTTACATCATTTGTAAGCTCTCCATGCCTCTGGGGTTGAAATTCTACTTCATGGAAGTATTCTTCATCTGATGCAAAAGGTGGGTCCATAATGATTGACTCTAGATCGGAGTCACTCGCATCCTCAAATGCATCAGGGTTAGGTTCACACTCTTCTAAGACTGCCTCTCCCATAATTGGCTCTATGGAGAAGACTGAAATGTCATAGCCATCCTCATCACAGTGGGGTGTCCATTGTTCTTCGTTGATGGCTACATCCATTGTTGCTAGGATTTTTGCCCAGCCGTGGGGTTCAAATTCTTCTTCAGGAAAAACTACAGGCGCATAGGCTGGGTCTTGAATTGATCTATGTGTTTCTTTTGCACCTATCTCTCTGGCTTCTTCTCTCTTCTCTTCTTCTACTGCTACTTTGCACATCCATAAGTGGGTGTCTTCATGCATCCATGAGGATCCTGATCCTATGGAATGCACCGATTCTGTATCATCTTTGACTTTGGATGGGATTCCATTGGATAGGAGGGACATCTCTATGAGAGTAATCTTTGAGAATTACTTTGGTCGTAACACCTAAGTGTTGCAGGTACAAGGAATTGGTTCCCCAATCCTGGACCACTTGCAACTGTCGCATAAATGGTCTTCCCAAAATCATCTCATAAGCATGATTCTTGCTAAAGTCACATATGGCGAAAGTGTGCTCAAACTCAACACCACAAGTAGTGAGAGTGTAGCTCAGTGATGAGTAGCACCTCCTTTAATGTCAATCCGGGAAGACGTGAGGATGGTATGAAGACCTCGAGCAAGTGGCGGCACAAGTGCGTGAGTGAGAAGCACACAAGCATGCACACACATACACACACACGCGCACACACGGCAAGACAAAGAGAGAGAATCAATGGAGTTCTTTAGATTACTTTCAAAAGCTCTTACAAGTTCGTTTCAATTACAATCTAACCTCAAAAATGAGCTCTCTAGCTCTTTTTATAGTTTTTGACTAGCTTTTGGCCCTGTCCAGACCTAGTGTCCGGCCTAGTTAAAAATTAGGTTCCAGGGCTTATTTGGGGGCTCAAACGAGATCTAAAAAATACGAAAATTGGTACGCAACTACTTCTAAGGCTCCTCAAGCTCAAGGACTCCTTGGCTTGCACAAAATGGAGCTACAAAAATGTGAAATGATATTTACAATGATGGTTAGTGATAAAAATCACTGTTGTAGGGATTTCTTCTAGTGATCTGTCATACATATCTTCGAGCTCCCTACTTGCTCTACCTCTCTGCATGTCCATCCCTTTGATTTGCATTAATGTCTTGAAAAAATATTGGCCTACTTGCCAGATCTTCTTTGACTGCCCTGTTTGCTAGTGCTGTCCCTTCGCTCTGACTCCCTTCTTTGACTTTCATGTCTTGTACGTCCTGGTGTACCGAGGCTACTGCCAACACCCCCCCCACTCTCGCGTCTGTCGCCCCTGACAGACCCTTGTCTAGCTGCTTTTTGGACGTAATATTGGACAACATCCGCGGCGAGGTGGTGTTCTTCTAGCCTGAGTCCCCTTGCTAGATCTGTCAGCAATGCATCCCAATTGACTGGCCCTGGGACATCTGGATGTGGCACCCGTAACTGCTCTGAGTGAATGGTTCGCTCCACAGCAAATAAATGGAGGAGGTGTGAGGGTCTAGGTACAAATATTTCTGAGTGGTATTCCCAGAACCCTGTTATGAACATCTCTTCGAATGTTTGTTTGAAGCAGGCCGGGAGGTATTTTATTCTGGCGTGCCAAGCGTATATCACCTCTATGGAAGGAGTGGTGCTCATGTCATAAACTAAATCTTGGTTTCCTGTAAGGAATCCGACGCCTGAGAAGTGTGGGTCTTTGATATTCTTGAATGTCCTGAATGTAATAAGCATTAACTCAAAAATTTTCATGCACATCTGGGCCATTACATCAGGGGTATTCTTTAATCGGATGCTCCAGTGCCGTATAGTGGAAATCATGTAATTGACGGTGGGAGGCCCTTGAGGGGGTGCTAGATAGACGTAGTTTAACCATTTGGCGCATCCCTTGATATTCTTGACTGCAATGGTAAACTCTGGCCATGTGCGTCTGCGGAGTACCGGAACATAACAAGGGTTATATTTAATAAAAAGAGGCATATTCGTCCAGGTGCGAACCATCTCCGGATAGGTTTCGAGGAGTCGGATCCTCCAAGTGGGTTGATGAATGGATCCTTTTTTAGCGCTCTCTGGGATGTCATCTGGCCCAAATTGTGTAGCAAACGTTGGAGGTTTGCCACATCTGTGTTGGATTTCTGCATTGTAGTCCGCCAGAAGTATACAATATGGCACGTATTGATCATCATTGGTTCCGATCCATCTATGGTGGGACATGCTGCGGAAGTATTCTGATTTAATAATAGTGTCCTCTATCTTTGCCATAGATTGGATCTGAACTGCCACTCGATCTTCATGAGTTGATGCCGTTTTCTCTAGTGTTTGGAGCCACTCAGGTACTTCGATTTCTAACGTATCCATTCCTTCTGCGGTTTGCTCACCACCTGGCATTGGCATAGGAACGTAAGGTTCCTCATACGTCTCATCTACCTCGATGGGTACCAAATCCTCGGGTTCAGGTTCGACAACTGGAGAGGGTTGCCTTTCATGTGTGAGTAATCTTGCCTGTAATTCAGCCACCTGCTCTTTCAATGCCTTGACTTCCTCTGAAGTCGTGGTCGTTTCCGTGACTTTGGGTGCTGTCTGTTGCTCTTGGAGTTGATTGCGCAGCGCATCACGTTCCCTTTCCAAGTCATCATGAGCTTCTAATAGATCCGCATAGCTGTCCAAGATGGTCTTCATTGTCTCTGAGGGCACAGCTTTAAACTGCTCTGGATCAATTTCGTGTGGAGAGCCTTCCATTGCTGCTTCTAGATTTGCTTCATTTTGCTGCTGCAGCCTCTTGTTTTCTTCTAGGGCGGCCGCCATGTGTTTTCTGAGAAGTGCCAGGTTACGCCGGACTTTGAGATTATCGGCTCGGTATACCTCGAGCAAAGCTTCTAGTTGTTTGGCACCTGATTCTGTCGATGGTTGGGGTGCCGCCAATAAGGTTTGGTGAGCCTGCTCAAGCGTCGTGTAGCGTTGATTCAGTTCTGCATTTTCTGTTTGTAGAATGAGAAATTGTCTTTGTAAGTTTTGATGGTGCGTTTCCAGATTCTGATACCGGTTGTCCAGAGCTTTGTACTCATGCTGGAGCTGGTATACACATTGGTTTAGTGCTAAGAATATGTTATTTACATTAAATAATGCTGGGAAGGGTGAAGATGCAGGGGGAATGGGGGCGGGAATGGGAGAGGTGAATGATGTGGATGTACGTGGAGATGTGGGTGGAGGGGGTATGGGTGATGAAGGTGGCATAGGGGGAGGGAGCGGTGCTGTGGCAGGTGATGTTTCCATCGTGTCAACTGTTTGAGTGACGGTGTAGATGGGAATCGTTGGTGGAGTGGATGTGACATCGGTGAACAGGGTGGTGAAGGTGGGCATGGTGACTCCCCCGTATTGGATTCCCGGAGAGAGTGGGATGCCCATGACCACGGTAGTGGTAGTGGATGTGGTAGTGTTAGTGTCCTGTGGTGGAGTGAATTGTGTAGTGTGAGGTGGGGATGGGGGTGACAACGGTGCTTCCTGATATTCTTCTGCTTGCGCTGCCTCGCCTGGTGCTGATGTATTGATGTGAATTTGCTTCCCGGACCTCCTGGGACGAACGGGAACTCTTTTTTCAAACCTGTGGATGTAGGCCATTGCCTCATGAATGGCCTCGTCCAGTCCTACAGCGTCGGCATGAAGGTTCATGGACTCAATGAACAACTCGTCCACACCTTCCTCAGCTAGCAAGTCGTTCATGAGTCTTTTGCCCTGTTCTAGAGACATCTGATGCTGTTCCTGAACCAGTCGCATGGTTCGATATAGTCTCTTGATTTGTGCCGAATATGCTGGGGCACTTGCTAACTCGGAGAGTTCGTCATATTCTTGATGTTGTTCTTCGTCGGCCTCTTCTTCATCTCCTCCTGCCTCTTGTTCATCTACATCGACTTCTGCAGTTTGTGGTTGGGTGGGGGCCGATGTTGTTTGGGGTCGCGGTTCCTGAGCTCGCGCTGCTTCGGCTTCGAGGTTAGAGTCATAGATTAATCTGGCAATTTCTTCATCCGTGAGGTCCTCAAGAGTAAATCCCTGCGGAAATTCCAAATCGGATGGAATGGGTGGAAACACCAGATTAGGCCCCTCTGTGCTTGGTCTTGGTAACCGGATTGTGAATGGCCTAACTCGTCGTGTCTGGGGAGGAGTGATTTCTGGTGTAGCGGTAGCTCCCCTTGGTTGAGCACAGGGTAGTTGGACTCCCCCCCTCATCTTCTTTGATGGGGGACCTGCTGCTGATAGTCTTCTCTGGAATTCTTGGACTCGGGACCATACGAGTGCCGGCTGAACAGGCACGTCATAAGCCAAGCATCTATAGATTATTCTGGTCAAAGCACAACACCCGTGGAGCACATTCTTCTGTTTTTTGTTCCACCTTTGATGCGCTAGGTGGATCTGATCTATGATCCAGTGTGGTACATTGATGGGCAGGCTTTCGGTTTCTGCTAGATATAAACTGAACCATATTTTTTTCGGGGGCATTGTGAAGCGTTCTTGGGCGGGAAAAGCAAAATGTTGCATGATGGTTCGCAGGTGAAGCGCAATGGTAGGTGTCATCGCAACCATGTCCTTCAGCTTATTAAGATCTTTGTGCTTCATTCGACCTGGAACCATGGTTTCCTTTTCTGTTGGGATGTGCATGCCATACATACCCAATGCTTCTCTTACCAGATTGAGGGTCAACTTGAATCTTTTAAGCTCATTACCCGGCAGCAGTGATGGCAGCACAAAGGTGCTGTCGCCGCCCTTGGCTCTGCTTGGTGTGATGGTACTGATCAGATAAGAACATCGTAAAAAATCCGGCTTTGGTAAGTGAGTCCTGAAATAACTTTCCACACCTGCTTTGACCCAAACTGATCTCATGACTTCGGCATTTTGGTAACTTTCAAACTCGCGTGCGAAAAAGTGGTATCGACCCCATTTGCCATTGAACTCCAATTCTGCTTCCCAGAAGTAGGTTCCATCGCCCAGTGGTCCAGCAACATCACTGAACCAATGCGCATGCTTACCTACTTGAGAAGTGTGTCCTTGAGGAGGATCCTGGATGGGGAGCACATGCACTTCTTGAAGCTCTTGCGGTCTTGCGGTGAGACGTGGCTCAAGGAGAAGTGTTTCTATGTCCACGATCTGGGGACCAGATCCGGCTTGAGAGCTGGTACCTGCTTCTGCCATGGCCCTGTTTGCTGATTGGTTCTGTGAGAATATAGAACCAAGTGTTAACATCGTAATGGACAACATAAATCCGTTGTTGTCCCCGTTACAACATTAACATGAGATGGATGATGAGTTAGTGGTTAGTAAGTGCATGAAGACAGTGTGTGTAGTTAGTGCTTGTGTTGTCCTAGGAGACTATTGCAGTTAGTAAGTAGGTATGGATTTACAATTTGGGGTCGGGGGGTTTATTACAGGCCCTAGGCTGCCAAATGCAGTGAGTGGGCTTTGCCTTCGGTTTCGGAGAGTCTCTACAGAGCCTTCTCGGTGTCGTGGTTTGAAGATGAGGCCTTTTTGGGACCCATTTACAATTGATTACATGTACGCTCTTGGGTTTTGGTGTGTACATGAGTGTCGAGAACGAGTGAAATCTGGCAGTATGCGTCGCTGCGTTATGCTGTTTAAGTTGTGGCCTCAGCGTAGCTACTTGTGCCATCAAGCAAGCCTTAGGCACCCAAATTTGTCTTGATTGTGGGCTTGCCTTCATCGACTTCTTGGGCACCCAAATAGATTTTACTTTAGCAGAAGAATTTCTGAAAGACTTCTTATTAGCGTTGCGTTGTTGGTCACTAATAAGAGGCTTTGCCCCTGTAGTTGACGGTGGTGCAACCGGTCGTTCGCCTTTCCGCACCCATACCTGGTCTATTTTCTGGGCTGTTCTGCTGCGCAGGTACTTTTGATCTCTGACATAGGTAGTACCCTGCTTCTTCTGCCTTTGATCCACCTTGGGTTGCTGCTTCCTTCTAGCCTTTGGAAAAGAAGGGAGTTCCGTTGCATTCCTGACTCCTTTTTTGCAAATATCATTCCTCTGCAACACATAGTTTTGGACAAGAATAGCATGGTCATCTTCATGTGTACCCCTGGAAGGACCAGGAGTCTGTGCCTTTCCTAGTTCCTTGAGTGCTCCATTGTCTAATTCTACTGTAACTCGACTATGATTGACCCAAACCTGGAGAAGTCCACTTCTTAGGTTTAGATTGACTGCTTGGTCATAGATCCAATCCTGACCCAAGACGAGAGGTTCAGTGAGATCCTCATCTTGACACACTAGTACTTTAACGGTCATTGCCTCCTCGTGAATGTAGAGGGGAAGTTCCACCTCGCCCATGCAAGGGGTTTCCACGCCTCCCAATCCTATGAGGTATGCTTCCACAGGATGGACAGTTAACTGTAACTCTTGACAGTAAGACAACTTAACAGCGCTAGTGGCAGCACCTGAGTCAATCAAGGCTCTTACGGTCCTTGTACTCTTTCCTTGTCCTATGTCTATGGTTATGAAAGGACGTCTATCAATTATTCTATTCGAGCTTGTTCCTGCAACTTCACACATGGCTATGGGAAATCCTTGGTCTACATAGTCATTCGCTCCAGGCTGATCTCTACCTTGCCTTCGTAATTTCATCCTTCTGATGCGTTCTAAAGCCTCTGCTTGAGCTTCTTCTCTAATTCTCTTTTCTTCCTCTTTGCGTTTCTTAGCAGTGTTGAGTCGGCTGAGCATTTCCTCCGTGAGGGGTTCCTGGTACAACTTGACTCTGCATCCGCTAATATAGTTAGGGAGAACATCACCCTCTAATGTGGCCAATTGTACTGCTCCACTTGTGGAGATCCTGTTGATGATCATAGGTCCGTAGCCTCTCTTTTCTAGCTTCCTTGCGTGTTGTTTCAGTGTATAGACTAAGACTAGATCTCCCGTTTTCAAGCCTTTATCCTTCACGTGGGCATCAAAGTATGCCTTCTGTCTCTTCTTGGCTGCATATATCCCTGCAGCGGCTCTCAGTCTTGTTTCTCCTAATCGTTCAAGGTCAAAGATCCTAGAGGAGAGCTCATGACCTGTCCATTCGTGCTCTTGTGCTACTCTCAATGTGGGGATCAGGAAGTCCAAGGGTAGCACAGCGTTTTGGCCGAAAACCATCTGGAAGGGGGTGGCTTGGAGTACCGTTTTATAGGCAACTCGGTATGCCCAAACAGCATGGTGTAGCTGTTTGTCCCAATCAGAGCGTTTAGTGTTCACTAATTTCGTCAGTACATTGCATAGAATCTTATTAGTGCTCTCAGCTTGTCCATTAGCTTGAGGGTGATAAGGGGCAGACTTCTTGTGTATTACCAAGAATTCTTGGAGTAGATTTTCAATCACTTCGTTCAAGAAATGAGTGCCTCTATCACTTACAAGCTCTATGGGTAGTCCATATCTCGTGAATACATTCTCAAACAAGAATTTGGCAGTTGTTTGAGCATCGTTCTTGGTTGTAGCTTTTACCTCTACCCACTTGGTGAGATAATCTGTTGCCACAATGATGTATTCCGCATGAGAACCTTTCGCTGGGGGATTAATAGGACCTACGAAGTCTATTCCCCACTTAGAGAATGCACGTCCACCCATCATAGGTTTCAGTGGCATCTCATCTTTGCGTATCGGATACTGAGTCCTCTGACAGACATCACACCGTTTCACATAGGTATGTGCATCCATGTGAAGTGTAGGCCACCAAAAGCCCGCAAATAGTATTGCCTTGATTACCCGATCTGGTCCAAAGTGTCCTCCTGCTACACCTTGGTGAGCAGTTTCTAAGATTTTAAGATACTCACTTTCATGGACACACAGTCTCAGGTAACCATCTTTACCGCGCTTATATAGATTATCACCTATGAGTGAATAATCCAGGGCTTCTTGTTCTAAACTCCTTTTCCTAGCTAGAGTCATGTCTGGTTGGAATGTGTTTGTCCGCAAGAATGATACTAGAGGTTCACTCCAATCTGGCACAATGGATACTTGATAGAGAGTGGCATGTTCCACAGGTGGTTTAGTGCAACAGATTGGGCATTCCTTGCACAACTTTTGGACATCCGCTTCCATGGTTGGCCAGTGCACTCCGAATCTCTTTAGAGTCTGTAAAGTTCGTTGTTTTGAATGGTGTTGCTCTAGTGCACCTACATGTGCTAATTGCAACCATTTAGCGTACTCATCCTCTTCTACGCAACAAGCCAAGATCCCTTGATCTGTGTGCTTGTACATGCTTCCTGCCATGATGTGGTATTTTTGGGCTTTTACAACCTCTCTATTCCGTGTGTTTACCACAGGATGGTTAGGCCCGTATGTCAATACTGGTACCAATGGCTTAGCCCACTGCGGTACAACTTCCAGATTAAACAAGTAAGCATCAGGAAGGTCATCTGATACTCCTTGTGGGGCTTCTCCAGATGTGAGCCTAGAGAGATGATCAGCTCTCAAATGAGTCCTACCTTTTCTTACCACAACCTCAAAGTCATATTCCATTAGCAAGAGAAACCATCTCACTAATCTTCCTGTATTGCATGGCTTGTTTACAAGATATAACAATGCCTGATGATCAGTAAAAAATTTAAACTTATTTGCAAGCAAATAGTGTCTAAATTTCTTAACTGCATATACCATGCCTAATCCTTCTCGCTCTGTAGTGGTGTAATTCCTTTCAGCCGTATTCAATTGTCTACTGGCATAGGCAATTGGAAGATCCATATTGCCTTCACCAGTAGGTTGTGCAAGCACACATCCAATAGCATAATTGGATGCATCAACATGAACATGGAATGGCTTATTCCAATCTGGTGTGGTCAAGATGGGTGCTGAACATAATCTTCGTTTAAGTTCCTGGAAGGAATTCTCACATTCATCCGTCCACTCAAGGTTAGTCAGAAGTCCGTACATGGGCTTTGCAATGACAGCATACATGTGTATAAATCGTCGATAATAACCACAATGCCCCATGAAAGCTTGTACTTCCTTGACATTCTTTGGCCTAGGTAGCTCTGCTATGGCTCTCACTTTCTCTTCGTCAGTAGATATGCCATTCTTTGACACTATATGTCCTAGGATCTTGCCTTGCCTGACCATAAAAACACACTTTTCGGGGTTCAGGCAGACTTGATATTCTCTACATTTGTCAAAGATTTGTTTGAGTTCAGGAATATGGGTTTGTCTAACATTGGAATGAGCACAGAGATCGTCAACGTAGACTTCTAAACTCTTCCTCAAGAACTCCTTAAACACATGGCACATCAGCCTTTGGAAGGTCGCTGGTGCATTGGTAAGCCCAAATGGCATTACTCTAAAAGCAAAAATGCCCCATTCTGTGGCAAAGGCTGTCTTATGCTGATCCTCTGGAGCTATGGCTACTTGATTGTAGCCCGAAAATCCATCAAGGAAGCTGTACACTTCCTTGCCTGCCACTCTTTCTAAGAGATGTTCTGTGATGGGAAGCGGATAGTTATCTCGAATCGTGGCGGCATTAACCTTTTTCAAGTTAATGCACACACGCAGCTTGCCATTCTTCTTGGGCACCACTACGATGGGGGATACCCATTCAGTGTGCTCAATTTCATAGATAAATCCAGCTTCGACCAGTCTATCTATCTCTTCCTTGATCTTAGCAGCATAATTATCGTTATATGTATAAGGCTTTTGCTTAGAGGGTTTGGCATCTGAGGTCATGGGGATGGTGTGCGAGCATATGTCCGGGTCAGCCCCTTTCAAATCCTTGTAACTCCAAGCGAATACATCTCTGTATTCTCTTAGCAAGGCAATCAATTCGTACTCTTCTTCTTCTGTCAGGTCATGGCCTATATACGTGCATCTCTCCTCTCCTTCTTCTATGGCCACTACTATTTTCTTAGTAGTTTCTTTGTTATCATAGGCCTCTCCTGATTGTGCCTCTCGTTTAGGCATTCTTATCATGACTCTCCTGTCATCTATCTCATACTTCTTAAAATTTTCGGGGACCTCAAACAAAGATTCTTCCTCTTCTGGTGAGGCTTCTCTCTTTTTTCGTTTCTTTCCTTCTTCCTTCGGGGTCACATGTGTTGTTAATCTTACATTAGTTGTAACCTCTCCATGCCTCTGGGGTTGAAATTCTACTTCATGGAAGTATTCTTCATCTGATGCAAATGGTGGGTCCATAATGATTGACTCTAGATCGGAGTCACTTGCATCCTCAAATGCATCAGGGCTAGGTTCACATTCCTCTAGAACTGCCTCTCCCATGATTGGCTCTATGGAGAAGACTGAAATATCATAACCATCCTCATCACAGTGAGGTGTCCATTGTTCTTCGTTGATGGCTACGTCCATTGTTGCTAAGATTTCTGCCCAACCGTGAGGTTCAAATTCTTCGTCTGGAAAAACTACAGGTGCATAGGCTGGGTCTTGGATTGATCTATGGGTTTCTTTCGCACCTACCTCTCTGGCTTTCTCTCTCTTCTCTTCTTCTACTGCTACCTTGCACATCCATAAGTGAGTGTCTTCATGCATCCATGAGGATCCAGACCCTAAGGAATGCACCGATTCTGTATCGTCTTTAGCTCTATGGATGGGATTCCATTGGATAGGAGGGACATCTCTATGAGAATAATCCTTGAGATTGACTTTGGTCGTAACACCCAAGTGTTGCAAATACAAGGAGTTGGTTCCCCAATCCTGTACCACTTGCAATTGTCGCATAAATGGTCTCCCCAAAATCATCTCATAGGCATGATTTTTACTGAAGTCGCATATGACAAATGTATGCTCAAACTCGACACCACAAGTGGTGAGAGTTATCCCTTCTAGCAATCCTAGGGGTCTCTCTATGTGACCATCGGCCATTTGCAATTTCATTCTCGTCGGCCTGAGTGCCGGCTTGCCCCAACGCTTCCATAAGGAGGTAGTGGCAATTGCAACTCCTGCACCTGAGTCCAAAATTGCCTTTGTGGTGTAGTCCTGGTAGGTAATGGGAAGATAGGTGTTCCCTTCTTCACCTTCGCACATATCTCCTATCTTATCCAAGGGAATTTCTGGCACTGTCCTATGGGATCCTACCCGGGAATGAGGTTTTGCAACTTCAGTTACTCGACTGGCTGCATATTTCCCCGCGTTTGGTCTATCCTCAGGCAGCTCTTTCAAAGTGAGATTGCGCTGCACCTTGGTGTTCGTGACTACCTCCGTGTTCCTTGGTATGACTGAGTCTTCGTTCCTTACCATGACTGTGGGTGCTCTCATACACGTGGATTTTGCTTCCCATGGGCCTGTGAAGTGGGGTAACTCTTGTATGGAATTAGATTCAAAGTCCAATCTCTCGTGAGATTGAGTACTCTCATGTTCCCCGTAAATGGATGGGATGTCTTGTGGGAATTGGTCATGTGCATCGTCCACAAGTTCAAAAGGAGGGGCGACCTCGCTTTCGTTTTCCCATTTGTCTTCTTGAATCTCTCGTAGGAAGTCTGGTGCAAACCGATTCATCGAAGAAGAAGTCTCTGGCTCCGTAGAATTAGGTACATATGCTATCTGGGAAGGAGGGCTTATTCTATCGTTGGCTCTTTCCTCGGTGTCATAGATAGCTGAGGCACAAGCTTCTTGGGGAGGATTACTTATGCTATTACTTTTCCGAACAGGCTCATAAGCTTTCTGGAAAGGGATGTGGGTTACCTGTGGGGGTACATAAGCTTTCGAGGGAGGCTCCTGTGACCTTTGGGGAGGAAGATAGGCTCCTTGAAAAGGCATGTGGGCTTCCTGAAGAGGCTGGCTTTTCCGTTCTCTTACCCCTTCCTTTCTTTGAGGGGTAGGCTCCTTTTCTGGCTGTGCAACTAGCCTCTCTAATCTTTCTAAGGAGGGAAAGGAGTCTGGTTTAGTGGAATTGGCCACATACACTTCCGATGGGGAATGATTCATGTTTTTGCTTGCTTTCTCTCTCTCTTGATTTTTTTCTTCCTTGTCAGATCTTGCAATTATCCTCTCTAACTTCTCTAGGAATCCATCCAAGTGTAATTGCGTTTTGGCTGAGCCCGAGTAATTGAAAAGGCGACTGGCTTCAAACATAGTTTGAGCCAATGCGACCATTTTCGCGCACAGTTTGGTTCTTTCTATCTCTAGGTCAGCTCTAGGATAGCACTTGGCATGATCCGTGACATTTGGCCCTTCTTGTATTCTGGCCTGATATGCTTTGAGCATCATGTCTATGTCCTCAGGAGTGGGATCAGCTAACACTGATCCTACTCTAGGAGGTGGTGGAATCGTATGACGTGGTGGGGAGGGTGGTGGGTCAGATGGAGATGGTAGGGGTGGCGGCGGTGTATTGTGAGAAGGGATTTGAGAGGTGATTTCAGTTATCCTAGCTTTGGTTTCTCTTATGCTTTCCTCAAGTTCACTCATCTTTTTAGCCCATTGTCTTTTCATTCTTTCTCGACTATCTTTCCATGCTCTAGTCCTTTTCTTTGTTATGCTCTCGGTTTCACTAGCCTCTGAGTTCTTACCCTGGTTTGTCTCTTGGTTTTGCTGCAAAGCCTGAGCTCTAGTGACTACCTGCACTGGTGCAGTGGAAGTGACGCTTCCTGATGAATCTACAACTAAACCAATCACGTTGATCGGAGTGATTTTTGGCATATTATTGGGGTTCTTTGGGCAATCTCGTAAAAGATGCTCTTTTCCACAATCTTGGCAAAAACCTTGGATAGTCACTGACTGGGGTTGTGTAGGTGGGGGCAAGGGACAATCACGAACGATATGATCTCCTTGGCATCTGTAGCACGGTCCTCTTGGGAATGGAGGTCTTACTTGCCTAGGTTGTGGCCTGGGGTTGGGGTTTGCATACATGACGTTCGTGTAATCTGACTCCCAACTAGGTTCACTTGGTTCTTCACTATAGTAAGACTCACCATGTTCTGGAGACTGCATGTAGTAAGCCTGGGGGCTATCAACATGGGTAGAATCAAAGCTATGATCACTTGGGTCATTTTCAGAGATCAAGGGTGTTACTGGTACTATGGCCCTATTCAGGTTTTCTTCTGCAACAGCATACTTTACTGGAATCACGTTAGCGGGGTTTGGGGGCTGTTGAGCTAGTACTGGTTGGGATCTCTGTTGGGCCTGATATTGTGGTTGGTAGGTTTGTTGGGGTCTAGCATATTGTGGTGGTGGATTTTGGTTTTGGTATCTGCCTTGTTGGTAGGGTTGCGGGTAGGGTTGCCTAACTGCCTGCTTGTTGTATGGGCAATCTTGTGCGGTGTGATTGGTGTATCTCCGTTCTATGGTGCAGTACTGGCTACTAGGGTTTACTTGGGGTTGAGCCATAATGGGACAGACGTTTGCCATATGGTCACCACCGCATGTATAGCACCTTTTTATAGGAGCAAACCTTGGAATTTGTTTGCTAGTTACTCCTAATTTCTGGGCCACTTTCTCTGCGAGTTCCTCAATTGATGTGGATTGTGTGGAAGAGTGACTAGATGCACCATCTGAATCTTTGTAGATTTTGGAAAGCTCTAGTTCTTCTCCTAGGTTATCTTCAATGTCGATGCACATTCGTACACACTCTTCTATAGTCCTAGGGTCTTTCAGATACACATAGGATCTCAATTTTGGACTCAACAATCCGTCAAGGAATAAGGCTACTTGTTTAGCAGATGTGGGTAGCTCCGAAATAGGGCACCTTTCAAGATATTGTCTAAATCTTCTTCCTGCAAGTCTCACAGTCTCTTGAGGGGTTTGTTTGAAGCTGTGAATCAGTGAGGAGGTGTTGTGCCTTATGCCACTCTTGGAGAACTCAATAATAAATGCTTCGAGGAGTTGGTCTATGCTCCTAAACTGGCGCTCATCTAATGGCTGAAACCATGTAAGTGCCGTATTCCTCAGGGTTAGACCGAAGGCGTTGTACTGCGTGAACAGATCTTCCACTTGTTCAGCTCTCAAGACTTGCTTGAACTCCGCCACATGATCATAGGGATCTCCTGTGCCGTCAAAGTAATTCTTCATGGACTTGACTAGCTGGGTGGGTCTCAAAGTTCTTGTGTGCTCTCTAGGCCTTGGCAGAGGGAATCCATCTACATTTCTTTGGTTCCTGTGGGCTCTATGCATCTCAAGTTCTACCCTATTCGTCTCTGTTCTCGTTCTTTCTCTGCCTACTGGGTTGGCAAAACTTACTTCTGGTCTATCTTTACTTCTGTCTCTTTGCGTACCATGAGCTTGGGAAGCTCCAGCCCCAGGGTGACCATAGGATACATTTGATCTTGGTTGGGGAAAAATAAATTCACCCTTCCAAGTGTAGGCATGCCTATCATTTTCTGTCACCACAAAGATCCGTTCTGAAGCATGATCTAAGTAGGTCACTCTGCCTGGGCTATCCGGATCCTTAAACTCATAGATCATGATATTTCCTATGTCTGTTGGCTGATTAGACTTATACCTCCAAAAGGCTTCATCAGTTTCTCGATTGAGGAGCAACTCTATGCTCTTGTTGTCTTGGGGGACCCATTCAGGCGTGATAATCCTAGTGAGAACTGATTTACCTCGAGGGGTTCTAGGTTCCGCATCCATGTTCCCTTGTTCTAGGTCACCTAAGTCCGCTTCTGAGATTACATTCCCGAAGTCATCTGTCCTATCAGGGTGACTAGTGACAACATATATAGTTCCTTCTTTGTCCAGGTATGCACCATTTTCAAACTTGACAGCTGGATGTTCTAGTCCTATAGATTGGTCAGGGTTTTTAATCTGGACCACGGATCTTCCTAGGCCGTCCTCATAGATGCTAGCACCTAATCGGTTGGTCCTAAGGTACTCCAGCTGCGTTTTGTAAGGGCCTTCTACCCTGTATAGGTAAGGCACTCCTGAACTTCCCGTGGGTCTGTCCATGCCTTGAGACATTTCTGACTCACAGGTCTCAGAGCTAGGGTAGTATGAGTGGTGGCTCAACTACTGGGCCCAAGACCTTGCAGTGTGATTGACACTAGCCTCTGAAGACCTAAGGCTTTGTCTCTCTCTTGCTAGGTGTCGTCCTGATCTAAGGTTCATATGCCTAACTGGTTAGCCCAATTTTTTCCAGAGTACAACCTCGTTGCCGATCAATTGGTACCAGTCACTTGATTCTTTTTAGTTAATTATTGTGTTTATGGTCTTGTCTGATATCACGTCGTCAGGAACACTTGAATGTTCTTCGTATTTTAGGTTGATCATTCCACGTTAGATTCTTTTCCTTTAGGTTATCGACAGTACAGAGATTATGTTTTTAACTTGAACTTGAGTTTTTAGGTAGTCTTCAACTTGATAACTGCCTATCGTCGCCCTGACTTACTCCTATCTCTACTCGTTCTTAGCTTGAGCTAGGAAATGACAGAGGGAGTTGAGAATAATCCAACCTTACTTGTTGATCCCTTGCTTTATGGTGCTCAAGAGCCCGGTTCTCAAGCTTGCAAAGAAACCTTGCTTTGTACGCTCTCAGTTGCTCTCAATGGACCTATAAAGGACCCACGGTTAGCTCAATGCTTATATTCAAAGAACAAAACCAACCACTTTCATTCATGTGACACAAACACACATTTGCATTGCGACTTTTAAGAAAATAATTCTAAAGACCCCTGACTTTGATCCCCCTGGGTATGGTCAACTTCAAAATAACCTCTCTGAAAATCAACGCATTATCTTTATAAAAAACAGTTGAGGGCGTGTAGTATATGCCACGAGCTTTCCAACAAGCCCAAGAGCTCAAAAATTGGATTTCGTATGAAAAAGTTAGGACTGTTCAGGGTTTAAGGAGTTAAATCAGAATTCAACACAAGCTAACAGTCAAACAGGAATACTCGAGTAGCTTGTGGCACGGCCTCGCGATGCAATACTACACCCTAGTGTTTGTCCCACACTCAATCAAAGTTTAGACCAATAATTTTGCCTTGAAAATTTGACCTAATTTGCCCTTCTAACGCGTTCGCAAAGTCTGTCGGTCGCGATTGACAGGTCAGTCGCGATCGACGTGTCGATCGCGATTGACAGGTCCGTCGTGGCTGTCAGTCGCGATTGACTGGTCAGTCGCGATTGACACGTGGCCGAAAAGTCAATCAATCGTGGTCAAAGCGTCGTTGACTCTGTCGGTCGCGATTGATGAGTCGATCGCGATTGACAGGTCGGTCGCGAGGGTCTGTCGATCGTGGTCAAACAGTCGTTGACCGTGTCGGTCGTGATTGACAGAGCCGTCGTGGTCTGTCCGTCGTGGTCAAACAGTCGTTGACTGTGTCGGTCGCGATTGATGAGTCGATCGCGATTGATGGCTCGATCGCGATTGACACGTGTCACGCGTATGGTCAGTCGGTCGTGGTCAATCGGTCGTTGACTCTGTCGGTCGCGATTGACAGAGCCGTCGTGGGCTGTCGGTCGCGATTGACGTGTCGATCGCGATTGACAGGTCTGTCCGTCGTGGTTTGTCGATCGCGATTGACAGAGCGATCGCGATTGACAGAAATCTGTGGAATTTCAAAAAACTAGACACATTTTTGGGAAGCCCTTGGCCTGTAGGTCATGGATATGCACTTTGTTTAGCAATTAGAGCAATTTTTCTGTCGGTCGCGATTGACAGAGCTCGGCGACACACAGACAGTTACTCGGATTTCCGTACCTGCGCAGGGTGCTGGGGATGATGATGCGGCCTGTACCTGCAGAATACTCACAAAACATGCAAAAAACACACATGCAAATTCGCTCTCTCGCTCTCTCTCACAAGTGAAATGAGGGAAATGAGGTGGAGATGGGGATATGGTCAAAAAAACTGAAATTTTCGCGATGATGGAGATGGACGTGGGAGATGGTGATGATGATGATGGTGATGAAGATGGTGAAGAAAGTAAAAGAAAATCGATGAGAGTGAAGAAAATACCTACAACTCCAACGCGTCAACTCTACATCTTACCATCACACGCTCGTCCTCAAAGCTCGATCCCCGGCAACGGCGCCAAAATTTGGTGTAGCTCAGTGATGAGTAGCACCTCCTTTAATGTCAATCCGGGAAGACGTGAGGATGGTATGAAGACCTCGAGCAAGTGGCGGCACAAGTGCGTGAGTGAGAAGCACACAAGCATGCACACACATACACACACACGCGCACACACGGCAAGACAAAGAGAGAGAATCAATGGAGTTCTTTAGATTACTTTCAAAAGCTCTTACAAGTTCGTTTCAATTACAATCTAACCTCAAAAATGAGCTCTCTAGCTCTTTTTATAGTTTTTGACTAGCTTTTGGCCCTGTCCAGACCTAGTGTCCGGCCTAGTTAAAAATTAGGTTCCAGGGCTTATTTGGGGGCTCAAACGAGATCTAAAAAATACGAAAATTGGTACGCAACTACTTCTAAGGCTCCTCAAGCTCAAGGACTCCTTGGCTTGCACAAAATGGAGCTACAAAAATGTGAAATGATATTTACAATGATGGTTAGTGATAAAAATCACTGTTGTAGGGATTTCTTCTAGTGATCTGTCATACATATCTTCGAGCTCCCTACTTGCTCTACCTCTCTGCATGTCCATCCCTTTGATTTGCATTAATGTCTTGAAAAAATATTGGCCTACTTGCCAGATCTTCTTTGACTGCCCTGTTTGCTAGTGCTGTCCCTTCGCTCTGACTCCCTTCTTTGACTTTCATGTCTTGTACGTCCTGGTGTACCGAGGCTACTGCCAACAGAGAGTTATTCCTTCTAGCAAGCCTAAGGGTCTTTCTATGTGACCATCGGCCATCTGTAATTTCATCCTCGTGGGCCTGAGTGCTGGCTTGCCCCAACGCTTCCATAGGGAAGTGGTAGCAATTGCAACTCCTGCACCTGAGTCTAGAATGGCCTTGGTGGTGTATCCTTGATGGGTGATAGGAAGATATGTGTTTCCCTCTTCACCCTCACTCATGTCTCCTATCTTGTCCAATGGTATTTCTGGCATTGTTCTCTGGGATCCTACCTGGGAACAAGGTTTTGCTATCTCTGGTACTTGTTTGGCCACATGTTTCCATAGCTCTGGCCTTACTTTGAGTAGCTCTTCTAAGGCGAGGTTGCATTGTACTTTAGTGTTTTTTCACTACCTCTATGTTCCTAGGTAAGACTGAGTCCTCATTTCGTACCATGACCGTGGGCGCTCTCATACATGTAGATTTAGCTTCCCATGGACCCATGAAGTGGGGTAATTCTTGTAAAGAGTTCGACTCAAAGTCTAGTCTTTCTTGAGAGTGGGTGCTCTCCTGCTCCTCATAAATGGATGGGATGTCTTGTGGGAATTCATCGTGCGCATCATCCACAAGTTCAATGGGAGGAGGGACTTCACTTTCTTTAGCCCATTAGTCTTCTTGAATCTCTCGTAGGAATTCTGGTGTAAACCGATTCATAGAAGATGATGTGTCTGGCTCCGTAGAGTTAGGCACATAGGCTTCAGGCACATAGGCTTCTGGGGCAGGAAGACCTGCTCTTTCACTTGCCTTGTCCTTATGTTGAGGGGCGGGTTCCTTTTCTGATTGTGCAATTAGCTTCTCTATTCTTTCTAACAGTCCATCAAAGTGCAACTGTGTCTTCGCTGAACTAGAGATGTTAAATAGGCGGCTGGCTTCAAACATAGTCTGAGCCAATTCCACCATCTTCGCGCAAATTTTGGTTCGTTCTAGCTCTAGTTCTGCTCTAGGGTAACATTTTTCATGATAGGTTACGGTTGGCCCTTCTTGGATTCTGGCCTGATATGCTTTAAGCATCATATTAAGGTTCTCGGGAGTGGGATCTGCTAGGACTGATCCTACTCTTGGGGGTGGTGGGTTTAGGTGAGGCGGGTTGGAAGGTGGAGGTTCGGATGGAGTTGGGAATGGTGGAGGTGATGGAGGTGGGGCAGTGTGAGAGGGAGTTTGAGCTGTGAGTTCAGTTATCCTGGCCTTTGTTTCTCTCAGGCTTTCCTCGAGTTCACTCATCTTTTTTGCCCATTGTCTTTTCATTCTTTCACGACTATCTCTCCAAGCTCTAGTCCTCTTCTTTGTCATGCTCTCTGTTTCACTAACATCTGGGCTCTTTTCCTGGCCTACACTTTGGTTCTGTTGCAAGGCTTGGGCTCTAGTGATTACTTGTACTGGTGCAGTGGAAGTCACACTCCCTATGGAGTCTACAACTAACCCAATAACGTTGATAGGAGTGATTTTTGGCATATTATTGGGGTTCTTTGGGCAATCTCGTAAGAGATGCTCCTTTCCACACTCCTGGCAATAGCCCTAGATCGTCACCGACTGGGGTTGTGTAGGTGGAGGCAAGGGACAATCACGAATGAGATGATCTCCCTGACATCTGTAGCATGGTCCTCTAGGGAATGGAGGTCTTACTTGCCTAGGTTGGGGCCTTGAGTTAGGGTTTGTATACATTACATTTGTGTACTCTGGTTCCCAACTAGGTTCATTTGGCTCTTCACTGTAATAGGACTCACCATGTTCTGGAGACTGCATGTAGTAAGCCTGGGGACTATCAACATGTGTAGAATCAAAGCTATGGTCACTCGGGTCACTTTCAGAAAGCAGTGGTGTTACAGGGACTATAGCTCTATTCAGGTTTTCTTCTGCTGCTGCATATTTTACTAGGATCACATTAGCTGGGGTAGGGGATTGTTGTGCTAACACAGGCTGAGGCCTTTGTTGGTTTTGGTATGGTTGCTGATAAGGTTGTTGTGGCCTGCCATATGGCTGTGGAGGGTACGGCTTCTGGTATCTTCCCTGCTGAGGGTATGGCTGAGGGTAGGGTTGCCTAGCCGCCTGCTTGTTGTATGGGCAATCTTGCACGGTGTGATTGGTGTACCTCCGTTCTATGGTGCAGTACTGGCTACTAGGATTTACTTGGGGTTGAGCCATAATGGGACATACATTTGCCATATGGTCACCCCCACAAGTATAACATCTTTTCACCGGGGCAAACCTTGGGATCTGTTTGCTAGTGACACCTAATTTCTGAGCTACTTTCTCTGCAAGTTCCTCAATTGATGTGGATTGCGTGGAAGAGAGGTTAGAGGCACTATCTGAATCTTTGTATATCTTGGAAAGCTCTAACTCCTCCCCTAGGTTATCCTCAATGTCAATGCACATGCGTACACACTCTTCTATGGTCCTAGGGTCCTTCAAGTACACATAGGATCTCAATTTGGTACTTAGCAATCCATCCAGGAATAAAGCCACTTGCTTAGCTGGCGTGGGTAACTCAGGGGTAGGGCATCTCTCTAAGTATTGCCTGAATCTTCTTCCTGCAAGTCTCACGGTCTCTTGAGGGGTTTGCTTGAAGCTATGAATCAATGAGGAGGTATTATGCCTTATGCCACTCTTAGAGAATTCAATAATGAAAGCCTCTAGGAGTTGGTCTATGCTCCTGAACTGTCTCTCATTCAATGGTTGAAACCACGTGAGGGCTGTGTTCCTAAGGGTTAGACCAAAGGCATTATACTGCGTGAATAAATCCTCCACTTGTTCAGCTCTCAAGACTTGCCTAAACTCAGCCACATGATCGTATGGATCTCCCGTGCCATCGAAGTAGTTCTTCATGGACTTAACTAGCTGGGTTGGTCTCAAAGTCCTTGTGTGCTCTCTAGGTCGTGGTAGAGGGAACTGATCAGCATTTCTTCGATGTCCTGGGGCTCTAAGTACCTCAGGCTCTACTCTATTTGTTTCCGTCCTCGTTCTTTCTCTGCCCCCTGAGTTGGCAAAGCTTACCTCAGGTCTATCTCTATGTCTGTCTCTTTGGGCTCCATGAGCTTGGGATGTTCCAGCACCAGGGTGACCATAAGAAACATTCGATCTTGGTTGGGGGAAAATAAATTCACCCTTCCAAGTGTAAGCATGCCTATCATTTTCTGTAACCACAAAGGTCCTTTCCGAAGAACGATCTAAGTAGGTCACTCTACCTGGGCTATCTGGATCTTTAAACTCATAGATCATGATTGTCCCTATATCAATTGGCTTGTCTGATTTATACCTCCAAAAGGCTTCATTGGTTTCTCGGTTTAGCAGCAGATCTATACTCTTATTGTCCTGTGGGATCCACTTGGGAGTGATGATCCTTGTTAGCACTGACTTTCCACGAGGGGTCCTAGGTTCTACACCCATGTTTCCTTGCTCCAAGTCACCTAAATCTGCTTCTGAGATCACATTTCCGAATTCGTCTGTCCTATCTGGGTGACTGGTGACTACGTATATAGTTCCTTCTTTGTCCAAGTATGCTCCGTTTTCAAACTTGACAATGGGGTGCTCTAGTCCAATGGATTGGTCAGGGTTTTTAATATGGACCACGGATCCTCTTAGACCATCCTCATAGATGTTAGCACCTAATCGGTTGGTCCTAAGGTATTCCAACTGTGTTTTGTATGGGCCTTCTACTCTGTGCAAGTATGGCACTCCTGAACTTCCTGTAGGTCTGTCCATGCCTTGAGACATCTCTGATTCACTAGTCTCAGAGCTAGGGTAGTATGAGTGGTGGCTCAACTGCTGGGCCCAAGACCTAGCAGTGTGGTTGGCACTAGCCTCTGAAGACCTAAGGCTTTGTCTATCCCTTACTAGATGTCGTCCTGATCTAAGGTTCATAAGCCTAATTGAATAGCCCAAATTTGCCCAAGTGCAACCTCGTTGCTGAGTCCTTTTGTATCAGTCACTTGATTCTTTTTAGTGGTTACCGTGTTTATGCTCTTATCAGGAATCACGTCGTCAGGAATATTTGAGATAATTTTCGCACTTGAAGTTGATCGTTTCCACGTTAAGTTCTTTTCCTTTAGAGTTCTCGACCGTACAAAGATTATGTCCTTAGCTTGAAATTGAAAGTTTAGGTATTCTTCAACTTGGTAATTTGCCTATCGTCGCCCTGACTTACTTCTACCTCTAGTCGTTCTTAGCCTAAGCTAGGAATCGACAAAGGGAGTTGAGAATATTCCAACCTTTTGTTTCCTTCTTGGTTGCCCTTGAGTGCCCAGGAAGCGTGTTCCCAAGCTTGCACTTACTCTTGCTTAGAATGCCCTTCGATGCTCTCAACAGATCTGTAAGAGTTCCAAAGTTAGCTCAAGACCAATTTGCACTGTGATTTTTCGGAAAACAATTCTAGAGATCCCTAAATTTTGTTCCCCCTAGGTATGGTCAACTTCAAAATACCCTATCTAATAATCCTGATCTTAATTTAACTATAACCAGTCGATGTTTTGGTTGTGCTCCCCACGAGCTTTCCAACAAAACAAGAATCACAGCAAACGGATTTCGTATGAGAGAGTTATGTCAGTTCAGGGTTCTGGTGCTAAAACAGGGTTCAAACAGGCTAACAGATCACAGGATTTTTCTCAAAAGCACATGTGTAGGGACCTCACAACTCACTAATTGCTAGACCAATATGCCCAAAAACTATCCCCAAAGCTTAGAATAAAAAACCCTAATTTTTTGGCCGAAAAGCCTGTCAATCGCGATCGACAGGTCTATCAATCGCGATTGATAGAGGTGTCCGTCGGGGCCTGTCGGTCGCGATCGACACGTCAGTCGCGATTGACAGTGTCAATCGCGATCGACAGAGTCGGTCGTGAGTCCTGTCAATCGCGATCGATGGTGTCAATCGTGATCGACACTTTTTCCCGGTTTTTCACCGTGAATTCAGTCGATCGGGGCTGTGTCCGTCGCGATGGACATGTGGCTACGCGAAAAAGTCAATCAATCGTTGAAATTTAGTCGGTCGCGATCGACGGTGTCAATCGCGAATGACAGAGGTGTCGGTCGTGGCTGTCGATCGCGATCGACGGTGTCAATTGCGATTGACAGGGTCCTACGTGGCAATCAATCGGTCGTGGGGTCTGTCGGTCGCGATCGACAGGTCTATCGGTCGCGATCGACAGGTCTATCGGTCGCGATTGACAGGGTCTGTCGGTCGCGATCGACGGTGTCAATCGCGATTGACAGAAAAACACGGAATTTTTCAACTGTTTTTAGTGATTTAGAATGTGCTCTTTGTGCTGGTCTTAGTGGTGCACTTTGTTTTACCAAATGGGCGTTTTTTCTGTCGATCGCGATCGACAGAGGTCGGCGACACAGAGACAGTTTCGACGAGTTTCGTACCTGCACAGAGTGCTGGGGATGATGATTCAGCAAGAACCTGCAAAATGCTCAAGAAACATGCAAAAACAGTGCAAGCAATATCGCTCTCTCGCTCTCTCTCACAAGTAGAATGAAGGAAATGAGGTGGAGATGGTGATATGATCAAAACTGAAAATTTTCGCGATGATGGAGATGGAGGTGGGAGATGGTGATGGTGATGATGGTGATGAAGATGGTGAAGAAAAAACAAGAAAATAGATGAAAGTGAAGAAAATACCTACAACTCCAACGCGTCAACTCTACGTCTTACCATCACACGCTCGTCCTCAAGGCTCGATCCCCGGCAACGGCGCCAAAATTTGGTGTAGCTCAGTGATGAGTAGCACCTCCTTTAATGTCAATCCGGGAAGACGTGAGGATGGTATGAAGACCTCGAGCAAGTGGAGGCACAAGTGCGTGAGTGAGAAGCACACAAACATGCACACACATACACACACACGCGCACACACGTCAAGACAAAGAGTGAGAAGCAATGGAGTTCTTATATTACTTTCAAAAAGCTCTTACAAGTTCAATTCAATTACAATCTACCCCCAAAAATGAGCTCTCTAGCTCCTTTTATAGTTTTTGACTAGCTTTGGCCCTGTCCAGACCTAGTGTCTGGCCTAGTTAAAAATTAGGTTCCAGGGCTTATTTGAGGGCTCAAATGAGATCTAAAAAATGCGAAAATTGGTAAGCAACTACTTCTAAGGCTCCTCAAGTTCGAGGACTCGTCGGCTTGCACAAAATGGAGCCACAAAAAGGTGAACATGGTATTTACATGGGTTGTTAGTGATGAGAATCACTTTTAATTGGTGTAAGGGTTTTGAAAAATTAAAGGTTGCCTTAGTGCTAGATCTGCGTGAATGCTCATACTTGCTTCTTCATGAAGAAAATTATTGGCCTACTTGCCAGATCGTCGTTGACTCCCTTGTCTGCTTGTGCCTTCTCTTCTCTCTGACTCCCTTCTTAAGCTTCCTTGCCTAGTGAGTCCTTCAGTTCCAACAGAAAAGGTAATGGAGAAGGAGATAGAAATAGTATACACTCCGACAAAAGATCAGATTGTAGATATTTTGACAAAGAGCTTGGATGGAACAAAGACAAGCAGATTCAAAGAAATGGCAGGTATAAAAGAAAGAAAAATATATGAAGACCGGAAGAGTCAAATTAGTGATTGAGGGGGAGCTGTTGAAGAATCACTCATGAATGTGACGTATAGACAAAGAAAGATAAAGATAAGCGGAATCAAATATTCAGAAAATCAAAAGCCTTAATGAAGAGACAAATTCACGGCTGTTATGTATAGTACAGAATCTTGCAGAATCAGAGTTCGTTACACCAAATCAAACTGTATATACAAGAGAACGTGCAAGAGGGAAGTGCGAGCTAGAACGTGCGTGAGAAGAGCACGCAGTATAAATAAGAGCACATATAGAAGAAGAAGAGGAGGAGAGAATATGAGGAAGTGAGAAGACGCCAGAGATCGCGTATGTATAGAGAGTGAAGAGAGAGAGTGAGAAGTTCTCAGAAGACGCCATAGATCGCGTATGTACAGATGAATAACAGAAACCTAAAATGTCAGGTATTCATTTCAGAGAGATGGTAGAGGAAACTACTTAGTGTAGGAGAGTTTCCATAGCTTGAGCAAGAAGAGGCCAAGCTAATTTGTACACATCTTCTCTAATAGAAAACACATGTTCATGTGGAAGTTCGCGCGCACTGTTCATATGTGAAGAAGTTTGAGTATTTTCGTGTTACGGTAGAAAGTTCGTTAACCGTTAATAGTTACAGTTCGTTAGTAAACGTGTCCCTCGGTACTCTCTCAGTCAACGAATGTCTCGGTCAATTACAGTTGTCTTAGTAAACGTATTTTTCAGTCAGTTACAATTTCTCAAAAAAACGAGTTTTCCGGTAGAACAAAGAAGTATATATCGCAGAGTAAATTAAAGTTTGGTATGAGAGTTAGCTTATCTTATAGCTAGACATATCTACTATTAGTTCATCAAAGATTTTGGTGAAATGGATATGTACACACAGTACAAAGTCTAACCGAAAGAGACATTCTCAACCGAAGAAGTTTTTTCCTTAAACTTCAGAAAGTGTTCACTCAGAGAAGGAAGTTCACGCATCACTTCCTTACTTCTTGTATACTCACTTGAAGTAATTACAAACAAAATAGGAGTTGTTTCCGGTAGGATTCCGATATAACTACAGTGATAGTCTGGTGACAGTCCGGTGGAGTTCCAGTGGAATTTTTCGAGTGAATTCAAAGCGCAGTTTTATATGTTGAGTGATAGTAACCATGCTGAGTTTGTAAGACAATAGTTACGCAATATAACACAGGAGCAATAACAGAGAAGATAACAGATATAGGAGAATCTCAACAATTTTCTACTAGCAGCAAGTACAAAGATGATGGCGTTGTCCACCCGTGCGCTCTCAAGGTAGAGCTTAAATGGTGATCTAGACAACTCTAGATAGGGAGATACAAGGTAGAGGTATGCTGGCTCAACTCAATGTCTTAGGTAGTGCATAAGTCATGTATATATAGGACCATGGGTGGCCTGCCATGGACAGCTATACATGGGCGGTAGAGCGTGGGCGGCCACCGCCGCGTAATTGCCATACACGGCTTAGACTGGTTGAACCGACCTAACAAATATAAATGATTTCTGACTCCGACAGGGACCTTGATAACTCCCTTTCCTTATAATATCTTACATGGTCCAATATGACCTTCATCCAACATTCAAGTTGGGATTCCCATCAATTGGGTAATGCATGCTTGGCTTCTCCTCATAAAGGGGGCCTTACAAAATGTGCATACAATCATGAGGGGTAGACATTGATCATATACTAACAGAGTTACTGCTGATTATAGAGGTGTTCTAATATTACTCTAGCTTGGCAACCAATTTTGGTGGCGCGGTGATTTCTGCAGGCCTGACAAGGTTCAAGCCTTTGCCACGACGGCCATCAAGAAATGGTCTTAGAGTCTTGAGATCACCAACAATTGGTATAGGAGCGAAAGTTAATCGCCCACAAGTGTCATAGCAACCAGCCCAATCAGAGTAAAAAAAAGCATACAAATATGGCGGTAGTGATCCCCCCTTGGGATAAAACAACCCAAGTAGCCGAGTACCACTCAAGTAGCGAAAGATGCGCTTAACCGCCTGCCAATGCTTGACTCCTGGGCAATGCATAAATCTGCTCATCTATGAGACACCAAACTGAATATCTGGCCGAGTAATGCATAAGTAAATCAAGCATCCAACAACTTGCTGATAGAGAACAACATCAAATGCATCTCCAACATCATGAAGACTCAATCGTAAACTTGTCTCCATAGGAGTGACAATAGGCCTACAGTCTTCAAGGCCAAAACACTGCAATAATGTGTCAATATATTTCGTTTGACACAAAGCCATTCCACCATCAACTTGCATAAACTGAATGCCCAAATAGTGATGCAAATGCCCCAAATCAGACATCTCAAATGAGGCACACAAATCAGCCTTAAAATCAGCAATATGCTTCTCAATAGGACCAGTGACCAGCATGCCGTCAACATAGACAACAATGATCAGAAGCACATCATTAGCATGCTTAACATATAAGGTGCTTTCAGTTGGACTGTTCTCAAAACCATGTGCAATTAGATAGGCATGTATCTTCTCATACCAAGCACGTGGTGCTTGCTTTAAACCATGTAATGCCTTCTTTAACCTGCACACCTGGTTTTCATGTCCTTTCTGCACAAAGCCATGGGGCTAAAAAACATACACTTCTTCATGCAAGTCACCATTCAGAAATGTTGTTTCACTGTCCAAATGATGTACATTCCAACCATGATGGGCTGCAAGTGCACAAATGCTCCGAAGAGTAGTCATACGGCATGTAGGTGCAAAGGTCTCATCAAAATCAATGCCTCTTTCCTGCGCATAACCCTTTGCAACAAGCCTAGCCTTATACCTGTCAACTGTACCATCAAGTTTATGCTTCAACTTGTATACCCACTTAGTGCCAATGGCCTTCTTGCCAGGAAGCAAGTCACATAAATACCAAGTGCCATTCTTCATTATTGCATCATATTTCAGATTGCATAGCAGCCATCCAATTTATTGAATTTTGCGCTTCATCAAATGAAATAGGATCATTCTCATAACAGAGACTAGATGCAGCCATAGCATAGCAATCTGATGCAAAAGAGGCACTATGAGAGCCTGATCGAGTACGATATGACAAAGGTGCATCTAATTTGCTGTCACGCAAGGTCTGCACCAACCATTTTGGCATAGTTCTTGCCTGCTCAATATCAGCTCTCTCATCAATAAGTGCATCCTGTAAATCTGCATCAGAAATGGAATGATCTACATCATCACATGAAACCTGCAAAGGCAGAGAAGATGCTTCATTAGGTCCAGCACTAGACTGTCCACCTGTAAAAAGAGGCATCAAAGTATCATACATATCTTTGGAGCTAACATATGTCTCCTTAGTACATGAAAGCAATGGCTGAATAGCATCGTAAAAAAAAACAACATCACGGCTAACTAGAATGCGTTTATGCGTTTAGTCTGTGGATGATATACACGATAGCCTTTACTTTCAGAACTGTACCCAACAAAAATACATTTTACTGCTTTATCATCCAATTTTCCGTGATGTTGTCCAAGCACTAATGCATATGCCAAACAACCAAAAACATGCAGATGAGAACCAGATGGCTTGCAATCATGACAAGCCTCATATGGAGTGATAGATTGTGGCGCTTTAGTGGGACACCTGTTCAGTACATATGCTGCACACATGATAGCCTCAAGCTAGAAACTATGAGGTAAAGCCTGACTCTTGACCATACACTTCGCCATTTCCATGAGAGACCTGTTCTTTAGTTCAACAACTCCATTCTGTTGAGATGTATACAGCACTGTACACTGGTGTTTTATCCCACGTTCAGCCAGAAATGCATTAAAATCAGAAGACATATATTCCCCCCCTCGATCAGAATGGAGGGTGCCCATTTTACATGCTGACAGATTTTCAGCCAAAACGAAAAACTGTTTGAAGCACATGAACACTTCGGACTTTGCCTTCAATGGATATACCCATGCATGCCTGGAAAAATCATCAATGAAAGTCACGAAGTAAAGATAATTTCCAAAAGAAGGTGTTTGCATAGGACCACATACATCACTATGTACAAGCTGCAATTTCTGAGTAGCCCGAACTGAACCATCTTTTGGAAAGGATGAACACTGCATTTTGCCCAAAATACAGCCTTCGCAAACATGTTTTCTAGGTGCCTCAAGTTTGGGCAACGAGGACACCATTTCAGATTTGTGCACGCGTAGCAAACTAGCAAAATTCAGAAGACCAAAGAGTGCATGCCAAAGCTTTGCATTTGACATAGCCTGAGAATCAGTTACTGCACATGCCAAATCATTTACAGATCTTTCATAGTCTATGAGCTTATACAGCCCACGACATAAAATGCAAGAAGCAATAATCACATCTCCATTTGACAGATCATGAACTGTACACCTATCATCAACAAATTTTACAACCAAGCCAATCTTGGCTAATGCAGAAACTAATGACAGGTTCTTTTTGATCCCTGGCACAAATAAAGCATCTGACAAAGTGAAAGAACTACCATTAGCAGTAGTCAAAATGATCTTACCAACTCCCATAACAAGATAAGAGGAGTTGTTGGCGCATGTAACAGTATTCCCTGTAGGGGCAAGCTCGAGTGAAGAGAAGAAACTGTGCTGCGAGGTAATATGTTTGGTCGCCCCACTATCAAAATACCAAACATCTGAGTCTACTACAGACATGCACTGCTCATGAGAAGATGGGTCAAAACTGCAGACAGTAGTAAACGCCCATTCTTCTTCTTGCACAAGATTTGTAGACTTTGTTTTTGGTGTAGAGGCCTCTGCAACAACCATTCCAACCTCTTTCTTCTTTGCCTCTTTAGCAGCCAGTTTTGGACAGTTCTTTATTATATGATCATTCCCTTTACAGTACTTACAAAACAATTTCTGCTTTTCTGATTTCTTCTCATTTTTATCTTCCTTCTTCGAATATGCAGAATTTGCAGATTTCTGCTTACTAGTTGAAGAGCTCCATTTTCCTTTGCCCTTCTAACTAGGCACGAAAGCTTGATCTGCAACTCGCATAATGGACCTGTTTTGCCTGGGCTGATCTCCTTGCAACAGAACAGAGACTAACTCCTCAAATGATAAGGCATTTGGATTGCCTTTCATCATCAATCGAAGAGTAGAAGCAAAACTCTGATATGAATTAGAAAGACCATTCAGAAGGGTCTGAACAAGTGAGCTATCTGGTATAACCTCATCAGCAGAAATCAACTGTTCCTTCAAGTCTTTGATCTTCGTTAGGAAACTGTCCATAGAATCACCTTCGTTCATGTGCTCACTCTCCAACTGTTTTCGGAGGTAATCAACACGAGCCTCATTCCTAGCTTGGTACAATGTGGTAAGTATATCCCAAGCATCCTTAGCTATTCTGCAAGATCGAATGTGAGGAATAATGGCATGTTTGACAGACAAAGCTATCAATGCATGTGTTTGTGCATCTCTGCCATCCCAGTAAATTTGCTCTGCAGTAGGTGCAACAGAAACAGCAGCACGAATAGGAATCTGCAGAATATCATCTTCGACACCATCTTCATCAGTTCCAGCACTTGTATTTGCAGTACCTGTAGTCAGAGGTGTAACAGGATGTCTTTCAACACCCTGCACAATGTTCCACAATCCTTTTGCAACCAATACATGTCGCATCATATAAGCCCATAATGGCTAGTTGGTACCATCCAACTTATCCTCAAGAGCCAACATATGGAATATATCACTATTTTAAGCCATGGCCGGTGACTAAAATACCTTGATGTAGAAAATTGACTGTATCTCAAAAAGTTGAACAGAACTATCGACGCGAGTTCTGCTAGACTTGTAGCAGAGCTCGAGACGCTTAAACTGACGAACAAAAACTGGTATATACCTTTGGCACAAAAAGACAAAATAGCTTGCACAAGTGCTACGATAGTGCGTTCGAAGGCCGAAATGAGCTCAGATCGCGATTTCGGCACCCTGAGTATGGTCACCAAATTTCGTGCCAATCTGAGACTGCAAACGGAGGAGTATTGATGGTGCCCTAGATGAAGCGACGAACTGTTCTGATACCAATTGTTGGAGATAGACGTCTACGGAAGCACGTGAATAGCACAAGGAAGAAGAAGAAGCTTGGAGCACAAACACACAATACTGAATGTATTACTAGAGAATGTACAAAGATAAGTAGCCCATTAGGGCAATAGGCGTATATCCAAGCCGAGGGAAAAAAACCTCCAAAAAAGGGAGAAAAGTGCCCCGGCGGTCCTAGTGTGTTCACACACATCACTACCCAAATATATCAACAAAGGTGCGTGTCGACAGAAGGTGTCCATCCCTCCCTGTTGGGGGATTCTTGGACAAGAAGGTTGAGGGTTTGTAGGAGAAAAGGGAAGAGACAAGAAGAGAAAATACACCTTGGAAGCCTCTGCCGATTGATTACAGTAAGACAATTACAATGTTTGAAGCACAATACAGGCCAATACCTCTGTGCACAATCCCACAGAGTGCTCAGTTACAAAATACCAAATATCCCAAAGTCTTCTTGCCGCCGGCCTCCTTTGCACCAGACCTCCACTTGCTTCAAGCTTATCCTTGTGCACACCTTGCACCAAGCTTCCACTAAGGGGAAGGAATGAATACCTTCTGTCGGCACGTGCACACTGCAAAGAGACCTTGAGATCCTTGGGGGACTAGCTTAGCACTCTCTGCACAATCCCTTAGTCACTCTCTATGCACTCCTTCAACTCCACTTCTCTGCGTCGCACACTGGTGACTCTTGCACTTCTCTCTCTTGCTTCACTTAGACTATGCTTCTCTTGCTTACTCTAAGATTGGTCCAAGAATAGTCCTTGCCTTGATTTGAGTGTGTCGATCATGTACGCTCCTAACTGCAATAGTATCTTGGTGCTCACTTTGATGTCCCAAGATTGTCTTCACAAGTGGCAGCCAGCGACTCACTGTTTTGTCCTGTAGTGACTTTAGACTAAAACAAAAAATTTTAATGGGGGGGCCATACTTTCACCTGTGCGTACGTTGCCGCTTCACATACCTTCACATTTTCCTTTTAAGTCTTCACTTTTGCACATAAGAGGGGGTTCACCTGAACCTTCCAAAATACTTTTAAAAACACTTTGAACCTTAGGGAAATTAGAGAAAATACCTCTGCAACCTGCAAGCCACTTTCTCCAATTTACCCTTTGTGGACAATTAATTGTGCACTACCTGTGCACTTTGACACCTGCACTTTAGCACTTTGACTTTGCACCTGTTGACTTTGACCTTGACCTTGTTGACTTTGACCTTTTGACTTTGATTGTAGTTGACTTTGACCAACATGACTTTTATGGGCTCAACAGTTGCCCACCACCTAATGTGCTCTCTGTCCTAGAGAGCTATAGCCAAAACTCTGAGCATATAGTACACCATTATAAGAGAGCTGCAAAAACTGGAAGAGGACATCTGAGCAGCAACTAATTCCACCAAAAGCAGGATAGAACAAGCACCAGAGAAGAACCAAAAATTGGATTTTGCCATGGAAAAGAAAAAAGGGGGGCAATGGGAGGGTAGAAAGGAATGGGAACGGAGGGCTGAGGGTGCAGAGATGGATGGGGCAGGTAGGGGTGATGATGTGGCTGGGCAGATTGGTAAAGGGAGGGATTGGGAGTAGGAATCAGGGGTCTGGAGGGGGCTAAAATGATGAAACTGGAGGGCCACAGAGGGTACATATGGGAAATATAAAAACCAAATGTAAGATGAGGTGAGAATATACCATGTGGTCAATGTGGTGAAATAAAAACATGTGATAAATGTGCTCAAAACTTGAGGTTTTGGACCGAAACTCATAGAAAATGTGGGAATCTGGAAAGAGAAAGCCAAAAACTGATTCCAAAGGTGCCAAAAAACATGAAAATGACTCCATTTTTGTAAAAAACGGCCAACCGAGGCATAATCCAGAACCAAAAGCTTTGAGCCATAAAAAAAAAAAATAATAAAATTAAAAAAAAATAATAAAAAAAAATATATATATTTGGTGAACGCCCATACAGATAAAAATAAAAAGAAAAAGAAATAAAATAAATAAGAAAATAAATAAATAAAATAAAAAATAAAAATAATAAAATGATAAAAAACAAGAAAATAAACAAAAGAAAAGTAAAAAAATAAATTTGGGGGGGAGGGGGGGTGTATCAGAACGGGGGGAGGGGGGGCGGGGGGGGGGGGGGGGGGGGGGGGGGGGAGAGTGGTCGGTGGTGGTCGGTGGTGGGGGGGGGAGGGGGAGAGGGGGGGGACAGGGGAGTTTTTTTTTTTTCCTTCAACCCAAAAATCGTGGGGGGGCCTTTTTTTTTAAAATATAATTATAAAAAAGACCAAAGAAAAATACATTAAAAATCCAAAAAAATTACAAAAAAAATCCAAAAAATCTTCAAAAAATTCTGAAAAAATGTCTTAGAGTGTTAGGCCAATTTCTTCACTCAAAAACCACAGAGAGCTTCCTTTATACCCGAAATTGGCAAGAAAAAGACACGTGAAAAGGAGAAAAATGCTAGAAAAAATTCTAAAAAATGCTTGAAAAATTCTGAAAAAATTCCTAAAAATTCCAAAAATTGTACCTTTGCAAAGTTGATGAAATGGCTGCTACATTTGCTAAAAACTCAAGAAACAAGCATGAAATGGATAAAGAAAACTACTAAAACGTAAGTAAAAATGACGAGAAAAGACTATGTACAACCTTGACAAATTTTGCAGGTTCCAGGTGATCCATAATTCTTCATGTGGCTTGATGATAGGCCTTTAGCCATGATCTTTATATGTTGACCCCGAAAAACTCCTCCATAACCTTCAATTGTGTTGCACTTCATTTGTTTTATCTTCTTTTTGGGCATGCTGACGCTTTGATAGACCCACCTTAAATCCTTCAGTACAATATTATCTCCTCCATACTGCATCTTTTGTTTTCAAAGACATGCAGGTACTCCGTCCACATCATTGTAAAGCCTTGCACTTACTATCATAAAAATTAACACAATAGATGATATCCATACCAGGATCCATAAAACAGTGGCCATTGACATATGTTGAAGCATCTTCATCACGGCTGCACTTAAGGACTTTGCTTTTCTTCTCTTTTCCATGGCCTTTGACTGAGACTGTTTCAACCTGAGTGATTTCCTCTTTTTCTTCATATGCTTCTTCTCTACTTGAGTTTGGGAAAATTCCATAGCAGGAAGATGGGTCTTCTGCATGGAGCCAAGCCAACATGTTTTCATCTTCATATAAATCTGCTCCTTCAAATAGATCTTCTTCTGGGTTGTCCACCACTTCTTCTTCCATACAAATACCAATTGTCTGCATCATGCTAGTATTTCTCTGATTGTCTGGTCCTTCTTCTAAAATTAGCTGCTGCAACTCTTTTCCCTCCTGCTTTACCCACATTGTGTCCTTGCCCCAATCATGCAACACATTGGCATGCCTTAACCAAGGTCTCCCAAGTAACAAGGGGAAACTTCCTTCTACCTGTGGCAACCTTAAAACAACAAAGTCCAAGTTAAAGATGGTACCTTGTATTTTGACTGGAACTCCAGGGACCACACCCACAGGCCTTACTATGCTTTGGTCTGCCATTGTTACAGTGAAGTTGATAGGTCGTGAAGGGTATAGTCCAATCTTTGTCATGGTATATTTAGGCATCAAGTTAATGCCAGAACCACCATCCACAATAACTCCTTGAAACTCATGACCTTTAATAGAGACTGTTAGCCGAGGGCTCTTGTAATATGTGAGGGGTGCTTCCCCTAAACTTTTATCTTTATGCATAACAGCAGCCTTTGCCACTAAACTTGTTGTGGACATTTCATCAATTATCTGCAAGAGTTCTGACTTGAACTTCCCATCCATCTTTATTAAATAAAAAATACTAACCTCCTTTTTCATGGACTTGAGCAGTCTGGAAGCTTCTGATTCCTTAAGAGCATGGGCTGCATTTGACTTATCAAACTCCTCATGAGCCCCGTTGAATGCATATTCAATGGCATCACTGGTACCTATGAAGTTTTCTTTTTGCCTTGTATCTGCACTTGTGGTGGCTTTGTCTTCAGACACACCTTTGTCTCTGTTTAATCCATTAATCATTGATTCTTGACTTATTTCCACTTGAGCCTTCCCCTTGCTTCTTGTCTGCACTGTAAAAGATTCAATTTCTTCTAAATGCACCACCCTGGTAGATGGAGATGGAACATTGACCTGATCTAACACTTCTTCTTTGTGTACAGAAATCATTTGAATATGGGGCCGGGATGAAGAGGCTTGATTCTTAGGACAAAAATTTGTATAGTGGTCTCTGGCCTCTGGGCAGTTTCTGCAAGGAGGGGCATTTTCTGGGAGAGTGCACCTACTTTGATAGTGCCCACAGTCTCCACATCTGAAACAAATAATTGGCCTTCTAGGCCCATTTCCAAAATTATCCCTCTGTCTAGGGTTATAAGTGTTACCTTGATTGGGTGCAACTGCCATCACATTTGCTGGTGGTAGGGGTCCTCCTCCTTGTGTCCAGTATGTTGTTGCAGGCATTCCCCTTGATTGGCATTCATGGGCCTCATGAACAACTTTCCTGCATAATTGGCAAGTCACATTTAACAGAGGACATTCACTTACTATGTGACCTTGCTTGTTGCACATGGAACACCAAAGTCCACTCTTGATGCCACTCCCTTTGAGTTCTTGCAGCTCCTGTCGCAGTTGAGCCAATTCCTCTGCTTGGGCCTCCTCCTCCTTTTGGAGCTTTAGTGCTTCAATCTCCCTTCTCAACTGAGCAACAATATTATCCTCCTCTTTGTAGGGCTTATTTCTTTTTAAGCCCTCTAGCTCCTTCCTTAGCTAGATCACTGGATCCTCCATTTCTGTACCATATGTTGGTTGGGAAGAAGTTGCTCCATACTGATGAATTTAGCCATTAGTGCTTTGGCCCTAGTCACAAACTATGGGAACTTTTCTCCTGGACCCAATCTCAAATTTTCTAGTTCTTCGATGATAATCTCCGCAGTGTTGCCATGCTGAAACTGGTTTTTAAATGCATCTTTCATCACATCCCAAGTTGGTAAAATGGTTTTCAGCAAACTGGCTGAACCACTTATCTGCTAATCCCTCTAATGTGGTAGGGAAGAGAATAAAAAAGGCATCCTCCCTACCCATTAAGCCTCTAGTCTTACATAGTGCCAAAAACCTTCTAATGTGTTCATCCGGATCCTCCTGAGCTAGGCCTTTGAAAGAAGGAAACTTTATATTTAATCTAGAGAGTAAAGTTTCCAAGTCTACCTGACCCGCCATGCTCTTTACTGATGAGGTTGAAGATAGTGGACTGGAGGACCTTTCTAACAACCTTCCTTCTTGTCTGCTTGCAGGTGACTCTCAATGTTTGGGACCGGGTTGCGGTCATGAGCAGCTCATAGCCCACTTAATATGAGACACTTGATAAGAATATTTACCTTTTGTTTGATGAAGTAGCACTGTAGACACGTGACCTCTGCTATACTTTGCACTTGGTTTCTCCTAAGCTCAAATCTCCTTGGAAGTCCCACCGGGCGTGCCAAATTTTGTTGGGGGATTCTTGGACAAGAAGGAGTTTGAGGGTTTGTAGGAGAAAAGGGAAGAGACAAGAAGAGAAAATACACCTTGGAAGCCTCTGCAGATTGATTACAGTAAGACAATTACAATGTTTGAAGCACAATACAAGCCAATACCTCTGTGCACGATCCCACAGAGTGCTCAATTACAAAATACCAAATATCCCAAAGTCTTCTTGCCGCCGGCCTCCTCTGCACCAGACCTCCACCTGCTTCAAGCTTATCCTTGTGCACACCTTGCACCAAGCTTCCACTAAGGGGAAGGAATGAATACCTTCTGTCAGCACGCGCACGCTGCAAAGAGACCTTGAGATCCTCGGGGGACTAGCTTAGCACTCTCTGCACAATCCCTTAGTCACTCTCTATGCACTCCTTCAACTCCACCTCTGCGTCACACACTGGTGACTCTTGCACTTCTCTCTCTTGCTTCACTTAGACTATGCTTCTCTTGCTTACTCTAAGATTGGTCCAAGAATAGTCCTTGCCTTGATTTGAGTGTGTTGATCACGTACGCTCCTAACTGCAATAACATCTTGGTGCTCACTTTGATGTCCCAAGATTGTCTTCACAAGTGGCAGCCAACGACTCACTGTTTTGTCCTATAGTGACTTTAGACTAAAACCAAAAATTTTGATGGGGGGCCATACTTTCACCTGTGCGTACGTTGCCACTTCACATACCTTCACATTTTCCTTTTAAGTCTTCACTTTTGCACATAAGAGGGGGTTCACCTGAGCTTTCCAAAATACTTTTAAAAACACTTTGAACCTTAGGGAAATTAGAGAAAATACCTCTACAACCTGCAACCCACTTTCTCCAATTTACCCTTTGTGGACAATTAATTGTGCACTACCTGTGCACTTTGACACCTTCACTTTAGCACTTTGACTTTGCACCTATTGACTTTGACCTTGTTGACTTTGACCAATTGACTTTGACCTTTTGACTTTGACTACAATTGACTTTGACCAACATGACTTTTATGGGCTCAACACTCCCTTTATTGGAAGCTTGGTTCAAGGTATGCACAAAGCAAAGCTTGGAGAAGGTGGAGGTCTGGTGAAGAGGTCGGTGACAAATTCTATGTATTTTGTAATCTTGTTTCATGGGCATTATTTAGTCTTTGGCATACTGCATAGAGCATTTGGCTTATGTACAAGCTTGTATTCTTCTCTTCCTAATTGATCAGAAGCTTTTGGTGTCATTAATTCTCTTGTTCTCTCTCTCCATTCTCCTACAAACACTCAAATTCCTTTCTACACAAGAATCCCCCAACAGAATTTGTGAATACTATAGAGATAATCATAGAGGAATTAGAAAACTCGAGACTAGATCCTAGTGAAACGTTTCCAGAGTTTGTAGCTAGGGCTAAGGCACTAATGTCTAAGTTGTCAGATCCTCCACATGATTTCTTTATTAAGAAATGGTTAGCTAAAATCTTCTAGTGACTATGCAATGTAAAATCAAGGAATTAGTGTTGCCAATAGCCTCCATAGAAGAGTTCATCAATACAGCTACACGATTGGAACAAATAAGACAACAATATGGAGCAAATTCTTCGTAACTACCCTATTCTGTATAAATTGACGATCGAGTGATTTAATTAAGGGAGAAGTTGGAGAACTTAAAGAGAAGTAAACCTCAAAAGGAAGAAGAAAATGCAGTAACCTTGTTGAGGTGAGAAATTGAGGATCCAGTGATTCAATTAAGGAAGGAGTTGGAGAACTTAAAAACAAGTAAACCTCAAAAGGAAGAAGAAAATGTAGTAATCGTGCGTGCCAAATTTTGTTGGGGGATTCTTGTGCAAAAAGGAATTTGAGTGTTTGTAGGAGAATGGAGAGAGAGAACAAGAGAATTAATGACATAGAAAGCTTCTGATCAATTAGGAAGAGAAGAATACAAGCTTGTACATAAGCCAAATGCTTTGAGTAGTGTGCCAAAGACTAAATAATGCCCATGAAACAAGATTACAAAATACATAGAATGTGTCGCCAATCTCTGCACCAGACCTCCACCTTCTCCAAGCTTTCCTTTGTACACACCTTGCACCAAGCTTCCAATAAGGGGAGGGATGGACACCTTCTGTCGACGTGCACCTTCAATGGAACTTTGGAACTCTTGATATTCCTTGCTTCACCTTCTCTGCATACTTCAAAGTCACTCTTCTTGCACACCTTGCACTTTACTTCTCTACGTCGCGCACGACCTCTATGACTCTTGCACTTCTCTTTTTGTCTAGACTATGCTCACCTTACTTAGTCCTTCAAGAATAATGCCTTGCCTTGATTTCAGTGTCGGTTCACATATGCTCCAAATTGCTAGAGCATCTTGGTGCTCACTTTGATGTCCCAAGATTGTCTCCAAAAGTGGGCAGCCAATGAATCCCTATTTTGTCCTGTAGTGACTTTAGATAAAACAAAAACTTTAATTGAGGGGCCATGCTTTCACTTCTGCGTACGCTGCCATTTCACATACCTTCACATTGTGCCTTTTGATTCTTGAAATGTGCACCCAAGAGAGGGTTCACCTGAACGTTCCTAATACTTTTAAAAACACTTTGAACCTTCGAGAAACCATAGAAATACCTCTGCAACCTGCAACCAACTTTCTGCAATTCTACCCTTTGTGAACAATTAATTGTGCAGTACCTGTGCACCTTGACACTTGAACTTTGAATACTTTGACTTCACCCATGTTGACTTTGACCTTGAACATGTTCGCTTTGCTTGCTTTGACTTTGACCCTTTCACTTTGACTATGGTTGACTTTGACGAATGTGACTTTTATGGGCTCAACAGTTGCCCATCACCTACTGGGCTCTTCGTCTCGTAGAGCTATAGCCAAAACCTGGAGCAGAGATGATGCCATGATTCCTTTGCTGTGAAATCTTTAAAAGGACACTTGAGCAGCTACCAAGTCCAATAGAAGGAGTAGAGAGCAGACACCAGAGAAGAACCAAAAGTGGTTTTGTTGCACAGAAAAGCAAAAGATGGCGAATGGAGGGTAGGAAGGAGGGGAAGGGAGGGATGAGGGGGCCGAAATGGATAGGGTAGGGAGGGATAAGGATGGGGATGGGAAGAAGGGTAAAGGGAGGGTGAGGGAGTAGGAGTATGGGGTCTAGAGAGGGCCAAAATGATAAAACAATAAAGCTACAGAGGGTGCATATGGGAAAATATGAAACATAAGGTAAAATAAAGTGAGAATAGATCATGTGGACCATGTTTGGAATTAAAAACAGGTGAGAAATGTGCTCAAAACAATAGGGTTTTGAACAAAAGTCAGAGAAATTATGGGAGTTTGGAAACATTAAGGCAAAAATGAGTCTAGAGGTGCCAAGATACCTGAAAATGACCCTAAGTTTGAAGAAAATAGCCATCCGAGGTGCAATCTAGAGCCAAAAGCTTTGGACCATGAAAAACATAAAAATTAACATAACAGATGATATCCATACCGATATCTCTAACAAACTAGCCCTTGATATAGGATTTGAAGTAGCTTCTTCATTGTTGTACTTAAGGGCTTTTCTTTTCTTCTCCCTTCTATGGCCTTTGACTGAGATTGCCTCACTCGTATCAGTAAACCAAATGATGTCCCCTTTTTCTTCATAGGCTTCCTCTCTACTTGAGTTTGGAAAAATTCCATAGTAGGAAGATGGGTCTTCTATATGGAGCCAAGCCAACATGTTTTCTTCTTCATACAAATTTGCTTCTTCAAATAGATCTGCTTTTGAGTTGTCCAACAATTCTTCTTCCATACAAATACCAATTGTCTGCATCATGCTGGTATGTCTTTGATTGTCTAGTCTTTCTTCTAAAAATATATGCTAGAACTCTTTTCCCTCTTCCTTTACCCACATTGTGTCTTTACCCGAGTCATGCAACACATTGGCATGCTTTAACCAAGGTCACCCAATCAACAAGGGGAAAGTTCCTTCTACCTGTGGCAGCCTTAGAACAACAAAGTCCAAGTTAAAGATGGTACCTTGTATCTCAATTGGGACTCCAGGAACCACTCGCATAGGCCTTACTATGCTTTGGTCTGCCAATGTTACAGTGAAGTTGGCAGGTCTTGAAGGGTGTAGTCCAATCTTTTCCATGGTATGTTCAAGCATCAAGTTAATGCCAGAACCACCATCCACAATAACTCCTTGAAACTCATGACCTTTGATAGAGACTGTTAGCCGAGGGCTCTTATAATTTGTGAGGAGTGCTTCCCCTACAATTTTATCTTTATGCATATCAACAACCTTTGCCACTAAACTTGTTGTGGAAGCCCTCATCAATTATCTGCAAATGTTTTGACCTGAATTTCCCATCCATCTTTATTGAATAAAAAATACTAACCTCCTTTTCATGGACTTGAGTAGTCTTGAAGCTTTTGATTCCTTAAGAGCATGGGCTCCAATTGACTTATCAAACTCTGTTGAATGCATGTCCAATGGCATCACTGGTACCTATGATATTTTCTTTTTGCCTTGTATCTGCACATGTGGTGGCATTGTCTTCATATGTTTCTTTGTCTTTGTTCAATCGATTAATCCTTGATTCTTGACCTATTTCCACTTGAGCCTTCCCCTTGCTTCTTATCTGCACTGTAAAAGATTCAATTTCTTCTAACTGCACCACCCTGGTAGATGGTGATGGCCCATTGACTTGATCTACCATTTCTTCTTTGTGCACAAAAATCATTTGAATGTGAGGCCCAGATGGGGATGCTTGGTTCTTAGGACAACAATTAGTATAGTGGTCTTTGGCCTCTGGGCAGTTCCTACAAGGAGGGGCATTTTTTGGTAGAGTGCACCTATTTTGGTAATGCCCACATTCTCCACATCTGAAACAAATAATTGGCCTCCTTGGACCATTTCCAAAGTTATGCCTATGTCTAGGGTTGTAATTGTTACCTTGATTAGGTGAAGCTTCCATCACATTGGTTGGAGGTTGAATTCCTGCTCCTCCATGGTTCCAATATGTTTGTGTATTCATTCCTCTTGAAGAGTAATCTTGAGCCTCATGCATAGTTTTCTTGCATAACTGACATGATATATTTAAGAATGGACATTTGCTTACCACATGGCCCTGTTTGTTGCACATGGTACACCATAGCCCATTTCTAATGCCACCTCCCCTCAATTCGTGTAATTCCTATCAAAGTTGAGCTATTTCTTCTGCTTGGGCTTCCTCTTCCTTTTGTAGTTTGAGGGCCTCGATTTCTCCTATTATTGTCTTATTTATTCGAGTCGTGTAGCTGTATTGATGAACTCTTCTATGGAGGCTATTGGCAATACTCATTCCTTGATTTTACATTGTGTAGTCACTGGAAGTGGTTTAACTAACCATTTCTTAATAAAGAAATCATGTGGAGGATCTTCCTCTATGATTATCTCTGTACTATTCCCATGCTGGAATGGAGTTTTGAATGCATCTTTCATTAAATCCCAAGTAGTGAAATGGTTTTTAGCAAACTGGCTGAACCATTTATCTGCTAACCCTTCTAATGTGACAGGAAAGAGTATAAAAAAGGCATCCTCTCTTCCCATGAAACCTCTTGTTTTGCATAATGCTAAGAATCTCTTAATATGCTCGTCCGGATCTTCCTGAGCTAAGCCTTTGAAAGAAGGAAATTTTATATTTAATCTAGAAAGTAGAGTCTCCAAATCAACCTGACCTTCCATGTTCTTTACTGATGATGTTGACGATAGTGGACTGGAGGATCTTCTAACAACCTTCCTTCTTATTGCTTTGCAAGTGACCCTCAATGTTTGAGACCGAGTTACGGTCATGAGCTGTTCATAATCCTCTTAGGATGAAAAATTAATAAGAAGATTTACCTCTTAACCCAATGGAGTAGTACTATCAGCCCTTGAATAATGCTTCTCCACATTGCAATATTTCTTCTCCTATGCTCAAATCTCCTTGTGTCCCACTGAGCGTGCCAAATTTTGTAGGGGGACTCTTGTGCAAAAAGGAATTTGAGTGTTTGTAGGAGAATGGAGAGAGAGAACAAGAGAATTAATGACACCGAAAGCTTCTGATCAATTAGGAAGAGAAGAATACAAGCTTGTACATAAGCCAAATGCTCTGTGTAGTATGCCAAAGACTAAATAATGCCCATGAAACAAGATTACAAAATACATAGAATTTGCCGCCGACGGGTACACCAGACCTCCACCTTCCCCAAGCTTTCCCTTGTGTACACCTTACACCAAGCTTCCAATAAGGGGAGGGATGGACACCTTCTGTTGACGCACACCTTCAATGGAACTTTGGAACTCTTGATATTCCTTGATTCACCTTTTCTGCATACTTCAAAGTCACTCTTCTTGCACACCTTGCGCTTTTACTTCTCTGCATCGCGCACACCCTCTATGACTCTTGCACTTCTCTTTTTGTATAGACTATGCTCACCTTGCTTAGTCCAAGAATAATGCCTTGCCTTGATTTCAGTGTCGGTTCGCATACGCTTCTAGCTGCTAGAGTATCTTGGTGCTCACTTTGATGTCCCAAGATTGTCTCCAAAAGTGGGCAGCCAACGAATCCTTGTTTTGTCTTGTAGTGACTTTAGACTAAAACAAAAATTTTAATTGGGGGGCCATGCTTTCACTTCTGTGTTCGCTACCGCTTCACATACCTTCACATTTTGCCTTTTGATTCTTCAAATGTGCACCTAAGAAAGGGTTCACCTGAACCTTCCCAATACTTTTAAAAACACTTTGAACCTTAGAGAAACCACAAAAATACCTCTGCAACCTGCAACAAGCTTTCTGCAATTTTACCCTTTGTGAACAATTAATTGTGCACTACGTGTGCACCTTGACACCCAAACTTTGAACACTTTGACTTCACCCATGTTGACTTTGACCTTGAACATGTTGGTTTTGATGGCTTTGACTTTGACCATTTGACTTTGAATATGGTTGACTTTGACCAATGTGACTTTTATGGGCTCAACAATCATATCATGAAGAACTGTCCAAAACTGGATGCTAAAGAGGCAAAGAAAAAGGAGGCTGGAATGATTATTGCAGAGGCCTCTACATCTAAAACAGAGTGTACTAATTTTGTGTAGGAAGAAGAATGGGTGTTTACTATAATTTTTAGTTTTAACCCATCTTCTCAAGAGCAGTGCATGTTTGAAGTAGACTCTGAATTAGCAAAGATTGACTTGGTTGTGAAATTTGTTGATGACAAATACACACATTTCATGATCTGTCAAATGGCGATGTCATTATTCCTTCTGGCATTTTATTTTGTGGGCTATATAAGCTCATACACTATGAAAGATCTATAAATGATTCGGCATGTGCAATACATAATTCTCAGGCTATGTTAGATGCAAAGCTTTGGCATGCACGCTTCATTCATCTGAATTTTGCTAGTTTGCTACGCCTGCAAAAATATGAAATGATGTCCTCTTTGCCCAAACTTGAGGCACCCATAAAAAATGTTTCCGAAGGCTGTATTTTGGGCAAAATGCAGTGTTCCTCCTTTCCAAAAGATGGTTCAGTTCGGGCTACACAAAAATTGCAACTTGTACATAGTGATGTCTGTGGTTCTATGCAGACACCTTCTTTTGGAAATTATCTTTACTTCATGACTTTCATTGATGATTTTTCCAGGCATGCATGGGTATATCCATTGAAGGCAAAGTTTGAAGTGTTCATGTGCTTCAAACAGTTTTTGGTTTTGGCTGAAAATCTGTCATGTAAAATGGGCAACCTCTGTTTTGATCGAGGGGGGGAATGTATGTCTTCTGATTTTAATGCATTTTTGGTTTTGAACATAAGATAAAAGACAAGTGTACAATGCCATATACACCTCAACAAAATGCAGTTGCCAAACAAAAGAACAGGTCTCTCATGGAGATGGCGAGGTGTATGCTCAACTACCACATAGTTTCTTTCTTGAGGCTATCATGTGTGCAACATATGCACTTAACACATGTCCCACTAAAGCACTATAGTCTATCACTCCATGTGAGGCTTTGCATGATTGCAAGCCATCTGTTTCTCATCTGCATGTTTTTGGTTATTTGGGATATGCATTAGTGCCTGAACAACATCGCAGAAAATTGGATGATAAAGTAGTAAAATGTATTTTTGCTGGGTACAATTTTGAAAGCAAAGGCTATGGTCTATATCATCCACAAATTAAATGTTGATATATGTAGGTAATGATGTGTGTGAACACTCTAGGACTGTTGGGGCACTTTTTTCCCTCTTTAGGAGGTTTTTTTTTCCCTGGCTTGTATATACGCCTATTGCCCTAATGGGCTACTTATCTTTGTACATTCTCTAGTAATACATTCAGTATTGTGTGTTGTGCTCCAAGCTTCTTCTTCTTCCTTGTGATATTTAAGTGCTTCCGTAGATGTCTAACTCCAACAATTGGTATCAGAGCAGGCCATCGCCTCATCTAGGGCATCGTCGACACCTCTCCGGTTGTAGTCTCAGATTCGCACGAAATTTGGTGAGCATACTTAAGGTGCTTCAAATATGAGAATGGCTTTGGTTTGTGGTGCTTAAATCACAATTTGAGCTCGTTTTGGCCCCCAAACTCACTATCACAATGTTTGTGCATGCTATTTTGTCTTTTTGTGCCAAAGGCATATACTAGTTTTGGTTCGCCAGTATGAGTGTCTGGAATCTGCTATTGGCCTAGCCGAATTTGTTTGGGCAGTTCCGTTCAGATAAAGACAATTTTTTGCATCAAGGTATTTTAGTCACCGGCCATGGCTGAAAGCAGTGATGTATTCCGTATGTTGGCTGTTGAGGATAAGTTGGATGGCACCAACTACCCATTGTGGGCTTATATGATGCGACATGTATGGTTGCAAAAGGACTGTGGAACATTGTGTAGGGTGTTGAAAAATCTCCTATCACACCTGCAACTGTTACAACTGTAGGTACTGAAGCTGATGCAAAAGGTATCGAAGATGATGATATTCTGCATATTCCTGTTTGTGCTATAGTTTTTGCTGCACCTACTACAGAGAAAATTCATTAGGATGGTAGAGATGCCCAGACATATGCATTGATAGCTTTGTCTATCAAACGTGCCATTATTCCTCATATTCACTCTTGCAAAACAGCTAAGGTTGCTTGGGATACACTTACCACATTGTACCAAGCTAGGAATGAGGCTCTTGTTGCTTACCTCCAAAAACAGTTGGAGAGTGAGCACATGAATGAAGGTGATTCTATGGACAATTTTCTAACAAAGATCAAAGACTTGAAGGAACAGTTGATTTTTGCTAATGAGGTTATACCAGATAGCTCACTTGTGCAGACCATTCTGAATGGTCTTCCTGATTCATGTCAGAGTTTTGCTTCTACTCTTTGGTTAATGATGAAAGGAAATCCAAATGCCTTGTCATTTGAGGGGTTAGTCTCTGTTCTGCTGCAAGAGGATCAGTCCAGGCAGAATAGGTCCATTATGTGTGTTGCAGATCAAGCTTTCCCAAGTAGAAATCTGCTAATTCTGCACAATCAAAGAGGGAAGACAAAGACAAAAAGAAATAAAAAAAGTAGATTTTTTTTTGCAAGTACTATAAAGGAAATGCTCATATCATAAAGAACTATCCAAAATTGGCTGCTAAAGAGGCAAAGAAGAAAGAGGCTAGAATGGTTGTTGCAGAGGCGTCTACACAAAAAACAGAGTCTTCAAATCTTGTGCAGGAAGAAGAATGGGCATTTACTCCTGATTGCGGTTTTGACCCATCTTCTCATGAGCAGTGCATGTCTGTAGTAGACTCAGATGTTTGGTACTTTGACAATGGGGCGAGCAAACATATTACCTTGCAGCACAATTTCTTCTCTTCACTCGAGCATTTCCCTACAAGAAATACTGTTACATGCACCAACAACTCCTCTGATCCTGTTATGGGAGTTGGTAAGATCATTTTGACTACTATAGATGGTAGTTCTTTGACTTTGTGAGATGCTTTTTTTGTGCCAGGGATCAAGAAAAATCTGTTATCAGTTTCTGCATTAGCCAAGATTGGCTTGGTTGTGAAATTTTCTGATGACAGATGTGCAGTTCATGATCTGTCAAATGGCGATTTTATTATTGCTTCTGGCTTTTTATTTTGTGGGCTATATAAGCTCATAGACTATGAAAGATTTGTAAATGAGTCGACATGTGTAGTACATGATTCTCATGCTATGTCAGATGCAAAGCTTTGGCATGCATGCTTTGGTCATCTGAATTTTGCTAGTCTACTACACCTGAAGACATATGAAATGGTGTCCTCTTTGCCCAAAGTTGAGGCACCCGAAAAACATGTTTGTGAAGGATATATTTTGGGCAAAATGCAGTGTTTCTCCTTTCCAAAAGATGCTTCAGTTCGGGCTACTAAAAAATTACAGCTTGTACATATTGATGTCTGTGGTCCTATGCAAACACCTTTTGGAAATTATCTTTACTTCATGATTTCCATCGATGATTTTTCCAAGCATGCATGGGTATATCCATTGAAAGCAAAGTTCGAACTGTTCATGTGCTTCAAAAAGTTTCTGGTTTTGGCTGAAAATTTGTCAGCATGTAAAATGGGCACCCTCTGTTTTGATCGAGGGGGGAATGTATGCCTTGTGATTTTACTGCATTTCTGGCTGAACGTGGGATAAAACACAAATGTACAGTGCCGTACACACCTCAATAGAATGGAGTTGCTGAACAAAAGAATAGGTCACTCATGGCGATGGCGAGGTGTATGGTCAAGAGTTAGGCTATACCACATAATTTCTGGCTTGAAGCTGTCATGTGTGCAACATATGTACTTAATAGGTGTCCCACTAAAGCACTGTAGTTTATCACTCCATATGAGATGTGGCATGATTGCAAGCCATCTGTCGCTCATGTGTGTGTTTTTGGTCATTTGGCATATGCATTAGTGCCTGAACAACATCGTAGAAAATTGGATGATAGAGCAATAAAATGTATATTTGTCGGGTACATTTTTGAAAGTAAAGGCTACCGTCTTTATCATCCACAAACTAAACACATTCTGGTTATCCATGATGTTGTTTTTGTGGAAGATGCTATTCAGCCATTGCTTTCATTGCTATTCAGCCATTGCTTTCATGCTATTCAGCCATTGCTTTACATAGGTGGACAGTCTAGCACCAGTTCTAATGAGACAACTTCTCAACCTTTGCAGGTTTCATGTGATGATGCAGATCATCCCATTTTTGATGCAGATTTACATGATGCACTTGTTGATGAGAGAGCTCATATTGAGGAGGCAAAAATTATGCCAAAATGGCTGGTGCAGACTTTGCGTGGCAACAAATTAGATGCACCTCTATCATATCGTACTTGTTCAGGCTCTCATAGTGCCTTTTCTGCATCAAATTTCTATGCTATGGTTGCATCTAGTCTCTGTAATGATATTGAGCCTGTTTCCTTTCATGAAGCATAAAATTTGGAAAATTGGATGGCTGCTATGCAATCTGAATATGATGCTATAATGAAGAATGGTACTTGGTCTTTATGTGAATTCCTTTCTAGAAAGAAGGCCATAGGTACTAAGTGGGTATACAAGCTAAAGTGTAAGATTGATGGTACAATTGTCATGTATAAGGCTAGGCTTGTTGCAAAGGGTTATGCATAGGAAAAAGGCATTGATTTTGATGAAACCTTTGCTCCTACTTGCCATATGACTACTGTTCGTAGCATCTATGCACTTGCAACTCGTCATGGTTGGAATGTACATCACTTGGCTATCAAAACAACATTTCTGAATGATGACTTGCATGAAGAAGTGTATGTTTTTCAGCCCCATGGCTTTGTGCAAAAAGGGCATGAAAACCAAGTGTGCAGGTTAAAGAAGGCATTATATGGTTTAAAGCAAGCACCACATGCTTGGTATGAGAAGAGACATGCCTATCTGATTGCATATGGTTTTGAGAACAATCCAACTGAGAGCACCTTATATGTTAAGCGTGCTAATGATGTGCTTTTGATCATTGTTGTCTATGTTGTTGACATGCTGCTCATTGGTCCTATTGAGAAGCATATTGCTGATTTTAAGACTGATTTGCATGCCTCATTTGAGATGTATGATTTGGGGCATTTGCATCACTGTTTGGGCATTCAGTTTATGCAAGTTGATGGTGGAATGGCTTTGTGTCAAACGAAATATATTGACACATTATTGAAGCATTTTGGCCTTGAAGAATGTAAGCCTATTGCCACTCCTATGGAGACATGTTTATGATTGAGTCTTCATGATGTTGGAGATGCATTTGATGCTATTCTCTATCGGTAGGCTGTTGGATGCCTGATTTACTTATGCATTACTTGGCCATCTATTCAGTTTGCTGTCTCATAGATGAGCAAGTTTATGCATTGGCCAGGTGTCAAGCATTGGCAGGCAGTTAAGCACATCTTTCGCCACTTGAGTAGTACTCATCTACTTGGGTTGTTTTATCCCAAGGTGGGATCACTACCGCCAGATTTGCCTGCTTTTTTTGACTCTGATTGCGCTGGTTTCTATGACTCTCGTGTGTCCACTAGTATCTTTTGCTTCATGTTTGGTATCTCATGTATATTTTGGTTGAGCAAGAAGCAACCTACTATGGCCACTTCCAGTTGTGAGGCTGAGTATAGGGCAGCTTTCATAGCTACTGTTGAGTGTGTGTGGCTGGTGTAGCTCAGTGATGAGTAGCACCTCCTTTAATGTCAATCCGGGAAGACGTGAGGATGGTATGAAGACCTCGAGCAAGTGGCGGCACAAGTGCGTGAGTGAGAAGCACACAATCATGCACACACATACACACACACGCGCACACACGGCAAGACAAAGAGTGAGAATCAATGGAGTTCTTAGATTACTTTCAAAAAGCTCTTACAAGTTTGTTTCAATTACAATCTAACCCCAAAAATGAGCTCTCTAGCTCTTTTTATAGTTTTTGACTAGCTTTGGCCCTGTTCAGACCTAGTGTCCGGCCTAGTTAAAAATTAGGTTCTAGGGCTTATTTGAGGGCTCAAACGAGATCTAAAAAATACGAAAATTGGCAGGTAGATACTTCTAAAGCTCCTCAAGCTCAAGGACTCCTTGGCTTGCACAAAATGGAGCTACAAAAATATGAAATGGTATTTACAATGGTGTTTAGTGATGAGAATCACTTTTAATTGGTGTAAGGGTTTTGAAAAACTAAAGGGTTGCCTTAGTGCTAGATCTGCGTGAATGCTCATACGTGCTTCTTCCTGAAGAAAATTATTGGCCTATTTGCCAGATCTTCGTTGACTCCCTTGTCTGCTTGTGCCTTCTCTCCCTTCTGACTCTCTTCTCTGACTGCCATGCCTCGTTAGTCCTTCAGTTCCTTGTCTGCTGCTAACACCCCCCCCTCTCTCGCGTCTGTCGTCCCTGACAGACCCTTGTTGTGTGGGTTTTTGGATGTAGTACTCAACGACATCCTGCGCTAAGTGATGTTCGGCAATTCTCAATCCTTTGGCTAAATCTGAGTAGAGCATCCCAATCTACCGGCCCGGGAACCTCTGGATGTGTTATACGTAGCTTTTCGGAATGGAGAGCTTGTTCCACTGCAAACAACTGCAAGAGATGGGATGGTCTGGGAATGATTATCTCGGAGTGATATTCCCAGAATCCCGTGACAAACATCTCTTCAAATGTTTGTTTGAAGCAGGCCGGTAGATATTTGATGCGAGCGTGCCATGCATACACAACATTAATCGATGGGGTTGTGCTCATGTCGTATACGAGGTCCTGATTACCATCATTAAATCCTAGTGCTGAGAGATGTGGTTCCTTGACATTTTTGAAGGTCCTAAAGGTGACCAACATAAGTTCGAAAATCTTCAGGCACATTTGAGTCATGACATCAGGTACATTCTTGAACCGGACCCCCCAATGTCGAATCGTCAAAATCATATATCCAATAGTAGGTGGGCCCTTAGGGGGTGCAAAGTACACATAATTGAGCCACTTCTCACAGCCTTTAATCGTCAGCACTGTTTGTGTGTACTCCGGCCATGATCTCCTTCGAAATACAGGGCAATAACATGGGTTATATTTGATGTACAATGGCATGTTGTTCCATGTTCTTACCATTTCCGGGTAGGTTTCAAGCAGCCGAATTCTCCAAGTCAGTTGGCGAATATGTCCCTGCTTGGCACTCTCTGGGATGTCGTCAGGTGCAAACTGTGTGGCAGAGGTTGGTTCCCTTGAGGTGTGGTGCTTGATTTCCGCATTATACCGCCATTAGAACGCAAAAAGGAACATACAGGTTGTCTGATGGGCCGATCCACCTATGGTGTGAGAGATTCTTAAAATAATCGGATTTTATTACAACCTCCTCCAATTGTGACATCAATGCGATTTGGACTGCCACCCTGTCATCATGTGTCGTGGCTACTTTCTCTAACTTTGCATCCATTCAGGTGCCTCAATTTCAATTGTGTCCATGCCCTGTTCTGTTCGCTTACCCCCGGGTGTTGGCATCGGGACATAGGGATCCTCGAATGTTTCTTCTACTTCAATTGGCACAAGATCGTCAGGCTCGGGCTCTACCAGAGGGGAGGGCTGACGCTCGTATTGCATGACCTTGCTACGTAATTCCTCAAGTTCTGCCCGGAGTTTAGTGACCTCTTCAGATGTATCTTCTGCGGTTGTGATCTTGCTGGGTGATGTCTGTCGGGTGGCCAACTGCCTTAGCAAATCATCTCTCTCTTTTTCTAAGGCGGCATGGGCCTCCATTAGATCTGCATGAGTTTCTAACACCACTTTCATATTCTCAGAGGGAATTGCCTTGAATCGCTCTGGGTCAATCTCCTGTGGGGAACCCTCCATGGCCGCCTCCAGATTTTCTTCGTTCTGTTTCTGTAATCGTTTATTTTCCTCTAGCGCTGTAGACATATGCTTGCGTAGGAGGCCCAAGTTCCGTCGAAGCTTCAGGTTTTCCGTGATCTGAGAATGTAGCAGCTCGTCCATGTGTCATCGTTCTTCATCATCTGCTTGGGGTGGGTTGGCTACTAATTGTGCATATTGTTCCTGTAATGTCACGTGCTGCTGTTGTAGTAGCTGCTTCTGCTCTTCAAGATCCATACATCGTGCTTGGAGATCTGCGTGGCTTCGGAAGAGCCTTGTATGTTGGTTGTCAAGGTGTTGGTAGTGTTGCTGAAGTTGGGACATGCATTGATACATAGTATTAAATACATTATTAAGAGGAATGGTGGGAGAAATGGTGTTGAATGCAGAGGGGAAGGGAAAGGGAAAGGGAATTGTGGATGCAGTACTGGAGAAGGGTGAGGGGGGAGGTGGGTGACACCTCCATGGATTCAAAAGTGGAGGCCGTGGTGGGAGTGACTGTGAACATGGGGATTGTGGTTGCGGTGAGAGTTGTGAACGTGTATAGAGGTGTGTGTAATTGTGAACTCCCAGGAAGTGTGATCGTAGTAGTGGGGTTTACCGTGGCTGTGGTTAGACTTATGTTTTCAGTGGAAATAGAGTATGTGGGTTGACTGATGGTTTGTGCGTCGGTGTGTGTAGTGGGTTCGGAGGTGGTGACAGTAGAGGTTACAGTGGTAGAGGGAGGTGAATGGGGCAGATGTGGGGGAGAAGGTGGCAAGGGAGGTGATGGAGGTGCACTCGATGTGTGGGCTTCCTCGGTGTCGTGAACAGTGTGTGCTGTGCCAGTGGTTGTGGGGGTGCCTTGTGGTCCTGAACCTAATACATTCATTCGTTTTCCCATTCGTGGGGGGCGTCTGCCATATCTTTTCTCTGTCCTTCGTGATTGCACTAGTGCAGTATGCACCGTTTCAGGTACTCCCAAAGCGTCCGATATCATTTCCAAGGTGGCACGGTATTGCTCGTCCACACCTTCCTCCTCCAGAATCTGGTTCATGAGGGCTTTACTTGCAGCTAATGATAGTCTGTGTTGCTCTTGAACTCGGTTCATCGTATCGTAGAGCTTCTTTAAGGCATTAGTATAGGCTGGGGCACCTTCCAGTACTTGTAGGGCTTCCTGATCATACTCTTGTTCTTCTGCTTCTGATTGTCCACCCTGTGCCTCCTCATGTGCTTCTTCTTCATCGTCCACATTGACTACGTCCGGTTGGCTGGGCTGGGCTTGGTCTGGGGCAGTTTGCTGTCCACCAGCTTGCTCTGCTTCAACTTCCGCATTTACAGCTTCGATGATTCTAGCAACTTCTTCATCCGTTAGATCCTCCAAAGTGAATCCATGCGGGAATTCCAGATCAGTAGGTACTGGTGGAAACACAAGGTTAGGGCCATCTGTGCTGTGCCTGGGTAACCTGATAGTAAATGGTTGTACTCGTCGGGGAAGTCTTGGGGTTGTTTCAGGCGTTAGGGTTGCACCGCGAGCTTGTGCACAAGGCATCTGGACTGCGCCTCTCATCTTCTTTGAGGGAGGCCCTACAGCTGACAATCTGCGTTGAAACTCTTGTGCTCTGGTCCAAATGAGAGCCCTCTGCACCGGTACATCATATGCGAGACATCTGTACACAATTCTTGTAAGCGCACAACAACCATACAGTACAGACTTTTGCTTCTTATACCATCTCTGATGAGCCATGTGAATCTGGTCGATAATCCAGTGGGGCATATTGATTGTCAAATCAAAAGCATCCGCTAGGTAGAGGCTAAACCAGATATTTTTGGGAGGCATTGTGAACCTTTCCTGCGCGGGGAATGCGAAATGTTGCATGACCATGCGTAAGTGAATGGCGATCATAGGTGTCATCGCAACCATGTCCTTCAACTTCGTCAGATTCCTGTTCTTCATATTGTCTGGAACCATAGTCTCTTTCTCTGTTGGAATGTGCATACCTTTCATGTCGAGTGCTTCTCTTACCAAGTTGATAGTCAAGCGGAAACGCTTCAGCTCGTTGCCCCTTGTGAGTGATGGGAGCACAAAGGAGCTGTATCCTTTCTTGTCTTTGCTGGGAGTGAGGGTACTAATTAAGTATGAGCACCTTAGAAAATCTGGCTTTGGTAGTTGGAACTTGAAGTAATCATAAAGCCCAGCCTTCTTCCATATCGACTTCAGTCCTTCATTATTCTGTAGCTTTTCAAACTCCCTGGTAAAGAAATGGTATCTGCCCCAACGTCCATTGAATTCTACCTCGGACTCCCACATATATGTGCCTTCACCCAGAGGTCTAGCAACGTCACTGAACCAGTGTGAGGTTTTGCCCACTGGCATTGTGTGACCCTGTGGAGGATTCTGAATCGGTATGGCATGTAATGCCCTTAATGCCACTGGTCTTTCCTTTAATTCCTCCTCGACCGGAAGGCTTTCGATGTCCACCACTTGGGGGCTGGTGCCTGCCTGGGAGCTAGTTCCTACCGTATCTGCCATGTTACTTCTTGCTGCCTGGCTCTGTGAGAATATACAAACATGTGTTAACATTGTACAGGACAAGGGAGGACCGTTGTTGTTCCCATTACAACATTAACATGAGGGTCGGGAGCGAATAATGGGTTAGTAAGTGCTCGGTGCGAGTGTGTGTGCGGTTAGCCTTTCGGTAGACCTAAGAGGTAAGTGGAATGATGTAGTGTGATAGTGATGTGGTTAGTAAGTTATCATGGATTTACAAATGGGGTCTGGGGGTTTGTTACAAGTCTGAGGCTGCCAAATGCAGTGGATGGGTTTTGCTCTTGGTTTCGTAGAGACTCTAGAGAGCTTTATCGGTGTCTCGGTTTGAAAATGAGGCCTTTTAGGGACCCATTTACAAGTGATTTTGTGCGTGCTCATGGGCCTTGGTGTGTTCCTGAGTGTTGAAAACGAGTGAATACTGGCTGTGCGAGTGGATGGGTCTTGCTGTATAGGTTGTGGCCTCGGCTTAGCTATTTGCGCCCGCAAACAAGCCTTAGGCACCCAAATTTGTTTTGATTGTGGGCTAGCCTTTATCAACTTCTTGGGCACCCAAATAGATTTGACGTTAGCAGAAGAATTTCTGAAAGACTTCTCATTAGTATCGTGTTGTTGGTGACTAATAAGAGGCTTTGCCTGTGTGGTTGGCTTGAGTGCAACCGGGTGTTCGCCTTTTCGCACCCACACTTGTTTCACTTGTTGGGACATTTTGCTGCGCAGGTACTTTTGATTTCCGGCATAGGTAGTACTCTGCTTCTTCTGCCTTTGATCCCCCTTTGGTTGCTGCCTCCTTCTGGCCTTTGGAAAAGAAGGGAGTTCCGTTTCATCCCTGACTCCTTTTTTGAGAATATCATTCCTCTGCAACACATAGTTTTGGACAAGAATAGCATGGTCAACTTTATGTGCACCCCTGGAGGGACTAGGAGTCTGTGCCTTTCCTAGTTCCTTGAGTGCACCATTATTTAACTCTACTGTAATTCGACTATGATTGACCCATACCTGAAGAAGTCCACTTCTTAGGTTTAAGTTGACTGCTTGGTCATAGATCCAGTCTTGACCCAAGACAAGAGGTTCAGTGAGATCCTCATCTTGACACACTAGTACTTTAACTGTCATTGCCTCGTCATGAATAGAGAGGGGAAGTTCCACCTCGCCCATGCAAGGGGTTTCCACGCCTCCCAATCCTATGAGATATGCTTCCACAGGATTGACAGTTAATTGCAACTCTTGACAGTAAGACAATTTAACAGCACTAGACCTGCTTGATTGTTTTGTAGAGCCTTTTAAGTTGTGCAATGTAAGCAGGGGTTTCCTCCTCACTCTCCTTAGATTCATTCCTCTGCATCTCCTCTTGTTCGTGTGTGCCTCCCGCCTGAGTGTGTTGTGCCTCATCTTCCCAATGTACCCTTCTTGCCTCACTCTGTGGCCGTTCTCTTTGGGATGATGATCCGGGACCGTCATTGTCAGAAAATAATTCACTCTCAGACAAGTGTGGTGTTTGTAAGAAGCTTTCAAAGTCAAAGGATGGATCTGCTGCCAATGTAGCCATGGATGCAAACTCAGCATCTGTGGGTAGTGGGGGGGCTGATGGAGTGGGTTGTACCAAGTCTCCTGATTGTAGTCCTTGGAGATGGATCGTGAAAGGGGCTACTTGTTCTTCTTCTCTACAAGAGGTCTCTGTGGCAATTTCGCGAGGAATCAGAACCTGTGAAAGTGATCCACGCATTCTTTTAGTGGATTGAACCCTTGATTTCTACCCCTAGAAGAATTCCAATTGTGAGTACTTGAGGGCTCGTGCAATTGGCACTTCATAAGCCAGACATCTGTAGATGATTCTTGTAATGGCGCAGAAGCCATTCAAAGTAGGCTTCCTCACTCCCCGCTTGCCTGCTTCATATAACTGATCAAGGATCCATACTAGTATTTTCATAGGTAAGCTCCCGGTCTCTGCTAGGTATAACCCATACCAGATCTTCTTATGAGGCTGGGTGAACCGGTCTTGCGCTGGAAATGCGAAGTGTTGAAGGCACATCCGCAGTGGTATGGCGATGTTGGGGGTGAGGGCACACATTTCTTTCAACTTCTTGATTTTGTTGTTCTTCATCGACTCCGATATCAAGGGATCCCGGTCAGAGGGTACATGAGTGCCATACATCTGAAGGGCTTCCCTGATTAAAGTAATATTCAACTCAAACTTCTACATTTCCTCTTGGTTTGATAGAGACGGCAACAGGAATGTGCCTGAATGATCTTTATCTCCTGTCGCCTTCAGTGTGGCAATCAAGTAGTAGCACCTCAGAAAATCAGGTCAAGGTAAAGCTGCACTAAAATAATCTTGCAACCCTGCTTTCAGCCAAATATCTTGAAGAGGAGCTGCATTCTGTAAGGTTTCAAATTCTCTTGAGAAGAATTGAAATGTCCACGAGACTCTTTGAATTCAAACTTGGACTCCCATATGTGGTCTGCATCTCCCAAATCCCATGGCATCTCGTTGAACCGATGAGAATGCCCCTTCACTCTTTCTGTTAGGCCACTTGGAGGATTCGAGATAGGAATTCTTCTCACATCCAAAAGCTCTTCCGGCCTTGCTGTCAGTGGTGCTTCCACAAGCATGGTATCCCAATTGCTTTGAGTATTAGTGCCCGCCTGGGAGCTTGTTCCTGCTACAGCTGCCATGACACTTCTGATGCTTATGTGCTAGAAGAAGGAAGGCATATTAGTGTTGCATAGGAAACAGGATGTAATAGTGTTCCCTCCACAATACTAACATGACAATCGAGATGGTTAGTGGTTAGAGATGAAGTGTTTGTGATAGATGTGAGTGGGGATTAGTGGTTAGTGTTATTCTAGATGCATAGTTTGGATATGCAAGGTACTCAAAATGCATCTACTTCAGAGTGGATAAATTTACAAAATGGGTATGGGGGTTTGATACAGGGTTTAATTCTCCAAAATTTGTTTGAGGATTCGTGGCTCCTTGAGCTGATGACGGTTAAAGGTTCATGGACTAGATTGTGCTGGATTTGGGACCTTTTGGGTACCCATTTCCAGACATTCCTAGGTTTGACCGAGTGCGTGTTAGTGTGGGATGTAAGTAGAGTTTCTGAGTTGTTTGCCCAGAGGACTTGTGAGTGTTGAATTATGCTAGTGACTAGAGTTGGAGCTATTTGGGCTCGTAAGCAGGCCTTGGGCACCCATATCTGTCTAGCATTGGGGCTAGCATTCATTGACCGCTTAGGGACCCAAATAGACATGGTATGCCTAGAGTGTTGACTAGGGATCTCCTTCATTTTAGTCCTTGCCAGTGTGGCTTGCTTGATGCTCTTTTGAGACCCTATCTTTGGGGCCGTGATTTTTTCCCCCTTGCATATCCATATTTGTTTCATGCCACGAGGCACTTCATACTGCCAAAGTTGGTGCTCATGCTTCTTGTTCATCGGTCTCCTCAATGTCGGGTGTTGCTGGACCTTCCCCTTGAGATTCTTCTTTGGAACAGATGGGAGTTCCTCCTTGACTTCTGTACCTTTGGCAAGAGTGAAAATCCTCTGCACCATAGAACTTTGGACAAGAATAACATTATCTTCATGTGGGTTCCTGGAGGGACCAAGAGTTGGTGCCCATTCTAATGGTTTGAGTGCTTGATTTTCTAATTCAATCGTAAGGCGGCTTTGGCCTACCCAAGCCTGAAGAAGTCCACTTCTGAGGTTGAGGTTGATTGCGTGATCATAGATCCAGTCTTGGCCCAAGTCGAGAGGTTCGGTAAGATCCTCGTCTTCACATACTAGTACTTTTGCTGGCATGAGGACCTCTTGAATGTAGAGGGGAAGTTCCACCTCTCCCATGCAAGGAGTTTCAACACCTCCTAATCCTATTAGATATGCTTCTAGGGGTTTTACCTCCAATTGCAATTGTTGGCAATAAGAAAGCTGAACTGCACTAGTGGCCGCTCCTGAATCAATTAAAGCTCTCACGGTCCTTGCACTCTCTCCTTGTCCTGCTTCTAGGGTCACAAAAGGTCGTCGATCAACTATCTTACGGGCCAGTTCACTTGAAGCCTCGCACATGGCCACATGATAACCTAGAGCTTCATGAGCGTCGATCATGGGTTGATCTCTACCTTGCCTTCTCAATTTCATTCGTGGAATGCGTTCTAAAGCTTCAGCCTGTGCTTCTTCTTGAATTCTCTTTTCCTCATCCTTACGTTTCTTTGCAGTATTGAGTCGATTGAGCATTTCTTCAGTTAAGGGTTCTTGATATAGCTTGACTCTACATCCGCTTATGTAACTTGGTAGTATGTCACCCTCTAAAGTGGCTAGTTGTACTGCTCCGCTTGTGGAGATCCTATTGATAATCAGTGGTCCATAGCCCCTTTTCTCTAATTTTCGTGCATGTTGTTTCAATGTGTAGACTAGGACTAGGTCTCCTGCTTTCAAGCCTTTATCCTTCACGTGTATCAAAATACGCCTTTTGCCTCTTCTTGGCTGCATAGATTCCTGCTGCAGCTCTCAATCGTGTCTCCCCTAAACGTTCAGGATCAAAGACTCTAGAGGAGAGTTCATGGCCTGACCAATCATGCTCTTGTGCTATCTTTAACGTAGGTATCAAGAAATCCAATGGTAGCACTGCATTCTGGCCAAACACCATCTAAAAGGGTGTGGCTTGGAGTACCGTTTTGTAGGCAACTCGATATTCCCAAACAGCATGGTGTAGCTGTTTGTCCCAATAAGAACATTTGTTATTCACCAATTTAGTCAGCACATTGCATAAGATCTTATTTGTGCTCTCAGCCTGGCCATTAGCTTGTGGATGATATGGGGCAGACTTCTTGTGTATCACCAAGAACTCGTGAAGAATATTTTCAATGACTTCATTTAAGAAGTGAGTCCCTCTATCACTAACTACCTCTATAGGTAGTCCGTATCTAGTGAACACATTTTCAAATAGGAACTTTGCTGTTGTTAGAGCATCGTTCTTCGTAGTGGCTTTCACTTCTACCCACTTGGTTAGATAGTCTGTGGCCACAATGATATACTCGGCATGTGAACCCTTAGCTGGGGGATTAATAGGACCGACAAAGTCTATTCCCCACTTAGAGAATGCACGTCCACCCATCATAGGTTTCAATGGCATCTCATCCTTGCGTATGGGATACTGAGTTCGTTGACATACCTCACATCTCTTCACATAGGTATGTGCATCCATGTGAAGAGTTGGCCACCAAAGACTTGCAAATAAAATTGCTTTGATCACCCGATCTGGTCCAAAGTGTCCTCCTGCTAAACCTTGGTGAGCAGTCTCTAATATCTTCAGATATTCGATTTCATGAACACACAGTCTTAGGTAACGATCTTTACCACATTTGTATAAGTTATCACCAATGATTGTGTAATCCAAGGCTTCTTGTTCCAAACTTCTTTGTCTGGCCAAAGTCATATCTTGAGGGAATGTTTTCGTCCTCAAGAAGGCTACTAATGGTTCACTCCAATCTGGCACTAAAGACACTCGATAAAGAGTGGCATGTTCCACTGGTGGTTTAGTGCAACAGATTGGACATTCCTTGCACATTCTATGGACATCAACTTCCATGGTTGGCCAATGCACTCCTAGTCTCCTCAGTGTCTGTAGAGTTCGTTGTTTTGAATAGTGTTGTTCTAATGCACCTACATGTGCTAATTGCAACCACTTAGCGTACTCGTCCTCTTCCACACAACAGGCTAATACTCCTTGTTCCGTATGTTTGTACATACCTCCTGCCAAGATATGATACTTTTGAGCTTTTACTATCTCTCTATCTTCTGTGTGCATTACCGGGTGATTAGGCCCGTATGTCAATACTAGCACTAATGGCTTAGCCCACTGAGGTACAACTTCCAAATTAAACAAGTAAGCATCAGGTAAGTCATATGATACTCCTTGTGGGGCCTCTCCTGATGTGAGCCTTGAGAGATGATATGCTCTCAGGTGGGTCTTGCCTTTCCTCACCACAACCTCAAAGTCATATTCCATTAGTAAGAGGAACCATCTTACCAATCTTCCTGTGTTGCATGGCTTGTTTACCAAGTACAACAGAGCTTGATGATCAGTAAAAAATTTAAACTTATTTGCAAGCAAATAGTGTCTAAACTTTTTAACCGCATACACCATGCCTAATCCTTCTCGTTCGATGGTTATATAGTTCCGTTCAGCAGCATTCAACTGTCTACTGGCATAGGCAATAGGAAGATCCATATTACCTTCACCCGTAGGTTGTGCAAGTACACATCCAATAGCATAACTGGAGGCATCCACATGAACATGGAATGGCTTGTTCCAATCTGGTGTGGTCAAGATTGGTGCTGAACATAACCTTCGTTTAAGCTCATTGAAGGAATTCTCACATTCATCAGTCCACTCAAAGTTAGTCAGAAGTCCGTACATGGGCTTTGCAATGACAACATACATGTGAATGAACTAGTGGTAGTAACCACAATGCCCCATGAAAGCCTGTACTTCCTTGACGTTCTTTGGCCTAGGTAGTTCTGCGATGGCTCTCACTTTCTCTTTGTCAGTGGATATGCCGTTCTTACACACTATTTGTCCTAGAATTTTGCCTTGCCTGACCATGAAAACACACTTTTTTGGGTTCAGGTAGACTTGATATTCTTTGCACTTATCAAAGATTTGTCTGAGTTCAGGTATATGGGTCTGTCTAATGTTGGAATGAGCGCAAAGATCATCAACATAGACTTCCAAATTCTTCCTCAAGAACTCTTTAAACACGTGACACATTAATCTTTGAAAGGTAGCAGGTGCATCGGTAAGCTCGAATGGCATTACCCGAAAGGCAAATATGCCCCACTCTGTGGCAAAAGCCATCTTATGCTGATCTTCTGGTGCAATGGCTACTTGATTGTAGCTAGAGAATCCATCTAGGAAGCTGTACACTTCCTTGCCTACTACCCTTTCTAATAAATGCTTGGTGATAGGAAGCGGATAACTATCCCTGATAGTGGCTGCGTTAACCTTCTTCAAGCTAATGCATACATGTAATTTGCCATTCTTTTTGGGCACCACTACAATGGGGGATACCCATTCAGTATGCTCAATTTCATAGATAAATCCAGCTTCAACCAAGCGATCTATCTCTTCCTTGATCTTGGCCGCATAGTTGTCATTGTATGTGTATGGCTTTTGCTTAGAGGGCCTAGCCTCTGAAGTCATGGGGATCGTATGTGAGCATATGTCAGGGTCTACACCTTTCAGGTCTTTGTAGCTCCAAGCGAATACATCTGGATACTCCCTTAGCAAAGCTATCAACTCTTGCTCTTCTTCTTCCGTCAGGTCATGTCCTATGTAGGTGCATCTTTCTTCTCCTTCTTCTACGGGTACAACTATTTTCTTAGTAGTTTCCTTGCTATCATAGGCCTCTCCCGATTGTGCCTCACGTTTAGGCATTCTTACCATGACTCTTCTATCTTCTATCTCATACTTCTTGAAATTTTCCGGCACCTCAAACAAGGAATCCTCTTCCTCCGGTGTGGCTTCTTTCTTCTTTCTTTTCTTTCCTTCACTCTTGGTGGTCACTTGTGTGGTTAATCTCACCTCATTCATGAGCTCTTCATGTCTCTGCGGGTGAACTTCTACCTCATAGAAGTATTCTCCCTCTGATGCAAACCGTGGGTCCATGATGATTGACTCTAGGTCAGAGTCACTTACATCCTTAAATGCATCAGGGCTAGTGTAGCTCAGTGATGAGTAGCACCTCCTTTAATGTCAATCCGGGAAGACGTGAGGATGGTATGAAGACCTCGAGCAAGTGAAGGCACAAGTGCGTGAGTGAGAAGCACACTAGCATGCACACACATACACACACACATGCACACACAGTAAGACAAAGAGTGAGGAGCAATGGAGTTCTTAGATTACTTCCAAAAAGCTCTTACAAGTTCAAATCACTTACAAGATAACCCCCAAAAATGAGCTCTCTAGCTCTTTTTATAGTTTTTGACTAGGTTTTGGCCTTGTCTAGACCTAGTGTCTGGCCTAGTTAAAAATTAGGTTCTCTACCCTATTTGGAGGTTCAAACGAAGTCTAAAAAATGTGAAAACTGACAGGTAAGTACTTCTAAAGCTCCTCAAGCTCAAGGACTCCTTGGCTTGCACAAAATGGAGCTACAAAAATATGAAATGATATTTACAATGATGGTTAGTGATAAAAATCACTATTATAAAGATGTTGTTTTGGAAAAATTTGAAGGCCTATCTGCCAGATCTGCGTCGACTGCTTTGTCTACTTAATCCTTTGCCTTGCTGACTCTCTCCGCTGGCTTCCTTGTCTCCTCAGTCCTTGGGTGCCCATACTGCTCTCAACACCTGTTGCAGAGCTAAAGAGCGCACAAAGCAGAGAAAAAGACGGGCCCCGAAATTTTTCCGATTTGGACACACAACTTTTGTATCATAACCACTCTTGTATATATTTTCCGTTGTAAATGCACTAGAGGAGTCCTCTAGATGCATCCCCACAGAAGATTAGTGATTTACCCATGTACAATAGTAGGAAATTAGTCTTTTAGTGAATAAAGTGCCGGTCTCTTGTGTGAAAGGACCAAACTTAGGGCACTAGTATATAAGTCAAAAGTGACTCTTTGTAAAAAACTTCTTGTCATTGTGAAGAGGAGCACTTCTGAATTTTCGAGTTTGCCTCTTTCTTGCTGATTTTGATCTTCATTTTGCTCTTGTATGTGTGTGTGATGCTTGAAATGCATGTGTAGGACTGTTGTCTACCCCTTCCCCTTTGTTTTGAGCTGCTGTAGTGCGTGCATAAGTTAGGAGAAGCTGTGGCGCGGGTGTTTGTGACTCCCGCAATTCACTGTTTTTGCCATAACTTGAAGCAGAGTGGTCAGAATTGAGTGAAACCCCCACCTTGGATGCGTCTCGTCGAGAGCTTCGAAACGAGTACCCTACTGCCTATGTTCGGAGTTCTGGGCTGGGAGAAAACCTCAAAATACCAAAACTGCTGAAAAGAGGCTTGCGGCAACACTTTCAGTATTTCAGTGAGTGTGAGAGGTAGTAGTCTTTTCTCATGCATGCTAGCTAAACCACTTCATTATCCATCACGTGTGCACAAGTCTTCATACACTTGGTAAGTCGTCCTTAGGATTGACATTTAAATGTGTGTTAAAGATCCCACTATATGCACTTGTGCGGCAATTGAGGTATAGTCTCATTGGCACAAGTCCTTGAGTCTTCTTGGCCCAAGTACACACGTTTTTGGCGCCGTTGCCGGGGAGTCACTCAACCGAGGTGCCTTCGTGATGGTTATAGACCGAGTGTGATCGAATCGTACTTGTAGACGCAAATTTGTCCATTGGCAAGGAGTCCATCATTTCAGCACTTGTCACTTCTCATCTTCGAGGTGTGTGTGATAAGTTTTAGGTTTAGGTTTAGGAGGAGGGAAGAGAAGAAGGAGTTAGGGTTAGGTTAGAAGGAGAGGAGAAGTGAGGAGAAGAGGAGTAGGAGTAGCCCAAAATCCCCAAAAAATTCACCAAAACTAGCAAAAATTTCAAGTTCAGTCCAAAAACTATAAAAACCAAAAAATTTGGCTCATTTGACACTTCTCTGAATTCTGGTATCGTGGCGGACAGCGACTGGTATCGTCGGATTGGTATCGTGCAAAATAGAGCCTCAAAGCTTGTGCAAGAGTTCAAGAAGCAAACTAGATAGACCCAAGGTGAGTCCCCATTACGATTTAATAGCTAAAAATCATCAAACATGCACAAACAAATGATTAAAAGGTATGCGCAGTATTGCGGGGGGGAAAATTTTTGATTAATTGCATATTTTGTGAGAGACAGAGACCTAGGAGTGAGGAGAAGGGTGAGAGGTGCAAGGGGTTATAAAAATTTTCAAGTTTGGAGACCTTTTGACTTGAGTATCGCGATCGGTTGAGTTTTGGTATCGCGATACCAAAATTCCCTTGTATCGCGACACTCACCAGAGGTGTCGTATCGTTGGATACCAGCCTTGGTATCGCGACACTATTTCGGTATCGCGACACTGAGTTGGTATCGCGATCGTATCCGGTCCCTGGTATCGTATCGTCGGGCACTAAAACTTGGTATCGCGACACCATTGTGGTGTCGTATCGCCTAAGTTTTTAGTATCGCGACCTCACTTTACCGGGTGGTATCGTATCGCTTGATACATTGGTATCGCGACACTACTTTGGTATCGCGATCGGGCCCTCCCCAAGTATCGTGTCGTTGGTTGCTTATCTTGGTATCGCGACACCGTTGTGGTATCGTGTCGCCAAGATTGGTATCGCGATCGCACTCATCACGGTGAGATCGTATCGCCTGAGACCTCTGGTATCGTATCGTCGATTTTTGCCAGTATCGTATCGTGGTGTTTCCTAGTGAGGTATCGCGATATTATATCTGGTATAGTATCGTCGGTCTTTTTGAGATCGTATCGTGTCCCTCATGAGATTGTGTCGTGTCTTTAGAATTCTGATATCGCGACACCACTATGGTATCGTATCGTCTGTTCATCAAGACAGTATCGCGATACTGTCATTAGTATCGTATCGCCGAGATTTTCAGGTATTGTATCGTGCATAGCTGAGGTGTCGTATCGTTTGTTTTCCTGGATAGTATCGCGACACCAGATTGATATCGTATCGTCTGGGTGTCTGGTATCGTATCGCATAGACCTCTGGTATCGTATCGCGGTCAGTGCAGTATCGCCGAGAGCAGTATCGTCAGGAAGTGGTATCGCCCAGATTAACCCCTTCTTTTGGCAGACAAATTGAGTCATTGGGAGAGCTACCCAAGGGGAATCTAAGAAGCATAAAGAGAGGCTTAGGAGAGTGAATGAACTTGAGGTTAGGAAGAGTTCTAAGTAGTCGAAGGAGTGTCATATCTTCAGTGGGAAGTGCAACCCAAGCTAGCCATCACTCTGCCTACGCTAAGACCTCTAGTGAGTCTGAGGAAGAAATACCCATGGCTTCGGAAGACATGCAAGGTCCCACACCAACAAGAAGCTTCATGACTACTGTGGAGGGGGACTACCGTACTTCCTTGCAGTATGTGTCCACCAATGCCCAGGAGATTCCAATCTACCTGGATGGCTTAAATAGGTCTGTGGCCAGGATGGTAACATCCCAGATTGCCACAATTGTACCCCGACCAACAGTCAAATACGAAGGAGGTGCATATGTTGACAAAGTTGGCCAAATCTACATTGTAACCGAATTCCCGGAAAGGATCAATGAAAGAGGGGAACTCTTAGACCCTGAAAACCTAGGAAGGACACAACCAGAAGAGTTCGTGACCACCCCTAGAGGCAGATCCCGAGTGTCACGTGTCTTGAGAGGTGACTTGATACCTCAAGACGACTATTTGTTAGAAGTCTATATGATTCACGGATCAAACTTATTGTTGCAAACCGATTCACCTGTTCCAGGGAGAGAAGAAAACCCCATGACATTCTATGAGCTGAAAGACCCGGATGACGAGACTAGACTCACATACCTGGATAAAGATCAAAGGAGGTATTGGCCTGTGAGCGTCTTAGACAGGTCTCGATTAAGATATATGGGTACACCTGTGTTTCCTCAGAGAGAGCAGGCAACAACCTCACAAAATCCATTTGGAAATCAAGACGAAACAGAAAATATTGCATCAGGACAGACCAGCCATAGGAGCGTACCTAATCATGCTCACGTACAATTTGCCACGCCAGGAATACAAGCACATTATCAGACCCAACCAGGGATAGGAAATCAGTACAGACCACCAGTAAGACCTAGACCACCGGTAGGAGGACAGCCTGGAATGCCGCCAATACGACCAGCTGTCCCTATTCTTCCTGTGATGCCCAGACCACCTGAACCGATTAGAAGGCTGAGGCCTATTCAAGTGGCAAAGTGTGTAAGAAACCCTTATGATGGATCAGGAGAACCCTATGATCACATTGCAGAATTCAAACAAGTTCTAAGAGCGGAACAAGTGGACGACTTCTTTGTGCAGTATGAGGCGTTTGGACTCACCCTCATAGGAACTGCTCTAACTTGGTTCCAACCCTTAGATCCGAATCAATTTGGAAACATGGAACAATTTTTTCAAGAATTTATAGGAGAATTCACTAAGAGAGGAATCAAACACAATTCAGCTTCGTTAATTCACAGCTTCAAACAAAGTCCTAATGAAACGGTGAAGACTACGGCCAGAAGGTTCAATCAGTACGTGGATAGATGCCCAGTGACTGAGAGACCGACTCAACAAAAAATGATTTCATTATTTTTAGATGGGCTCACTAACGGAACCTTAAGAACACTAGTGTACGTGAAAAGACTACAAACTTTGAGTGAGTGTCTTCAGGAGTGTATTGATTTGGAAGATAACTTGGCCGAGGACCTCAATAGTACGCCCAACCACACTAGATCAGACGATTCAAAGAGCACCATCTCTTCCAACTCCAGTCATGTGGAAGAATTAGCAGAGCTATTAGCCAAGAAATTAGGGGCTCAAGGGCAAAGAGCTTATCAACTTCCGGCTCAGAGATTGCCTATGCTACGGAGATGTAGCTTATGTGGAGGAGATCACCCTACTCACCTGTGTGTTCGAGGAGGGGGCGGTGCACAACCAGCTTATCCATACAACAGACAGCAACAACAAGGGACTTCTTGGTATTGTCACATAGAACAGAAATACACTAATCACACTATTGAGAACTGTCCATTTAATAGGCAAGCACGCCCTTTCCAACCACCTCAGTATCGACTGTATGGGTATCCACCTAGAGACCAGAACAGAGAGATCCCAAGATACAACCCTTATCCAACACAGACGGGAGTACCTAGACCTATTGAACAGATACCATACCCACCACCACAACCAGTGCTAGGACCCCAACCGTCGCAACCTCAACAAGTAGTATCAGTAAAGTATGCGCAACCAGAAGAAAATCTAGAAAGAGCTATAGTACCAGCCACGACAATGACCCAGATAGAATCAACAAACCTTGGATACGAAACCCTACCAAGTGAGTACTATCCGTATGAAGCCTACATGATGGAATACGAACCGGCATATGAGACTACATCCTATGGGTATGAAGGCTATGATCAGACTTATGGAGCAGAGACTTCCACTCTAATGTATACAGCTCCTAAGGCACAACAACCCATGAGACCACCCAGTAGACCACCAGTACAGAGAGGACCATGCTATAGATGTGGAGGAGACCATTTCATTAGAGAGTGCCCTCGACCATACAACCCTCCACCACCTAGAATCTGGGAAGGATATTGCAGTGATTGCGGAAAGGAACATCTTTTTAGGGATTGCCCTAAGAACCCTGTAAAAAACCAAGATTCTGCACCAATCAATGTAATAGAGGTCATAGAAGGATCTGGAAGTGATAAGGAGTACACAGTGCCACTAAAAGCTATCAATAGAGCCCAAGCAAAACTACAAAAGGGAAAACCATCAGAAGAGGAAGAGAAGAACAATAAAATGCTAGACTCTGAGACTCAGGTAGTCGAGGATTCTGAGATTCCACGGGAAAACTCACAACATCTCAGAGTACAAAAATGGAAAGAAAGACGGGAAAAACTCAAAGAAAAATGGGCAAAAAAAAAGAGTCAGGATAGAAGGAAGCAAACAAAGGAACGGGAGGAACACAAAGAACAAAGAAAACCTAAAGAGACCCCCGAATCACAACGAATCCATGTTGAACGAGAAAAGCCAGGATCGATCTTAGCGGACCCAAAACCGGACGACTTGGATATGTGGTTAAAAGCATACCAAGCTAGAATCAAAATGGGACCGAACATAGAGCAACATGAAAAAATCTATCCTCAAGGGGAATTGGAAAAAGAAAGATTGACCATATGCAGAAAACTCATAGAAGTAGCACAAGCAACCCTAGAAAAGACTATCCCAACCCTACCAGAGACAAGGATTGCACAGGAACCTTATGAAGAATGCATCAAACCAAAGGATAAAGAACTTAGAAAAGAAGATTCCCAAGGTGAACAAGAGACAACACAAGATGACCCTGTATCAACCATACCAGACTTAGAAGCAGATTGGCCCAAGGACTTGTGGGATAGAATCAGAGAAGAGCAATGGAAGAAGAATGGTGTCGATCCACCACCATTTGATGAAATAGATGTGGAAGACTGTCAACCCCATTCTAACCTCGAGGAAGTCTACGAGGAGGTCTCCAGACTCGATAGAGGTAGAGAGGAAACCATAAGCATTTCAACATTGCCTAATTATATGGGGGAATACGAGAGAGATTCCATAATAATTCGAGCACCCACAGTACTGGGAAAAGGAAAAGAAAACTCCAAGGAGAGTTCACACAACCTGACAGAACTAAAGAAAACAAAAGTACAATGTAAGTTGACTATGGAAGAGTTACTTCAACTGAAACCACAATTATGGAAACAGATAGCAGACCAATTAGAAGAACAACCGAAGAAAGGAAAAACAGAAGAAAACGAAAAATATCAGAAATCGACTGTACAAGTTCCAGTCGATAAAGTAGGAGAGTTCAGTGAAGGGGATGAAGGGAATACCTGTTTACCTGTCATCTACAATGGGTACATGACCAAAGCTATCTTAGACACCGGAGCAGGGGTAGGAATTGCAACAAAGGAGATTTGGGAAAAGTGGGGAAAACCAGCCTTACGACCCACTCGCATGAAACTCCAATTAGCAGACGGTCATGTGGAGAGACCCCTAGGAATATTGGAAGGAATTAAGTTAACAACATGTGGAGTGGAATTTGAACACACACTAGCCATATGTAAATTCGAGAAAGCAAACAACTACGAGATGATATTAGGACGACCCTTCATGAGACAAATGCGGGTAGTACAGGATTGGGGCAGAGATTCATTATATCTACAACATCAAGGAAACACCACCAAGATAAATTTGCACACATTCGCTTATCGAGATGTCCCTCCATTACAATGGAATCCAGTCCACAAAGAAGAAGATGACCTATCCATTCACAGTGCTGGATCAAGTGATCAATCTTGGATGCACGAGGATGCCCAGTTGTGGATGTGCAAAGAAGCAAAGAAGGAGGAGTGTAAAAAACAAATGTGGCCAATAGGACACCCTAACTATCGATCGATAGAAGACCCCGATTACATGCCTCAAATTTTTTCAAGTGAACTCTTCGAACCACATGGTTGGATGGAAATTCTAGCCACATTAGATGTGTGTGTGAATGAGGAAGTATTGACGATGAACGAGTGTATAGACGAGGAAGGATATGATGTGAACCTCTACATGGTTGTCCTCCAAGAAGTAGAAGAAGGGGAAATTGTAGAGAAAGAGTGGAAAGAAGAGTACGAAAGCATAGAAATGGAACCAGAGTTTGATTCTGAGGAACAATATTTAAAAACTATGCAAAAAGAATCAAAAGAAAGACCAACAAAAGTCTTAGCAATCGAAACCATCCCAATAATACATGAGCATAGAGAGGACACGAGTAAAGTGGAACCGGAACCAGACCGTTTTGAAGTTCCAGAACATTTTAAAAGATACGAAGTGGAAGAAAGAAAAATAGCCACTCAAATGCCTAAACGAGAGGCCCGGATGGAGAAGCCTATGACAACAAGGAACAAACCAAGAAAATTGTTGTAACGATAGAAGACGGAGAAGAAAGGTGCACATATATTGGGAAAGATGTATCGGAAGAGGAAGAAGAGGATCTCATACGACTCATCCGAGAATATCGAGACGTGTTTGCCTGGACGTACAAAGACCTCAAGGGTGTAGAACCCAGCATATGCGCTCATCGAATCCCTATGATAGCAGATGCGAAACCTTCTAAACAACGCCCTTATACGTATAATGAAGTTTACACAGCAAAAATAAAGGAAGAAATTGACAAACTACTAGCGGCAGGATTCATTTATGAGATTGAACACACAGAATGGGTATCGCCACTAGTAGTAGTGCCTAAGAAAAACGGAAAACTAAGGGTGTGTATCAACTTGAAAAAGGTAAATGCAGCAACTATACGTGATAGTTTCCCATTACCCATCACAGACCATCGTTTGGAAAGAGTTGCCGGTAAGGAGGTCTATAGCTTCTTGGATGGATTCTCTGGTTACAACCAAGTAGCTATTGCAACTGAGGACCAGCATAAAACCGCATTCGCGACTGAATGGGGAGTCTATGCATTTAGAGTAATGCCTTTTGGGCTCACTAATGCGCCAGCCACCTTCCAACGACTGATGTGTCATGTATTCAAAGAATTTCTGAGAAAAAGTATGGAAGTATACGTAGATGACCTTTGTACATACTCAAATCAACGACCAGACCATATACCGGAACTGAGAAAAATATTCAATAAATGTAGACAGTATAGAGTTTGCCTGAACCCTGAGAAATGTGTCTTTATGGTGCGACAAGGAAAAATCCTAGGACACATCGTTTCAAGGAATGGAATATCCACGGACGAAGAAAAGATTAAAGTTATCTTAGAGCTACCAAGACCCAAGAATGCAAAGGAAGTACAAGCCTTTATGGGACACTGTGGATATTACCGTAGGTTTATTCACATGTATGCCATAATAGCTAAGCCTTTATATGGTCTATTGACTCAGTTCACTTGGACAGACGAGTGTGAGAAGGCCTTCAACGAGCTTAAGAAGCGGCTGAGTACAGCCCCAATTCTGAAATCACCCAACTAGAGCAAGCCTTTTCATATTCATGTTGATGCTTCGAACTATGCCGTTGGATGTATCCTAGCTCAACCGGCTGACGAAGGGAAGCTTGACCATCCAATCGCTTATGCGAGTAGACAATTAAACCAAGCAGAAAGAAATTATACGACTACTGAAAGAGAAGGCTTAGGAATGGTTTATGCAGTGAAGAAGTTTAGACACTACCTCTTAGCCAACAAATTCAAGTTCTTCATAGACCATCAGGCTTTGTTGTATTTAGTCAATAAGCCCTGCAACACGGGAAGGTTGGTACGATGGTTCTTACTATTAATGGAGTTCGACTTTGAGGTAATAGTCAAAAAAGGAAACACACATGTAAGAGCAGATCACCTTTCAAGGCTAACGCATGGAGAACCACCTAGCGGAGTACCGGATGATTTACCAGATACGTATTTGTTTAATCTTGAAGTATGTCCAAAGTGGGCGGAACGACTAATTCCTATACTCACCCATGGCCCTCAACACTCAATAAATAAGGATAGCAAAAAAGAGATTCTTCAAACAAGAAATTTACACATTGTTGCTGGAAGCATGTATTATAAGGAACCCAACGGTGTCTTATTAAGATGTGTCGAGGAGGACGAACAGAAGCAACTAATTCAGCAAGCACACGTAAACAAGTGGAGAACCCATCAAGGGATGCATGGAACAATTCGAGAATTAAAAAGGTTAGGTGTATATTGGCCTGACATGCCAAAAGACGTTCACGATTATGTAATTAATTGTGCAGAATGCAAAGAGACTATCCCGGAGGATCACATGTCCTTACCTTTTTCGACCATAGCGCCTAATTGGAGTAAAACATTAGTACAATTCCTCAAAACGAAAGAGCACGAAATAGGAGCTAGTTTAGCAAGAAAGCGATCCCTAGAAGAAATGAGCAAGGATTATGTGATAATGGGAAAACAATTGTTTAGAAGAGGAAAAGACAATCAACTCAGATTGTGTGTGCATGAAGGAGAATATCTTCCCATATTAGAGATGGCACATGCGGGTGCTGCTGGAGGTCATTTTTCGGCAGAAAGAACTGTCAAGATGATTCTCTTTGCAGGCTTGTGGTGGCCAACTCTACATATGGATGCGGAGACATATGTGAGAAGCTGTGAAACATGCCAGAGAGCGAAATATCCCATTCAAAGAGACGACATGCCTTTAATGTTGGTGCAGACCAATCACCAATTGAAGGCTTGGAAGGTTAAAGAGTGAAGGAAGGATCAACTATTGAAGCTTGGAAGAAAGACATATTCAGAGGATAAGAGAAGTGTACACATATGTACATTAGTATAGTCATAGGTGACTTAGATCTTTGTTTGAGTAAGAATCTTGTACAAATTATCTATAAATACTTTGAGAAAAGTCGGGGCATGTATGAGAGCATATGTAGAAGCCAAGATTGAGGAAGTTAGGAGTCAAGAGATAGAGAAAAGTTAGTTGAGTTAGCTCTCATCACTCAGTTGTAATTTTTCTGAGTTAATGAAGAAATATTGCGCCCGATCTTTTCGTGTCTGCTCCTTCTGTGTTTGATCAATTGTGAAATCCTTTTGAGGATATCTAAGTTGTTAGTTAATGAGCCTGTGACCTGAATTTCAGAGTCTAATTGTAAACAGGCTAGGAGAATTGTGAGTAGGAACATTCATATGTGTTGAGTGTCTACAGTTCTCTGAAACAGGCGCAAATTTCGAGTTTAATCTTTTGGTCAGTGCTCACTCCATAGTTTAAAGTTTTGTGCAAGCAAGCACTTAATCTTTAAGTTGGAAGGTGATCTACTCGTGGCTAAAAGCATTTGGCAAAACGGGTTAGATATTGTGAGAACCAAAGTTAAGAAGTTAGGGGTGTCTAAATCGACTTCTCAGAAGTGCAGATTCAGACTAGGTAACTTGTGAAGTCAATTTCTCAAGTTATACTAAAGCTTTTGAAGTAATTCAACTTGGAGGTGATGCGCAATCTTTAGGAGATGATATGTACAAAGTTTCATAAAAAACTTTACACATTTGATAAGTCAATGTGAAGAAATTCTGCAGCAGACTTTTCTGTGTTTCATCTTCTTCACATATTTTCTCAGATTTGATAATTTGGAGATTGGACCTCAAATTAAGTGAAGGTTTTGACTTACTCTTGGTATAGAGGTGCTCTAAACACAAGAGTAGGTTGTTCTTTTGGAGATTAACACTCTCCATCAGTGGTATCAGAGCAGGAGACATCAGAATCAAGGAAAGGAAGGTCCCGACTGCTGCAGATTCAAGAAGTTCAACATTTGAAGAACTAAGAAGTGAAAGCTTGGAGTCAAAAGCCTGAGGAGAAGACTACTCGACATCAAGGAAGGCAAAAGGAGTCTAATTCGAAGTAAAGGTACATACATTGCTTGTAAAGCTTGAAGTTTTCAATACACAGGTGGATACAAGATGGGAGATGCTCTACAGATAGAGAAATTGGATAGGGAAAACTATCCTGCATGGTCAATGAGGATGGAAGCTCATCTTATGAGCAAAGATTTGATTGGTTACATCACAGGAGAAGAAGAGAAGCCACAATTCAGAGATCCTAGTGTTCCAACTAGGGAAGAGTTAGCAGATCTGAAAAATTGGATGAAGAAAGATGCTCAAGCTAGGAGCATTATCTATATGGGAGTAAATGATTACTTGTTACCTCATATTAGAGGTCTTGAAAGTGCTACTGACATATGGAATGCTTTGGAGGAGCATTTCCAGAACACTACAAAGTCAAGGAAGGCATCCTTATGGGCAGAGTTTACTACCTTCAAGAAGAAGGCCTCTCAATCCATCTCAGACTATGTAACAAGGATGAAAGATATTGCAGATGCTTTAGGAGCTGTTGATGAAGATATTGAGGAGGATAAATTGGTAAGGCAAATCCTTACAGGGTTGAGAGGTGATGACAAATGGAAGCCATTTATTTTGTCTACAGAACTATCACTTGACCATTTCACTCCTGATTTAAATCAATTGTTAGGTCATATGCTAACATTTGAGCAGGATGTTAAAGGAGATGGTGACAAGAGTACAGGACATGCAATGTACTCAAAGGACAAAAAGAAGAATAGCAAAGGAAAACAACAAGCAGGTGAAGATGAAGGAACAACTACTCAAGCCAACTTCCTAAGAGGAAGAGGAGGTGGCAAAGGTAGAGGAAGAGGCAGGAACAACAAAGATGGAGGCAAAGCTTGCTGGATTTGTGGTAAGACAAATCACTTAGCTAATGATTGTTGGCATAATAATCAGAATAATGGTGGATACAATCAGAATTATAATTCAAGAGGAAGAGGTGGCAGAAATCAAAGAGGTAATTACAGAGGTAGAGGTGGAAGGAATTACTTTGGAAGAAATGCAGGTAGAGGATTCCAAAGTCAACAATACAACAACACCTACTACAATTATGCTTCAGATCAAAAGGAAGATTCAACATTGATAATGAATGCAACTTGTGAAAGGCAGAGTGAAGATCAAAGAGTCTTCTACATTGACTCAGGGTGTAGCAATCACCTGAGTGGTAACATATCTTTGATGACTGATTTGGAAAGTAAAGTTTTTAATCATGTTGTTCAAACAGGTGACAACACAAAGCACAATGTGAAGTCAATTGGATCAGTGAAGGCCAAGGATGGAAGCACCTTATTGAGTAAGGTCTTGTATGTTCCTACAATCCCTAAGAATTTGATAAGTGTAGGTCAAATTGTTGAAAAGGGATATGAAGTAAGGTTCACTAATGATGGAGTATATGTGGAAGACCCTAGCCAAGGGTATAAACAGATTGTTTCAGGGAAAAAGGAAGGAAGATTATTTACATTGAAGATTCAAGGCAATATTGGTCATGCTATGTTTACATATGGAGGTCATAAGATCTCTGAGTTAGATCTTTGGCACAAGAGGCTTGGACATTTCAATGAAAGAGGTATTAAAGATATGGTTAACAATGGTTCAGTGCTTGGATTGCCTAATGTTGCAGGTCAACATATGACATACAAATGTGAGGCATGTCAATTAGGTAAGGCTCATAAACATTCCTATTCCAAGCATGGTTTTATGCACTCAGAGAAGCTTGAGTTGGTACACACAGATGTGTGGGGACCATCAAAAGATTTCAGTATAAATGGATCAAGGTATTATGTGATTTATGTTGATGATGCTACTAGGTGGATCACTATCTATGTGATCAAAGATAAGTCAGAAGTGTTTAATACATTTAAACACTATCATGCATATGCAGAAAGAATTACAGGTCATAAGTTGAAGAGACTAAGGTCAGATGGAGGGGGAGAGTATTTCTCTAATGAGTTCAGTGATTACTTATGGAATGCAGGTATAAAAAGGGAAATTACTTGCAGGTACTCTCCTCAACAAAATGGTGTTGCAGAAAGGAGAAATAGAACAATTGTTGAGTTTGCAAGATCCATGATGAAGGAGAAAAATTGCCCTAATTATTTGTGGGCTGAGGCTGTAAATACAGCCACTTACTTGGTCAATAGGTTACCATGTAAAGCCTTGCAGGGTATGACACCATATGAGGCTTGGTGGGGTAAAAGACCTACCTTGGATCATTGCAGAGTATTTGGGTGTGTGGCATATGCATATGTGCCATCACAATTAAGACACAAATTGGAACCCAAAGCTGAAAAGTATGTTTTTATTGGCTATAATGACAAGCAGATGGGCTATAGATTGTGGAGTCCATCAACAAAACAATTTATGGTTTCTAAAGATGTTACATTTGATGAACAAAGCACTTGGTATGCAGGTACAATCAACATCAATACAGGTGATGAAGAAGAAGTGAGTCAAAGAAAAGGTAAATCAAAAGTTCAGATATTTGATGAGCAAGAGAATAATGAAGTGCAGGTTGAAGTGGAAGAGACACCAAGATTTGATCCTGAATGTGAAGAGCCAGAAACCTCAAGGAGTGGAGAACTCAGAAGGTCAACAAGAAATAGGTGGCAACCTACAAGGTATAGTTATGATACTTCATTTCTAGCCACAAAAGATTATGCTTACATGGTGAATACAGATGAAGACCCTTTTACATATGAAGAGGCAAAAGGTAAGGAAAAATGGGAGAGTGCTATGCAGGAGGAATATGAAGCACTATTGGAGAATCAAACTTGGGATTTGGTTCCTAAACCAAATAGTCAGAAGATTATTGGATGCAAGTGGGTCTACAAGACAAAAAGGTTTGCAGATGGAAGTGTGTCTAGATACAAAGCTAGACTTGTTGTCAAAGGCTTTGCTCAGACATATGGTATTGATTATGATGAGACCTATAGTCCTGTGGCAAAGATGACAACCATAAGGACACTTATTGCTATTGCTGCATGTAAAGGTTGGAAGCTATGTCAGCTTGATGTGAAAAATGCTTTTTTGAATGGTTATATTTCAGATGATGTATTCATGGAGCAACCTCAAGGGTTCAGAGATAAAAGGTATCCAGATCATGTGTGCAAGCTCAAGAGAGCTTTGTATGGCTTGAAGCAGGCCCCAAGGGCATGGAACTATAGACTTGTGAAGTTCTTAAAAGAACTTGGTTTTCAGGTGTCTAAAGCAGATAGTAGCTTGCTTGTCAAGGCAAGTGAAAATGGTTTCATATACATGTGCATATATGTTGATGATATAATTCTTACAGGTACAGATGAAGAAGGAATACAAAAGCTCAAGAGGCAAATGGAAAAGGAGTTCAAGATAAGTGACTTGGGAGACTTATCATACTTCTTGGGCATGGAGATTACATATACTCAACATGGAGTATTTGTGACCCAAGAAAGGTATTTGAAGAACTTGTTAATCAAGTTTAAAATGGATGATTGCAGGGTAGCACCTACACCAATGGAGGTGAATCACAAATTGAGTAAGTATGGAGGTGAAGAATTCAAGGACATGAGACAATATCAGAGTTTGGTTGGTAGTCTTATCTATGCTACTCTAACTAGACCTGATTTATCATATGCAGTAGGAGTTTTGTCTCAATTTATGCATTGTCCAAGGAAAGAACATTGGATTGCAGGACAAAGGGTGTTGAGGTACATTAAGGGTACACTCAATGAAGGTTTGTATTATGGGTTTACCTCAGATACAAATATCAAAATTTATAGTGATGCAGATTGGGCAGGTAATCCAGATGATAGAAGGTCTACATTTGGATATATGTGTTATGTGGGAGATAAACTTATCTCATGGTGTTCCAAGAAGCAACATACAGTTGCTTTATCTTCTACAGAAGCAGAGTATAAAGGCATGGTTGAAGCTGCAAAGGAAGTAATTTGGGTTAAGACATTGATGAAGAGTCTTGACATTATGCATGGGGTACCAATTATATATGGAGATAACATGAGTTCATTGTATTTAGCTGCTAATCCTGTTTTTCATGCCAGGACCAAACACATTGAGATTCAGTATCATTTTCTAAGAGAGAAAGTGATGGATAAAGAGATTGAAGTAGTTCATACTTCAACAAAAGATCAGATAGTTGATATGCTTACAAAAGGCTTGGATGGACCAAAGTTACAAAGGTTCAAAGACATGGCAGGTATAAAGAAGATAATGAAGACCTCAATTGATGATTGAGGGGGAGCTGTTGGTGCAGACCAATCACCAATTGAAGGCTTGGAAGGTTAAAGAGTGAAGGAAGGATCAACTATTGAAGCTTGGAAGAAAGACATATTCAGAGGATAAGAGAAGTGTACACATATGTACATTAGTATAGTCATAGGTGACTTAGATCTTTGTTTGAGTAAGAATCTTGTACAAATTATCTATAAATACTTTGAGAAAAGTCGGGGCATGTATGAGAGCATATGTAGAAGCCAAGATTGAGGAAGTTAGGAGTCAAGAGATAGAGAAAAGTTAGTTGAGTTAGCTCTCATCACTCAGTTGTAATTTTTCTGAGTTAATGAAGAAATATTGCGCCCGATCTTTTCGTGTCTGCTCCTTCTGTGTTTGATCAATTGTGAAATCCTTTTGAGGATATCTAAGTTGTTAGTTAATGAGCCTGTGACCTGAATTTCAGAGTCTAATTGTAAACAGGCTAGGAGAATTGTGAGTAGGAACATTCATATGTGTTGAGTGTCTACAGTTCTCTGAAACAGGCGCAAATTTCGAGTTTAATCTTTTGGTCAGTGCTCACTCCATAGTTTAAAGTTTTGTGCAAGCAAGCACTTAATCTTTAAGTTGGAAGGTGATCTACTCGTGGCTAAAAGCATTTGGCAAAACGGGTTAGATATTGTGAGAACCAAAGTTAAGAAGTTAGGGGTGTCTAAATCGACTTCTCAGAAGTGCAGATTCAGACATAGGTAACTTGTGAAGTCAATTTCTCAAGTTATACTAAAGCTTTTGAAGTAATTCAACTTGGAGGTGATGCGCAATCTTTAGGAGATGATATGTACAAAGTTTCATCAAAAACTTTACACATTTAAAAGTCAATGTGAAGAAATTCTGCAGCAGACTTTTCTGTGTTTCATCTTCTTCACATATTTTCTCAGATTTGATAATTTGGAGATTGGACCTCAAATTAAGTGAAGGTTTTGACTTACTCTTGGTATAGAGGTGCTCTAAACACAAGAGTAGGTTGTTCTTTTGGAGATTAACACTCTCCATCATTTAAGACCCATGGTTTGTGCTAGAGCATTTACCAAGTGGGGTATTGATTTCATAGGACCTATCAATCCACCGGCAAAAGGATCACATGCGGAGTACATCATAGTAGCCACCGACTACTTAACCAAGTGGGTAGAAGCAAAAGCCACTAGAAAGAATGATGCTCAAACTACAGCAAAATTTCTCTTTGAGCATATTTTCACACGCTTTGGACTACCGATCGAGATTGTGAGTGATCGAGGAACGCATTTCCTAAACGAAGTCATTGAGTCGCTAATGAATGACTTTTTAGTGATTCATAAAAAATCAGCCCCATACCATCCTCAAGCTAATGGACAAGCTGAAAGTTCCAACAAGGTACTATGTACTGTATTGACAAAGATTGTCAATAATGGAAGGTCAGATTGGGACAAACAATTGCATCATGCAATTTGGGCCTTCCGAGTGGCATACAAAACGGCTATTGGAACTACACCTTTTAACCTAGTGTATGGGCAGAATGCAATACTGCCAATAGACTTCTTAGTACCCACGCTGAGAGTAGCTCAACAGTATGAATGGAACGAGCATGAGTTATCCCAACAATTGGATCAAATCGAGAAACTCCATGAAACCAGACTACAAGCATTAGCAGGGATCTATGCAGCCAAAAGAAGACAGAAAGCATACTACGATGCGCATATAAAAGACAAGGGTTTGAAAGAAGGAGATTTAGTCTTGGTGTATACCTTAAAACAACACACCAAGAAATTACAAAAACGCGGATATGGACCTTTGATCATCAATAGAATCTCTACTAGTGGAGCAGTCAATCTAGCCACGCTAGACGGAGACATTCTTCCCAACTACATCAGCGGATGTAGAGTGAAACGATTCATGGAACCATTAACTGATCAAATGTTAGCGCAGTTATTAGGCGCCCGAAATAGGAAAAGGGAAGAGGAACGGATTAGAGAGGAAGCTCGACAAGAGGCATTGGAACGCATTAGGAAACGGAAGGAGTGGATTAGGCAACGAGATGAACGCTATCTCCGAGGTGAAGAGCCTATCCCAATGGCAAATTACCAAGTCGATAATCATGACACAACACATGTGTGCCAGATGCAACCTTATCTAAACCTAGGCATTGGCAAGGCGGAGTACAAATTGATAGATGCATTGATAGACTCAGGAGCAGGCCTTAGCTGCATGCGAAAGAGAATAGCAGAGGAGCTGCAATTAGAATTGAATCCCACGAAAGCCCAATTAATAGGAATTGGAGGTCACACCATAGAATGTATTGGAACCACGAATGTATCCCTCCACCTAGGAAATTCCTCCATGGAACAAAGAGTCCTAGTGTGTGAGGATGAAGATCTGATAGAAGACTTCATTCTAGGACATGACTGGATCATTGAGACAGAGGCGTGTATTCATCTAGCTCAAGGTTATATTTCAGCTACGATAGGGCATAAGGAGATTTTCAGCTTACTTGAAGAGAAACCATGTAACCAAACAATATTAAAGCCAAGATCAGAGGAGGTTCAAAAAACGACAGAAGAAAGTATCAACTATGCTCACCACTCAGAAAGCAAATGCATAGAAGCTGGAACTTCAACCCTAGCAACGTCCACAACAGAGTCAAAGTTATCCAATGCAATTGATGGAAGGCCAACCGTTAAGGAGACTTGCTCTCCTACACTTGCTCATAACATCCAAAGATCGCACTATTGCAAACCAACAAGCAGATACTCATATCCAGGCCCACCCAAATATAAGTGGGTACGCAAGGATCAAATGCAGAGTCGAGAACGTCAGCACCCACTCTTAAGAAGGAAACAGGAATCACCAAGCCAGCTTCACAGAAGTACATACCACCACGATCATTGCAAGTATGGATTGCCAAGCCCTTGCTTGAAGCTCAAAGATCGCGACATCAGATATGGATTCCCAAAAAGGTCATACAAACAGCTAAACAGGCTGTAAGGACAAAGGAGGAAATACCACATCAGACAAGGCAAAAGTCAACAACACATAAGAGTCATCAGAGAAAGTCGAAGAGCAATGCTAAATTTACTCGGGCAATGGATAAAGCAAATGGAACACGAGCAGCTGTACAAATCGAGAAAACCAAGCGACCTCTCTCAGTGTTCTCAAAATGGATCTGGAAACCAAAGCTACCACGAGGAGCGGATGATCGAGGAGATAAAGCATCCGATTGCACTCATGTAGTATCTGATGCACCTCAAGTATGCATGATAGGGCCACATTACAAGGCCAAGCATTCGGCACATGATGACCATCACACAACTAGTGGTGCACGATCTCCAAGTGAGACTAGATCTTAGCTTTAACCTGATAGGAATGGACATACTATGTACATAAACTGTGCTTCAGCTATACTAATGATTGTCTTCTTTCAGGAAAAAATATAAATAGAGGCGGTAAGAGATCTCACTCATGCAATAATGGGGAACGGAGTGACGAGCGACCATAATCACAACAATACACTGCATGGTCTCATAAAGGCCTTTCGAGCTAATGCACTTTTCCTTGTAAGTGCAGATGGCTTCTGAAGACTCTGAAGCTACAATCCAAGAAGAAGTCCAGGAATTTCCTCCCCAATGTCTTACGAAAGCAAAAGGGCATTGGTTCAGAAATGAGTAGCCAGTTGAGGAATATCTCTTCTTGGCCAACATAAAGATCATGGACACAGAGCATCACTTTCCGATCATGTCCCAGGACTTCAAAGTTTTACATGGACTGCCATCCACAATCGACATCATGAAGAAAGTAGGAATTCATAAGTATTTTGAACTACCTATCTATAAACCGGATTTCCAACGCTGTACACAAGTCATGAATACCCTACGACCAGCACTACATGATCCATTGGCACCAGAAGCCAATGTGATGGATAAGAATGGAGAATGGGTGGTCATTCAATTTTCCCACGACTTAATCAAAGAAGCATTTGGATGGGAAAAGGATGGTGTCAACACGGTCAAGGAAGAGAGTCGTGGAGCAAAAACAAGAACTTTCGTTGACATCAATAGGGTGGACATCGAAGAAGAAGTCAGATTGATTCACCAACACTTCTGCTTCCCGAGTATGAACAGATACACGGCCCCTCAAAAAATCATCGTTCAATTATTATCGCATGCAATCAAACAGATCGGCAACCAGGTAAACCTTACACCCTATGTGCAAGAAAGATTGTTCGAGGCGAAGAAGAAATGGGAAAATAAGAAATTCCTCAATGGGACGACTGCCCTAACAATCATGATTTACCATGCATTGGGCATGCGAGAGTACTTACAGGAGATGCCATCTTCAATGGAGTTGGCTCAATTTGTCAAAGCAGCTACTGTACCGAAACAGAAGAAAGGAAGCAAACAAGTAGAAGAAGCAGAAACAAGCTCTCAACCCCAAATGAGAGGCACTATGAGAGGCACAAAACGACCTCGAGAAGTCCAACAAGTAGAAGAGGAAGTACCAAAAACAAAGAGAGTACATGTACTTCCTACAACCACCACTCAAGGGACTAAAAAGATCACAGAAGAAGAACTGACTCAAGCACTGGAGGAGACTCACAAATATACAGAAGGTCAAATCAATCTGCCAGTGCAAGGTCATCATTACTGACCAAAGTCCACAGATACAGAGAGATTGGGTTAGATAATTCTAGTTCACCTTCACAGGAAAAATCAGGAACGAATCCTTCACTACTGAATGTCGATATTCCAAGCGAATCCAAAGATGATGGACATTGGGATGAATCAAACGAAGTAGACTATGGTGAAACCCAAGAAGGATACAAAGAAAATGATCAGGCAAAAGAGGTAGACCAAAGCACCACCAAAAAGCAGGCAGCAGAAGAAAGGCAACACCCCATTCAACCAAAAGATGCCTCCACTACCCACACCAAGGAGGGCAAATCTGATGATGAGGAACATTTAATGATATCAGAGGATAAGCCTCAGGAAGAAGGACAAGAAGATGAAGAACCCTTCACTCCACTAAGGGTTGTGGCAGAACCATCCCCCATGGATGTAACTTTTCAGGGAAGTGCCACTAAAACTACCGTCTTAAATGAAAAAGCAGACGAACCACAAGTACAACTACAGGTCTGACAACCACATAATGAAACGATCCACGTCGAAAAGGGACAAGATGTACATACAGGAGAAACCCCAAATGTACCAAAGACATGGCTGAATGTTGATATAGCTCAGCTCAAGCCTGTGGTGCAGGATATGATTCGAACTGCACTAGACACTCAACAATTAATGCTTGATGCTGATGAAGATTACGACCAAGCCATGCTCGAAAAGCAGGAGCTTCAAAAAGAAGGTATGAATCTGGCTAAAAAATTATCAGAAGCAGAAGCTCAAGTTTTAAAGAAACACGAGGAAATAAAAACGACCAAAAAACAATACAGAATATTAGAAACGGAAAATGCCCAACTAAAAGAGCAAGTTTTGGAGCTCACGAAGAAACTAAACATGACCGAAAAAGAGAAAACAAGGATCTATGCTCGTAGTAAGGTACTCGAATCACAGCTCAAGGTGAGTATGGAGGAAGCAGACCACTTAAGGGACAGGAACAAGGAGCTCATGACAACTCTCCTCAGTGATCAACCACCGACAGATACTGATAAATCAAACGAGGATATAAAAGAAATGGAAGAAAAGATAATCAAGATGGCAGATCAGCTCAAACAGGAGCAAGAAATCATTGCTGATTGGGAACAAAGGTATATGAATGACACTGTAGCTCTACGCAAGAAATGGAGAAAAGCAGAGCGCCTCTAAAACGTAATGCAAGATCAAGAATCAGGCAACACTAACCACTGGACGCGTGCGGGAAGCAAAGTCTGTCAAGGGACGACAGAGACGAAGAGGGGGAGAGTGTTGCAGAGCTAAAGAGCGCACAAAGCAGAGAAAAAGACGGGCCCCGAAATTTTTCCGATTTGGACACACAACTTTTGTATCATAACCACTCTTGTATATATTTTCCGTTGTAAATGCACTAGAGGAGTCCTCTAGATGCATCCCCACAGAAGATTAGTGATTTATCCATGTACAATAGTAGGAAATTAGTCTTTTAGTGAATAAAGTGCCGGTCTCTTGTGTGAAAGGACCAAACTTAGGGCACTAGTATATAAGTCAAAAGTGACTCTTTGTAAAAAACTTCTTGTCATTGTGAAGAGGAGCACTTCTGAATTTTCGAGTTTGCCTCTTTCTTGCTGATTTTGATCTTCATTTTGCTCTTGTATGTGTGTGTGATGCTTGAAATGCATGTGTAGGACTGTTGTCTACCCCTTCCCCTTTGTTTTGAGATGCTGTAGTGCGTGCGTAAGTTAAGAGAAGTTGTGGCGCGGGTGTTTGTGACTCCCGTAATTCACTGTTTTTGCCATAACTTGAAACAGAGTGGTCAGAATTGAGTGAAACCCCCACCATTGGATGCATCTCGTTGAGAGCTTCGAAACGAGTACCCTATTGCCTATGTTCGGAGTTCTGGACTGGGAGAAAACCTCAAAATACCAAAACAGCTGAAAAGAGGCTTGCGGCAACACTTTCAGTATTTCAGTGAGTGTGAGAGGTAGTAGTCTTTTCTCATGCATGCTAGCTAAACCACTTCATTATCCATCACGTGTGCACAAGTCTTCATAGACTTGGTAAGTCGTTCCTTAGGATTGACATTTAAATGTGTGTTAAAGATCCCACTATATGCACTTGTGTGGCAATTGAGGTATAGTCTCATTGGCACAAGTCCTTGAGTCTTCTTGGCTCAAGTACACAACACCCCCCCCCCCTCTCTCGCGTCTGTCGTCCCTGACAGACCCTTGTTGCTGGGAGTGTTGAATGTAATATTCCACAACCTGAGTGGCAAGCTGATGTTCTTGTATGCGTAGTCCTCTGGCCAAGTCTGTCATTATGCGATCCCAATCAATTGGTCCTGGAATGTCCGGATGTGGCAGACGTAACTGATCTGCATGGATGGCTTGTTCTACTACGAATAGATGTAGCAAATGTGTTGGTCTAGGAATGAAAATTTCCGAATGATATTCCCAAAATCCCGTAGAGAACATTTCCTCAAATGTCTGCTTGAAGCATGCGGGTAAGTACTTTATTCGTGCATGCCAGACAAAGATTATAGTGATCGAGGGAGTCTGGCTCATGTCGTAGACTAAATCCTTGTTACCTTGAGAGAATCCAGGGGCAGAGATGTATGGAGCTTGTACCATCCGAAAGGTTTTGAAGACAATGGTCATGAGCTCGAATATTTTCATACACATTTTCGCTGCTATGTCGGGTACATTATTCAGACGTGTAGACCAGTGCCGAATTGTTGATATCATGTAGGCTACGGTTGGGGTCCCTCGAGGTGGAGCAAAATATGGATAGTTAACCCAAGCCGAGCATTCTTTATTGTTGCGTACCTTGATCGCAAATGCTTTCCAAGATCTGCCACGTACCACTGGGCAATAGCATGGATTATACTTGATATACAGTGGCATGGTTGCCCAGGTGCTCATCATCTCTGGGTAATCGGTTAGTAGACGTGCACGCAAATTAGGCTGGAAGATCGAGCCAGCACGTGCATCTGTCGGTAAATCCTCTAGCTCAAATTGAGTGGCGAATGTGGGCTCCTTCCCTGTATGTCTTTTGACTTCTGCATTATAATCATGTAACAAGACAAAATAAGGCATGTATTGCGACTCTGATGTTGTGATTAACCGTCGGTGGGATAGGTTTTGAAAGTAAGAAGATCGAAGGACAGTTTCTTCCAGATTTGTGAGAGATTGCATTTGCACGGCCACACGATCATCATGTGTCTTACCCACTTTCTCGATCCTTTTGACCCAATCTGGAACTTGAATTTCTAAAGTGTCTTGTCCTTCCTCTGTAGTTCGACCACCGGGTGTTGGCATCGGCTCATACGACTCTTCATAGCTGTCATCGACAGGGATTTCCACCACTGTTTCAGGTTCTGGTTCTTCAGTTGGTGAGGGTGGCCTTTCATATGGTAAGAGACGTGCTTGGAGTTCGGTCACCTGTTTCCTGAGGGTCTCTAATTCTTCTGGAGAGTGTTGCAAGACTACCAGCTCCTGTTGAGCTGTGGGGGCACTGGCTATCTGTTTCTTTAGGTCTGCACATTCACTCTCTAACTTTTCATATGACTCCAAGAAATTTGCATGCTCCTCAAGTAAGATACGAATGTCTTCCGATGGGACCGCTCTATACTTGGTAGGGCTAATGGTTGCTCCTACCGTTCCTTCCATAGCCGCTTCAAAGTTGTCTTGATTTTGTTGTTGAAGCCTCTTGTTCTCTTCTAATGCTGCTGCCATATGCTTCCTTAATAGCCCAAGGTTGCGTCTGAGTGTAGCATTAGATATCATTTGCGCTTGGAGCACTGTTTCTAGTTCCTTGACTGCTTGATCATCTACTGTCGATGTCTTTGATTCCAATTCAGAGTGAGCCTGCTGTAAGGTGGTATGCTCTGTTAGGAGCGTTTGGTAATCAGCTTCAAGAGTGGTGACTCTAGCTTGCAGACGCTGAGATTCTGCCTGGAGGGCCGTAGTGCGTTCTTCCAATTGATGGTATTCTTGTTGTAGTTGATGTGCACACTGAAGTAATGTGTTGAACGTGCTATTTACATTATGAGATGCAAGGGGAAGAGTTTGAAATGCAGGGGAGGTGGGATTGGGGAGGGAGGTAGTGAATGCTGTGTGTGCCAATGATGTGGTGAGTGGTGAGGTGGGGGGTAGTGGAGGGGGGGAGGGTGGAATTGTGGGGAGAGGTGCTGTGGTGGGTGAAATGTCCATTGGGTCAGACAGAGTGGTGTGTATAGGGGCTACCATGTAGGTGGGTATGGTAGGTGAAGTGAGTGTGGTGTTCGTGTAAATTGATGTCGTTGCGAACATCGGGGAAATGTGCCTCTGAAACATTGGAGAGCGGATGATCTGCTCCACAAAGGACGGGTATTGGGGTGGCGAGGTTAGGTTGAAAGAGGTGTAGGGGCCAGATGGGAAGGGAGGGTCATGGAATGGAGGTACCCGTATTGGGGGATAGGCTCGAAAACACAGGGTGCCTTCTGTGGGTGCCGGGTTTCCAACCACATTTGGGATTATGGGATGGCCAGTTATGGGTTTGGAGGATAGAAGGGTTGAAGTGTACAAGGGATTGGTGACAAAAGAGAAGAGGGTGTCTTGTGAGGTGGGTTCTCGAAATGAGAATGATGTGAATGAGGATGGGTTATAAGTGAAGGTAGAGGTGATGACTGTAGTTTCTTCCATGGTGGGAGGTGGTGGTGGGGGTGGAGAAGGTGGTGATGGGGGATGCTGGGGTGAGATGGGTGATGTCTGAACGAAGGTTTCAATAGAGAGGTCAATGGTGGTGGTGGGGGTAGCTGTGGTTTCAATGGGTACTTCTTGTTCTGTGACGGGTATCCTGATAGTCTTACCTGCTCGTGGTAATGTGTCAACTCTGCGTTTGTCATACCTCACGGACTGGCGGACTGCTGTGTAGACAGCCTCCGGAACTCCTAAAGATTCTGACACTAATTTGAGGGTGTCAATGAAATGTTGATCCACCCCATCATCTGATAGCATTTCTTGCATCAAAGCTTGACCTGATACAAGAGAGAGTTGATGCCTTTCTTGTACTACTTTGATTGTGTCGTATAACCTTTGTAGTTGAGCTGTATATGCACGTGCACCTACAAGTTCTGGCACTTCTTGTTGCTCATCAAGGTGCTCTTGATCATAATCCTCCTCATCTTCCTCCTGTTCTTCATCTTCATCATCCTCTTCATCCACTTCAACTGTGGTGACAGGTGCTTGGGAGGTTGTTGCCTGCGTTTGCACGTTCTCCACTTGTTGTGCCTCATCTGCCTCCAGCTCTACATCTTGTAATAATTGTTCGAAGTCTTCATTCGTGAGTTCTTCCAAAGGTGCACCACTAGGAAATTCAAGATCTGTTGGGACTGGAGGAAATATCAAGTTAGGCCCATCGGTGCTGCGTCTTGGAAGTCGGAGTGTGAATGGTCGGACTCTTCGGGGTGGAGGGGTGACGTCTGGTGTTAGGGTGGCTCCACGTGGTTGAGCACATGGGACTTGGACAGTGCCTCTCATCTTCTTAGAAGGGGGTCCAGTGGATGTCCTGCCTCTAAATTGCTCTACACGATTCCACATTAGGGCCCGTTGAATAGGGATGTCATAAGCCAAACACCTATAAATTATTCTCGTCAGAGCACAGCATCCATATAAAACCTGTTTCCGCGGCCATCGTTTGTGAGCTAGGTGTATCTGATCAATTATCCAGTGGGGTAAGTTGATGATGAGGCTCTGTGTCTCTGCCAGATACAAACTAAACCAAATCTTTTTGGGCGGCATGGTGAATCTATCTTGTGCAGGAAAAGCAAAGTGTTGCATGCACATGCGAAGGTGTATTGCAATATTAGGTGTCATGGACACCATGCCCTTGAGTTTGGTGAGGCTTGGATTATTCATGTAATCAGGTACTAGGGTCTCCTTCTCTGTTGGAATATGCATTCCACGCATGTCTAGAGCCTCTCTCACCAAGTTGTTTGATAGCCTGAACCTCTTGAGCTCATTCCCCTTTGTTAGAGATGGAATCACAAATGAGCTTGCACCTTTTGGGTTCTTGTTTGGAGTCAAGGTGTTGATGAGATAGTAGCATCGCATGAAGTCAGGCTTTGGGAGCCGTGCGCTGAAATATGCATCCAATCCTGCCTTCTCCCATATCGAACGTAGAACTTCTGCATTTTGTAACTTCTCGAATTCTCTTGTGAAGAAATGGTATTTACCTTGCTTCCCATTGAAGTCCAAATCTGATTCCCATAGGTATGTTCCCTCTCCCAAGGGTCCTGCCACTTCACTAAACCAGTGGGAAGCTTTTCCGACGGGCATGGTATGGCCACTGAGAGGGTCCGCAATAGGTATGATTTTGATGGCCTGCAATTCTTCTGGTTTTTCATTTGTCTCAGGCAAAACGGGTAAACTGTCTAAGTCCACCACTTGCTGGCTCGTTTCTGTTTGAGAGCTAGTTCCTGCCGCCTCAGCCATGATGAAAACTTCGCAGCTGGTTCTGTGAGAATATATGAATAGATGTTAACATTGCAATGGACACAAAAATGACACTGTGTCCCCTGTTACAACATTAATGTTGGAGAAACAATCACTAACTGGACATATATTTGAAGGTCAAATCTTAGGAAGAAAACCCCATGCCTATGTGAAGGGAAAAATTCACAAATGTATCATATTTGTAAAGTTAGTTCACTTTAGTTCTAGAAGTTTTTTAAAATCACGAGAATACGAAAATCTATATAAGTTAGTTTGTATCAACTGACGTAGAGAGAGAGAGAATAGAGAGAAAGAAGAAAGGAGTTCATTTTATACGACTGATTATAGTCGGGTTTCTCTGAGTGAGAAAGCATCTGTAAAACTTCTGAGTTTCCATAGCTATGAGAAAGAACTGAGTAAAGTTCTGTGTATGAGTCTCTCTCCATCATCTCCATGCTTGCCTATTGTGTGATGAATTGAAAAGATCAAGTTTTCCAAGCAACTCGATGCCTGGCATCGAATCTCTGCTGATAAGTCATACTTTTCATTTATATTTTTCATTCAGTACTGAAGTGTTTTGAAAACATGATGTTGTTGGAGCAACTCGATGCCTGGCATCGAATTCCAGTTGATAAGTCATATTCTAAGTGTGCATGAAATCACCTATAGTTTTGGTGTTCAAAAGATCAAGGTTTTATGCGGGAAGTCGATGCCCGGCATCGAATCCCTGCTGAAAAGTGGCCAAAAACACTCCAAGTCGATGCCCGGCATCGAATTCTCGTTGCAAGTCGATGCTACACATCGAATTCTAATTTTAAACAGGCGCTCTTACTATAACAGCAAAGATTTCCAATTTTGGAAGGTCATACAGGGTCATCTTGTGAGAGCCATAACTTGAGTTCTAGAGATCCCTTTGATGCATATGATAGCTTGTTGGAAAGCTCTACTCTTCTAGTTTCAGCCTATAAAGTTTCATGGATAAATAATACTTGAGCTTGGAGAAATTAGCAGAATACTGAAGGTATGTCATTTCGGTGACTAGGAATTTCTGTAGAAGCAAAGTTCTCACTTTAGGCTATCATTTCTCAAAGTTTGGAGTGGCAATGAGTTAATGGTGACCATAGAGGTGTTCTAGTGTCACATTAATTCATTTCTTGTGGTGTTTCATACATCAACATTAACATTAACATTAATTCATTTCTTGTGGTGTTTCATACATCAGTGTGTCCCCTGTTACAACATTAACATGAGGTTCGGGAGAGGTTAGGGGGTTAGCAAGTGCTCGGTGCTTGTGTGTGTAGTTAGGAATTGGGTAGACCTAAGAGCTAAGCGGAATGATGTGGTGTGAGAGTGAAGTAGTTAGTAGGTGGACATGGATTTACAATTGGGGTCCGGGGGTTTATTACAAGTTTTAGGTTGCCAAATGCAATGGATAGGTTTTGATCTTGATTTTGTGGAGACTCTGGAAGGTTTGATAGGAGTATCTTCTTGAAAATGAGGCTTTTTAGGGACCCATTTGCGAGTGATTCTACTTGTGCGCATGGAAGAATACGTGTTCGTGCGTGATGTGTAAGACTGGGCCTCCGATGTTCGCGTGAGTGAAACATGTTGTACAAGGTTTGGCCTTGGTGTAGCTATTTGAGCCCGCAAGAAAGCCTTAGGCACCCAAATTTGTCGTGATTGTGGGCTGACCATCATTGACTTCTTGGGTACCCAAATAGACTTCACATTCGCAGAAGAATTTATGAAGGACTTATTATTAGTGTCGTGTTGTCGACTACTAATAAGAGGTTCTGGCCGTGGGGTTGGCCTGGTCGGAACATGGTGTTCGCCTTTTCGCCTCCATACTTGTTTCATTGGCTGAAACAATCTGCTTTGCTCCTTTTTTTGGCCTCCAATATAGGTAATGTTCTGCTTCTTCTGTATTTGATCTGCCTTTGGTTGCTTCATCCCTCTGGCCTTTGGAATAGAAGGGAGTGCCTTCTTATCCTTGACTCCGTTGTTGAGACAATCCTCTTTTTGCATCATACAGTTTTGGACAAGAATAGCATTGTCAACTTCATGTGCGCCCCTGGAAGGACCAGGAGTTCGTGCCTTACCTAATTCTTTGAGTGCCTCATTTTCCAATTCAACTGTAATTCGACTATGATTTACCCATACCTGAAGAAGTTCACTTCTTAGGTTTAGGTTGACTGCATGATCATAGATCCAGTCCTGACCCAAGACAAGAGGCTCAGTGAGGTCCTCATCTTGACACATTAGTACCTTGACTGTCATTACTTTGTCTTGAACATAGAGGGGAAGTTCCACCTCGCCCATGCAAGGGGTTTCCACAACTCCCAATCCTATGAGATACGCTTCAATAGGATTGACAGTTAATTTCAACTCTTGACAGTAAGACAATTTAACAGCACTAGTGGCTGCACCTGATTCAATCAAGGCTCTTACAGTCCTTGCACCCTTTCCTTGTCCTATATCTAAGGTTATAAAAGGACGTCGATCAATTATCCTATGGGAGCTGATACCTAAAACTTCACACATAGCCACGTGATATCCTTGATCTGCATATGCATCTGCCACAGGTTGCTCTCTACCTTGTCTTCTTAATTTCATTCTCCGTATGCACTCTAAGGCTTCTGCTTGGGCTTCTTCTCGAATTTGCGTTTCTTAGCAGTATTGAGTCGACTTAGCATTTCCTCTGTGAGAGGTTCCTGATACAACTTGACCCTGCATCCGCTTATGTAGCTCGGAAGAATATCACCTTCTAAGGTGGCTAGCTGTACCGCCCCACTCGTTGAGATTCTATTAATGATCATGGGTCCGTAGCCTCTCTTCTCCAGTTTCCTCGCATGTTGTTTCAAAGTGTAGACTAAAACTAGATCTCCTGCCTTCAAGCCCTTGTCCTTCACATGGGCATCAAAGTATGCCTTCTGTCGTTTCTTAGCTCCATATATCCCTGCAGCTGCTCTCAGTCTTGTTTCTCCTAATCGTTCAAGGTCAAAAAGTCTAGAGGAGAGTTCATGACCCGTCCATTCATGTTCTTGCGCTACTTTCAATGTAGGTATTAAGAAGTCCAACGGTAGCACAACGTTTTGGCCAAATACCATCTGAAAGGGGGTGGCTTGGAGTACCGTTTTGTAGGCGACCCGGTATGCCCAAACAGCATGGTGTAGCTGTTTGTCCCAATCAGAGCGTGTATTATTCAATAATTTTTGTCAATACATTGCATAGGATCTTATTGGTGCTCTCGGCCTGGCCATTTGCTTGAGGGTGATAGGGGGCAGACTTCTTATGTACTACCAAGAATTCTTGGAGCAGATTTTCAATAACTTCATTCAAGAAGTGAGTGCCTCTATCACTAACTAGCTCTATAGGTAGCCCGTATCTAGTGAACACATTCTCAAAAAAGAATTTAGCAGTTGTTTGAGCATCGTTCTTCATTGTGGCTTTTACCTCTACCCACTTTGTTAAATAGTGTGTCGCAACAATGATATATTCTGTATGGGAACCCTTAGCTGGGGGATTAATAGGACCTACGAAGTCTATTCCCCACTTAGAGAATGCACGTCCACCCATCATAGGTTTTAGTGGCATCTCATCTTTGCATATAGGATACTGAGTTCGTTGACAGACATCACACCGTTTCACATAGGTATGTGCATCCATGTGAAGGGTCGGCCACCAGAAGCCCGCAAATAGTATCGCCTTGATCATCCGATCTCGTCCAAAGTGTCCTCCTAGTACACCTTGGTGAGCAGTTTCCAAGATCTTGAGATATTCACTTTCATGGACACATAGTCTCAGGTAACCATCTTTACCACGCTTGTATAGATTATTACCAATGAGTGAGTATTCTAGGGCTTCTTGTTCTAAACTCCTTTTCCTAGCCATAGTCATGTTTGGAGGGAATGTTTTCGTCCTCAGGAAGGATACTAGTGGTTCACTCCAATCTGGCACTATGGACACTTGATAAAGAGTGGCATGTTCCACAGGTGGTTTAGTGCAACAGATTGGGCATTCCTTGCACAACTTTTGGACATCAGCCTCCATAGTAGGCCAATGCACTCCGAGTCTCCTTAGTGTCTGTAGGGTTCGTTGCTTTGAGTAGTGTTGCTCTAATGCACCTACATGTGCTAATTGCAACCATTTAGCATACTCATCCTCTTCCACACAACAAGCCAAGATCCCTTGATCTGTGTGCTTGTACATACTTCCTGCCATGATGTGATACTTTTGGGCTTTTACTACCTCTCTATCTTGTGTGTTTATCACTGGGTGGTTAGGCCCGTATGTCAATACTGGCACTAATGGTTTAGCCCACTGCGGCACCACTTCCAAATTAAACAAGTAAGCATCAGGAAGGTCATCTGACACTCCTTGTGGGGCTTCTCCAGATGTGAGCCTAGAGAGATGATCCGCTCTCAAATGAGTCCTACCTTTCCTTACCACAACCTCGAAATCGTATTCCATTAGTAAGAGAAACCATCTTACTAATCTTCCTATATTGCATGGCTTGTTTACCAAGTACAACAATGCCTGATGATGAGTAAAAAATTTAAACTTATTTGCAAGCAGATAATGTCTAAACTTTTTAACCACATATACCATGCCTAATCCTTCTCTCTCCGTAGTGGTATAATTTCGTTCAGCTGCATTCAATTGTCTACTCGCATAGGCAACTGGAAGATCCATATTACCTTCACCCGTAGGTTGTGCGAGTACACACCCAATAGCATAATTGGATGCATCCACGTGAACATGGAAGGGCTTATTCCAATCTGGTGTAGACAAGATTGGTGCTGAACATAATCTTCGTTTAAGCTCCTGGAAGGAATTCTCACATTCATCAGTCCACTCAAAGTTAGTCAGAAGTCCGTACATGGGCTTTGCAATGATAGCATACATGTGAATGAACCGGCGGTAGTAACCACAGTGTCCCATGAAAGCTTGTACTTCCTTGACATTCCTTGGCCTAGGTAGCTCTGCTATGGCTCTCACTTTCTCTTCATCAGTGGATATGCCATTCTTTGACACTATGTGTCCTAGAATCTTGCCTTGCCTAACCATAAAGACGCACTTTTCTGGGTTCAGGCAGACTTGATATTCTCTACATTTGTCAAAGATTTGTCTGAGTTCAGGAATATAGGTTTGCCTGATGTTGGAATGAGCACAAAGATCATCAACATAGACTTCTAAGTTCTTCCTTAGGAACTCTTTAAATACATGGCACATCAGCCTCTGGAAGGTAGCTGGCGCATTGGTAAGCCCAAATGGCATTACTCTAAAGGCAAATATGCCCCATTCAGTGGCAAAAGCCGTCTTATGCTGATCTTCTGGAGCTATGGCTACTTGATTGTAGCCCGAAAATCCATCAAGGAAGCTGTACACTTCCTTGCCCGCTACTCTTTCTAAGAGATGTTCTGTGATAGGAAGCGGATAGTTATCTCGAATTGTGGCTGCATTGACCTTCTTCAAGTTAATGCATACATGCAACTTCCCATTTTTCTTGGGCACCACTACAATGGGGGATACCCACTCAGTGTGCTCAATTTCATAGATGAATCCAGCTTCTACCAGTCTATCTATCTCCTCTTTGATCTTAGCCGCATAATTTTCATTGTATGTGTATGGCTTCTGCTTAGAGGGTTTGGCGTCTGAGGTCATGGGAATTGTGTGTGAGCATATATCTGGGTCAACACCTTTCAAATCCTTGTAACTCCAAGCGAATACATCTCTGTATTCTCTTAGCAAGGCTATTAGCTCTTGTTCTTCCTCTTCTGTCAGGTCATGGCCTATGTATGTGCATCTCTCTTCTCCTTCTTCTAGGGCTACTACTATTTTCTTAGTGGTCTCTTTGTTATCATAGGCCTCCCCTGATTGCGCCTCTCGTTTAGGCATTCTGATCATGACTCTCCTGTCGTCTATCTCATACTTCTTAAAATTTTCCAGGACCTCAAACAAAGATTCTTCCTCTTCTGGTGTGACTTCTCTCTTCTTTCTTTTCTTTCCTTCTTCCTTCAGGGTCACTTGTGCGGCTAGCCTTACGTCATTTGTAAGCTCTCCGTGCCTCTGGGGGTGAATTCTACTTCATAGAAGTATTCTTCATCTGATGCAAAAGGTGGGTCCATAATGATTGACTCTAGATCGGAGTCACTTGCATCCTCCAATGTATCAGGGCTAGGTTCGCACTCTTCTAACACTGCCTCTCCCATGATTGGCTCTATGGAGAAAACTGAAATGTCATAGCCATCCTCATCACAGTGGGGTGTCCATTGTTCCTCATTGATGGCTACATCCATTGTTGCTAAGATTTCTGCCCAGCCATGGGGTTCAAATTCCTCATCAGGAAATACTACAGGTGCATAGGCTGGGTCTTGAATGGATCTATATGTTTCGTTTGCACCTATTTCTCTGGCCTTTTCTCTTTTCTCCTCTTCTACTGCCACTTTGCACATCCATAAGTGGGTGTCTTCATGCATCCATGAGGATCCTGATCCTATGGAATGCACAGATTCTGTATCATCTTTGGCTCTATGGATGGGATTCCATTGGATAGGAGGGACATCTCTATGAGAGTAATCTTTGAGATTTACTTTGGTCGTAACACCTAAGTGTTGCAGGTACAAGGAGTTGGTTCCCCAATCCTGGACCACTTGCAACTGTTGCATAAATGGTCTTCCCAAAATCATCTCATAAGCATGATTCTTGCTGAAATCACATATGGCAAAAGTATGCTCAAACTCAACTCCGCATGTAGTGAGAGTTATTCCTTCCAGCAAGCCTAAGGGTCTCTCTATGTGACCATCGGCCATCTGCAATTTCATTCTCGTTGGCCTGAGTGCTGGCTTGCCCCAACGCTTCCATAGGGAAGTGGTAGCAATTGCAACTCCTGCACCTGAGTCTAGAGTGGCCTTGGTGGTGTATCCTTGATGGGTGATAGGAAGATATGTGTTTCCCTCTTCACCCTCACTCATGTCTCCTATCTTGTCCAATGGTATTTCTGGCACTGTTTTCTAGGATCCTACCTGGGAACAAGGTTTTGCTATCTCTGGTACTTGTTTGGCTACATGTTTCCATAGCTCTGGCCTTACTTTGAGTAGCTCTTCTAAGGTGAGGTTGCATTGTACTTTAGTGTTTTTCACTACCTCTGTGTTCCTAGGTATGACTGAGTCCTCATTTCGTACCATGACAGTGGGTGCTCTCATACATGTGGACTTAGCTTCCCATGGGCCTGTGAAGTGGGGTAATTCTTGTAGAGATTTAGACTCAAAGTCTAATCTTTCCTGAGATTGGGTGCTCTCCTGCTCCTAATAAATGGATGGGATGTCTTGTGGGAATTGGTCATGTGCGTCATCCACAAGTTCAATGGGAGGAGGGACTTCACTTTCCTTAGCCCATTTGTCTTCTTGAATCTCTCATAGGAATTCTGGTGTGAACCGATTCATAGAAGATGATGTGTCTGGCTCCGTAGAGTTAGGCACATAGGCTTCAGGCACATAGGCTTCCTGGGCAGGAAGACCTGCCCTTTCACTTGCCTTGTTCTTGTGTTGAGAGGCGGGTTCTTTTTCTGATTGTGCAATTAGCTTCTCTATTCTTTCTAACAGTCCATCAAAGTGTAATTGTGTCTTCGCTGAACTAGAGACGTTAAATAGGTGACTGGCTTCAAACATGGTCTGAGCCAATTCCACCATCTTAGCGCAAATTTTGGTTCGTTCTAGCTCTAGTTCTGCTCTAGGGTAACACTTTTCATGATCAGTTACATTTGGCTCTTCTTGGATTCTGGCATGATGTGAGGTGGGTTGGAAGGTGGCGGGTCGGATGGCGATGGGAATGGTGGTGGTGGGGTAGTGTGAGAGGGATTTTGAGATGTGAGTTCAGTTATCCTGGCCTTTGTTCCTCTGAGGCTTTCCTCGAGTTCACTCATCTTTTTTGCCCATTGCCTTTTCATTCTTTCACGACTATCTCTCCAAGCTCTGGTCCTCTTCTTGGTCATGCTCTCTGTTTCACTAACATCTGGGATCTTTTCCTGGCCTACCCCTTGGTTTTGCTGCACTGCCTGAGCTCTCGTGACTACCTGTACTGGTGCAATGGACATCACGCTTCCTGTAGAGTCTACTACTAACCCAATGACGTTAATGGGAGTGATTTTTGGCATATTGCTGGGATTCTTTGGACAATCTCGTAAGAGATGCTCCTTTCCACACTCCTGGCAATAGCCTTGGATCGTTACTGACTAGGGTTGTGTAGGTGGAGGCAAGGGACAGTCACGAATGAGATGATCTCCCTGACATCGGTAGCATGGTCCTCTAGGGAATGGGGGTCTTACTTGCCTAGGTTGAGGTCTAGGGTTAGGGTTTGCATACATGACGTTTGTGTAATCTGACTCCCAACTAGGTTCATTTGGCTCTTCACTATAGTAGGACTCACCATGTTCTGGAGATTGCATGTAGTAGGCCTGGGGGCTGTCAATATGCGTCGAATCAAAGCTATGGTCACTCGGGTCACTTTCAGAAAGCAATGGTGTTACAGGGACTATAGCTCTATTCAGGTTCTCTTCTACAGCTGCGTATTTTACTAGGATCACATTAGCTGGAGCAGGGGGTTGTTGTGCTAGCAGAGGTTGAGGCCTTTGTTGGTTTTGGTAGGGTTGGTAGGTTTGTTGAGGCCTCGCATACTGCTGAGGTGGGTACTGGTTCTGGTATCTTCCTTGTTGAGGGTATGGTTGTGGGTACGTCTGCCTAACGGTTTGCTTATTGTAGGGGCAATCTTGCGTGGTGTGATTGGTGTACCTCCGTTCTATGGTGCAGTACTGGCTACTAGGATTTACTTGGGGTTGAGCCATAATGGGACATACATTTGCCATGTGGTCGCCCCCACAAGTATAGCATCTTTTCACAGGGGCAAACCTTGGGATCTGTTTGCTAGTGACACCTAATTTCTGAGCTACTTTCTCTGCAAGTTCCTCAATTGATGTGGATTGCATGGAAGAGAGGCTAGAGGCACTATCTGAATCTTTGTATATCTTAGAAAGCTCTAACTCCTCCCCTAGGTTATCCTCGATGTCAATGCACATGCGTACACACTCTTCTATGGTCCTAGGGTCCTTCAGATACACGTATGACCTCAATTTGGTACTTAGCAATCCATCCAAGAACAAAGCCACTTGCTTAGCTGGTGTGGGTAACTCAGAGAGAGGGCATCTTTCAAGATATTGCCTAAATCTTCTTCCTGCAAGTCTCACGGTCTATTGGGAGTTTGCTTGAAGCTGTGAATCAGCGAGGAGGTATTATGTCTTATGCCACTCTTAGAGAATTCAATAATGAAAGCCTCTAGGAGTTGGTCTATACTCCTGAACTGCCTCTCGTTTAGTGGTTGAAACCATGTAAGGGCTGTGTTCCTAAGGGTTAGACCAAAGGCATTGTACTGCGTGAATAGATCCTCCACTTGTTCAGCTCTCAAGACTTGCCTAAACTCAGCCACATGATCGTATGGATCTCCAGTGCCATCGAAGTAGTTCTTCATGGACTTAACTAGTTGAGTCGGTCTCAGTGTCCTTGTGTGCTCTCTAGGCCGTGGTAGAGGGAACTCATCTGCATTTCTTTGGTTCCTAGGAGCTCTAAGTACCTTAGGTTCTACTCTATTTGCTTCTGTCCTTGTTCTTTCTCTGCCCGCGGGGTTGGCAAAGCTTACTTCTGGCCTATCTCTACTTCTGTCTCTTTGAGTTCCTTGAGCTTGGGATGTTCCAGCTCCAGGGTGACCATAGGACACATTCGATCTTGGTTGGGGGAAAACGAATTCACCCTTCCAAGTGTAAGCATGTCTATCATGTTCTGTAACCACAAAGATCCTCTCTAAAGCGTGATCTAAGTAGGTCACTCTGCCTGGGCTATCTGGATCTTTAAACTCATAGATCATGATTGTTCCTATATCATTTGGTCGATCAGATTTATACCTCCAAAAGGCTTCATCAGTCTCTCGGTTCAGAAGCAGATCTATGCTCTTGTTGTCCTGAGGAATCCACTCTGGTGTGATAATCCTAGTGAGAACAGATTTGCCTCTGGGGGTTGTAGGTTCTACACCCATGTTTCCTTGCTCCAAGTCACCTAAATCCGCTTCTGAGATCACGTTCCCATTAATTCATCTTTCCTATCTGGGTGACTGGTGACTACATATATTGTTCCTTCTTTGTCCAAGTATGCTCCGTTTTCAAACTTGACAGCTGGGTGCTCTAGTCCTATGGATTGGTCAGGATTTTTAATCTGGACCACTGATCTTCCTAGGCCGTCCTCATAGATGCTTGCACCTAGTCGGTTGGTCCTAAGGTATTCCAGCTGTGTCTTGTAGGGGCCTTCTACCCTGTGCAAGTATGGCACTCCTGAACTTCCTGTAGGTCGGTCCATGCCTTGAGACATCTCTGATTCACTGGTCTCAGAGCTAGGGTAGTATGAGTGGTGGCTCAACTGCTAGGCCCAAGACCTAGCAGTGTGGTTGACACTGGCCTCTGAAGACCTAAGGCTTTGTCTATCTCTCCCTAGATGTCTCCCTGATCTAAGGTTCATAAGCCTAATTGAATAACCCAAATTTGCCCAAGTACAACCTCGTTGTGGAGTCCTTTTGTATCAGTTACTTGATTCTTTTTAGTTGATTACCGTGTTAAAATTCTTGTCTGATATCACGTCGTAAGGTATACTTGAGTGTAGTTCCACGCCTGAAGTTGATCGTTCCACGTTAAGTTCTTTTCCTTTAAAGTTCTCGACAGTACAAAGATTATGTTCTTAGCTTAAACTTGAAAGTTTAGGTATTCTTCAACTTGATAATTGCCTATCGTCACCCTCACTTACTCCTACCTCTAGTCGTTCTTAGCCTAAGCTAGGAATTGACAATGGGAGTTGAGAATTTCCAACCTTTTGTTTCCTTCTTGGTTGCCCTGGTGTGCCCAGGAAGCGTGTTCCCAAGCTTGCACTTACTCTTGCTTAGAGTGCCCTCAAGTGCTCTTGCTAGATCTGTAAAAGTCCCACGGTTAGCTCAAGACTTAGATTCAAATGACACAATAGACCACTTTCATGCATGTAACTCACAGACCAAATTATCCTTTGCTTTTATGGAAAAGAATCCCAAGGATCCCTCAGTTTTCCTACCTCGGGGTATGGTCAACTTCAAAAAACCCTATCTAATAATCTTGATATCAATTTTCAAATAACCAGTGGAAGTTTTGGTTGTACTTCCCACGAGCTTTCCAACAAAACAAGAATCACAGGAAACGGATTTCGTATGAGAAAGTTATGTCAGTTTAGGCTTCAGGGATTAAAACAGGGTTCAAACAGGCTAATAGATCAACAGGGTTTCCTCAAATTGCTTATTTATAGCCTCCCTATATGCTCTAGAGTGAGATGTTCAAGCCCAAAAATTAGCCAAGCTCTTCAAATTAAAAACCCTAAAAAATTGGCCGAAATTGGCTATCAATCGCGATCGACTGGGCTGTCAATCGCGATGGACTGGTGTCCGTCGTGATGGACTGGTGTCCGTCGCGATGGACTGGTGTCGGTCGCGATGGATGGCTGTCGGTCGCGATGGACTGGTGTCCGTCGCGATGGATGGCTGTCGGTCGCGATGGACTGGTGTCCGTCGCGATGGATGGCTGTCGGTCGCGATGGACACATGTCTGTCGGGGTCTGTCAATCGCGATGGACTAGCTGTCCATTGCGATGGACAGTGTCAATCGCGATTGACTAGCTATCAATCGCGATGGACTAAAATTTTGCAATTTTTTCAAAAATTTTTGTGGATCTATGCTGTGCAAGGCCTCTAGTCTACTATGGTGCACTCAGTTTTACCAAAAGATGAAAATTTCTGTCAATCGCGATCGACAGAAGCTGGCGACTGCGAGACAGTTCTGCACATTTCCGTACCTGCGCAACGTGCTGGAGGGGATGATGCTGCTGGAACCTGCAAGAAACTCAACAAACATGCAAACACAAGGCACACAATATTGCTCTCTCGCTCTCTCTCACAAGTGGAATGAGGGAAATGAGGTGGAGAAGGTGATATAATAAAAAAACTGAAAATTTTCGCGATGATGGAGATGGAGGTGGAAGATGGTGATGATGATGGTGGTGATGAGATGAGGAAAAGAAAAATAAGAAAAGTGAAGAAATTACCTACAACGCCAACGTCCCAAATCTACGTCTTACCATCACACGCTCGTCCTCAAAGCTCGATCCCCGACAACGACGCCAAAATTTGGTGTAGCTCAGTGATGAGTAGCTCCTCCTTTAATGTCAATCCGGGAAGACGTGAGGATGGTATGAAGACCTCGAGCAAGTGAAGGCACAAGTGCGTGAGTGAGAAGCACACTAGCATGCACACACATACACACACACGAGCACACACAGTAAGACAAAGAGTGAGGAGCAATGGAGTTCTTAGATTACTTCTAAAAAGCTCTTACAAGTTCAAATCACTTACAAGCTAACCCCCAAAAATGAGCTCTCTAGCTCTTTTTATAGTTTTTGACTAGGTTTTGGCCTTGTCCAGACCTAGTGTCCGGCCTAGTTAAAAATTAGGTTCTCTACCCTATTTGGAGGTTCAAACGAAGTCTAAAAAATGTGAAAACTGACAGGTAAGTACTTCTAAAGCTCCTCAAGCTCAAGGACTCCTTGGCTTGCACAAAATGGAGCTACAAAAATATGAAATGATGTTTACAATGATGGTTAGTGATAAAAATCACTATTATAAAGATGTTGTTTTGGAAAAATTTGAAGGCCTATCTGCCAGATCTGCGTTGACTGCTTTGTCTACTTAATCCTTCGCCTTGCTCTGACTCTCTCCGCTGGCTTCCTTGTCTCCTCAGTCCTTGGGTGCCCATACTGCTCTCAACAGGTAGGTTCACATTCTTCTAACACTGCATCTCCCATGATCGGTTCTATTGAAAAGACTAAAATGTCATAGCCATCCTCATCACAGTGGGGTGTCCATTGTTCTTCATTGATGGCTACATCTATTGTTGCTAAACTTTGAGCCCAGCCATGAGGCTCAAATTCTTCGTCAGGGAAAATTACGGGTGCATAGGCCGGGTCTTGGATAGATCTATGGGTTTCCTTTGCACCTATCTCTCTGGCTTTCTCTCTTTTATCCTCTTCTACTGCCACTTTGCACATCCATAAGTGGGTGTCTTCATGCATCCATGAGGATCCTGATCCTATGGAATGCACTGACTCTGTGTCATCCTTGGCTCTATGGATGGGATTCCATTGAATGGGCGGTACGTCTCTATGAGAGTAATCCTTGAGATTGACTTTGGTTGTAACACCTAAGTGTTGCAAGTATAAGGAATTGGTTCCCCAATCCTGTACCACTTGCAATTGCCGCATAAATGGCCTTCCCAAAATCATCTCGTAGGCTTGGTTTTTGCTAAAGTCGCATATAGCAAAAGTATGCTCAAATTCAACACCACATGTAGTGAGAGTTATGCCTTCTAGCAATCCCAAGGGCCTCTCAATATGGGCATCGGCCATCTGCAATTTCATTCTCATCGGTCCGAGTGCTGGCTTGCCCCAACGCTTCCATAGGGAAGTTGTAGCAATTGCAACTCCTGCACCTGAGTCCAAAATTGCCTTGGTTGTGTATCCCTGATGGGTAACTGGGAGATAGGTATTTCCTTCTTATCCTTCACTCATGTCTCCTATCTTATCCAATGGTATTTCAGGCACTGTTCTATGAGATCCTACCTGGGAACGCAATTTCGCTATGTCTAGCACTTGTTTGGCTACGTGTTTCCACACTTCTGGCTTAACTTTGAGTAGCTCTTCTAAAGTGAGATTGCACTGCACTTTACTGTTCTTTACTACCTCTGTATTCCTAGGTATGATTGAATCTTCGTTTCTTATCATGACTATGGGTGCTCTCATGCAAGTTGACTTGGTTTCCCATGGGCCTATGAACTGGGGTAGTTCCTATAAGGAATTAGACTCAAAGTCTAACCTCTCATGAGGGTGGGCACTTTCCTGTTCTTCATAGATAGAAGGGATGTCCTGTGGGAATTGATCATGTGCGTCATCCACAAGTTCAATGGGAGGAGGGACTTCACTTTCCTCTGCCCACTTCTCTTCTTGAATCTCTCTCAGGAACTCTTGTGAATACCTATTCATAGAAGAAGAAGTGTTTGGTTCAGTGGAGTTAGGCACATAAGCTTCCTGGGGAGGAATGCTTATTCTATCACTTGCCCTCTCCTTAGCCTGGGAGGTGGCTCCTTTTCCAGACTTTGCAAGTAACCTCTCCAATCTATCCAATAGACCATCAAAGTGCAATGCTGTTCTGATGGGGTTAGAGCCATTGAACAAGCAACTGGCTTCAAACATGGCTTGCGCCAATTCGACCATTTTAGCACAAAGCTTTGTTCGCTCTATCTCTAGATCGGCTCTAGGGTAACATTTCTCATGATCTGTTACATTGGGCCCTTCTTGGATTCTAGCCTGATATGCTTTAAGCATCATGTCTAGATCTTTAGGAGTGGGATCGGCTAGGACTGATCCTACTCTGGGTGGTGGGTGGGTTAAGGGTGGTGTCTTGAAAGGTTGGGGAATGGAAGAAGATGGATTGGCGGGTAAAGGGAAAGCTGGTGGAGGGGTGGTGTGAGAGTGGTTTTGAGATGTGAGTTCACTTATCTTTGCTTTGGTTTCTCTCAAGCTTTCTTCAAGTTCGCTCATTTTCTGTGACCATTGTCTTTTCATTCTCTCCCGGCTATCTCTCCATGCTCTTGTCCTTTTCTTGGTTATACTCTCTATCTCACTAACCTCAGAACTCTTTTCCTGCCCTACTCCTTGAGTTTGCTGCAAGGCTTGGGCTCTAGTGACCACATGCACTGGGGCTATGGAAGTTATACTTCCCGTAGAGTCTACCACTAACCCAATGACGTTGATAGGAGTGATTTTAGGCATGTTATTAGGGTTCTTTGGGCAATCTCGTAGGAGATGCTCTTTTCCGCAGTCTTGACAAAAACCCTGAATTGTCACTGGTTGGGTTTGTGTAGGGGCAGGCAATGGACAATCACGTATAAGGTGATCTCCCTGACATCTGAAGGATGGTCGTCTAGGAAATGGGGGTCGTACCTGCCTAGGTTGAGGTCTAGAGTTGGGGTTTGTGTACATGACATTAGCATACTTAGGCTCCCCACTATTTTCACTTGGGTCCTCATAATAGTATGACTCGTTATGCTCGGGTGACTGCATGTAGTAAGCCTGTGGGCTATCAATATGTGTGGAGTCAAAACTATGGTCACTTGGATCACTGTCTGATAGCAATGGGGTGACTGGGACTATGGCTCTGTTCGGATTTTCTTCAACAGATGCATATTTCACTGGGATCACATTGGTTGGAGCAGGGGGTTGCTGCACTAGGACTGGTTGAGGTATCTGCTGCCCTTGATAAGGTGGATGATAAGGTTGCTGTGGTCTGTTGTATTTTTGTGGTGGGTACTGATTCTGGGATCTACCCTATTGTGGATATGGCTGAGGGTAATTTTGCCTAACAGTTTGTTTGTTATATGGGCAGTCCTGTGCAGTGTGGTTGGTGTACCTTCGCTCTATGGTGCAGTACTAGCTACTAGGATTCACCTGGGATTGGGCCATAATGGGACATACATTTGCCATATGGTCACCTCCACAAGTGTAGCACCGCTTAACTGGGGCAAATCTTGGAATTTGTTTGCTAGAGACACCTAGTTTTTGAGCTACCTTCTCTGCAAGTTCCTCAATGGATGTGGAATGACCAGATGTGAGACTACTAGAGCTATCCGAATCCTTATAGATTTTTGATAGCTCTAACTCCTCGCCTAGATTATCCTCAATGTCTATGCACATGCGCACACATTCTTTTGTAGTTCTGGGGTCCTTCAATTACACATATGACCTAAGCTTGGTGCTCAACAAGCCATCTAAGAACAAAGCCACTTGCTTGGCTGCTGTGGGTAACTCAGGCATCGGGCACCTCTCTAGGTATTGCCTAAATCATCTTCCTGCTAGTCTGACCGTCTCTTGAGGTGTTTGCTTGAAGCTATGAATTAGTGAGGAAGTGTTGTGCCTTATGCCACTCTTAGAAAACTCAATGATAAATGCCTCTAAGAGCTGGTCTATGTTTTTGAAATGCCTCTCGTTCAGTGGTTGAAACCACGTAAGGGCACTGTTCCTAAGGGTTAGACCAAAAGCATTATATTGTGTGAATAGGTCCTCTACCTGTTCAGCTTTCAAGACTTGCCTAAATTCTGCCACATGGTCATAAGGGTTTCCAGTGCCATCGAAGTAATTCGTCATGGACTTCACCAGTTGAGTTGGCCTCAGATCCCTAGTGTGTTCTCTAGGCCTTGGCAAAGGGAAACCATCGTCATTTATCTGGTTCCTTAGGGCTCTAGGTCTCTCGATTTCTTCTCTATCTGTCCCTGTTCTCATCCTTTCTCTTCCTAGGGAGTTGGCAAAGCTTACCTCAGGTCTATCTCTACTTCTTTCTCTTTGAGCTCCATGAGCTTGGGAGGTCCCAGCTCCTTGGTGGCTGTAGGATACATTGGACCGAGGTTGGGGAAAAACAAATTCGCCCTTCCATGTGTAGGCGTGTCTTCCATGCTCAGTGACCACAAAGATCCTTTCTGATGTATTGTCTAGGTAGGTTACTTTGCCTGGGCTATCAGGGTCTTTAAACTCATAGATTGTGAGAGCACCTACTTCGTGAGGCAGGGCAGGCTTATATCTCCAAAAGGCCTCATCGGTTTCTCGGTTTAAAAGCAAATCTATGCTTTTATTATCCTGCGGGATCCACTCTGGAGTCATGATCTTGGTCAAGACTGATTTACCACGGGGAGTCCTCGACTCTCCCTCTACATTCCCTTGCTCTATATCACCCATGTCGGTCTCTGCAGTCACATTTCCGAACTCGTCTGTTCTATCTGGGAGAGTGGTGACTACATAAATAGTCCCTTCTTTGTCTAGGTATGTTCCATTCTCGAATTTGACTACCGGGTGTTCTAGTCCATGGGGTTGATCAGGGTTCTTAATCTGGACCACTGATCTTCTCAGGCCGTCTTCGTAGATGCGAGCACCTAGACGATTAGTCCTGATGTATTCCAATTGAGTTTTGTAAGGTCCTTCTGGATTTTCTAGATACTCCACCCCTGAACTACCTACTGGTCTCTCCATGTTATAGGACATTTCAGAATCACTTGTTTCTGATCGGGGAGTGTATGGGTAATCACTCAACTGCTGGGCCCAAGACCTAGCAGTGTGATTGACACTAGCTTCAGAAGATTTGAGACTTTGTCTGTCGTGGCCTAAGTGTCTGCCTGACCTAAGGTTCATATGCCTGGTTTATCTACCCCCTTGGTCCCAAGTACACTCTCATTGCATGTTTATTTGCACAAATCACTTTGTTCTTTTTAGTTGATTATTATGTTATGCCCTTGTTCAAGATCACGTCGTCAGGAATACTTAAGTGAAGTTTGCACTTGATAATTGATCAATTCAAGTTTACTTTTTTTCCTTAGGGTTTTCGCACTTAAGACCTACTTAATGCTTGCACTTAGTTGATTAGTTCTCTTGGACTTGATTCGTGCCTGACGTTGCCCTAATTAATTACCACACCTAAGTCGTACTTAGCCTAGGCTAGGAATTGACAAAGGAGGGTTGAGAGAACTTCCAACCTCAATCCTCTGGTTGCTCAGACCGTTGCACAAGCCCAGGAAGCCTTCTCAAAAGCTTGGTACTCACCCTTGCTAGCTTGCCTTGGAATGCCTTGCTTGCACACAATGTTCCTGCAAAAGTTCACAAGTTAATATAGCTCCTTTACCACAATGGATTGGAAGACACACATCAACAATTACAGGCCCCCCCCTTGAAGTAACTCACTGCACCCCCAAAATCTCATGACCACCTAGTCTCACCTAAAGGTCAACTTAAAAATACATGTTCTAAAACTCCACGTATGATTCTTACAAAAACCAGTCGAGCTCCACATAGGATTCTCAACAAGCTTTCCAATGAGACCGAAATCTCATCAATCGGAGTTCGTATGGTGAAGTTATGACCATTCAGGCACCTAGGGGTCAAAACAGGCTCTCCTCCCTGGTTTCTAGGTCTTTTGCCCACGCCTAAGGCTCTAATGTTATCCCAACGTGTCCAAAATTAAGCCCAAATATACCTCAATTCACTCAATTAATTCACTCTAAAATTTCATGCGTTAAGCCCATGTATCGCGATAGGTCGGGTCGAGGTGTCGCGATACTTGGGAGTGTCACGATAGGTCGAAGTGTCGCGATACTTGGGAGTGTCACCATAGGTCGAGGTGTTGCGATACTTGGGAGTGTCGCGATACCTGGGAGTGTCGCGATACCTCGAGGTGTCAAGATAGGTTGAGATATGGTGAATTTTTCTATTCTGTCTAGTGATCCTTGGAGCTCTAGGGCTGCACAGTGTTGTGGTGCACTCAGAATCGTGATTGGGGCAATGTTTTGGTGTGTCACGATAGCTCGAGCTCGATGCCTCGGGGCTTGCACAGAGAGATTCCGTACCTGCTGAGCTTGTTGGAGATGATGATGAAGCTAAAACCTGCAAGAAACATGCAAAAACACACACAAACAAGAACACACACTTGCTCTCTCTCAAACTCGCACAAAGCAAATGAGGGAAATGATTTGGAAGTGGGAATATAAGGTGGAGAAGGAGATGAGGATGGAGATGAAGATGGAGATGGAGATGGAGAAAAATCAGAAATTTACCTACTACTTACCATTCCAACGCGTCCTCTCTACGTCTTACCATCACACACTCGTCCTCAAAGCTCGAATCCCCGGCAACGGCGCCAAAATTTAGTGTAGCTCAGTGATGAGTAGCACCTCCTTTAATGTCAATCCGAGAAGACATGAGGATGGTATGAAGACCTCGAGCAAGTGAAGGCACAAATATGTGAGTGAGAAGCACACAAACATGCACACACATACACACACACGCGCACACACGGCAAGAACAAAGAGAGTAAGACAATGGAATCACTTCTATTATAACCAAGTTCTCATACAAGCTCAAAACTACAAGAAGCTAGCTCAAAAATGAGCTCTCTAGCTCTATTTATAGTTTTTGACTAGCTTTGGCTCTGTCCAGACCTAGTGTCCGGCTTAGTTAAAAATTAGGTTCTAGGGCTTATTCGAGGGATCAAACGAGATCTAAAAAATATGAAAATTGGCAGGCGACTACTTCTAAGGCTCCTCAAGCTTGAGGACTCCTCGGCTTGTACAAAATGGAGCTACAAAAATGTGAAAGGATAATTACAAGGGTTTTTAGTGATGAGAATCACTTTTAAAATGATGTAAGGTTTGGAAAAATTTAATGGGTTGCCTTAGTGCTAGATCTGCATGTATGCCATACTTGCTTCTCCCCATATGATGCCAATAGTAGTGCCCCTAGGATGTGCACATGGCACTTGAATAGTTCCTCTCATTTTCTTTGATGGGAGTCTTGTGGATGATGCCCTTTGCTGAAATTCCTGTGCCCTAGTCCAAATGAGTGCCCTTTGGATTGGCACATCATGTGCAAGGCACCGGTACACAATTCTAGTGAGTGCACAACATCCATATAGTAATGAATTTTGTTTCTTATACCAATGCTAATGTGCAAGATGGATTTGGTCGAAAATCCAATGTGGCATGTTGATAGTAAGGTAACCTGAAGAACTCCACTTCTTAGGTTAAGATTAATTGCATTATCATAGATCCAATCCTGACCTAGGATAAGGTTTCAGTGAGATCCTCATCATGACATACTAGCACTTTTATTGACATTTGAATCTCTTGAAGGTTAATGGGAAGTTCCACCTCATCTAGGTAGGGGGGTTTCCACTCCTCCCAATCCTATAAGATAAGCTTTTATAGGATTGACATTCAGTTGCATAGCTTGACAATATGACAACTTAATGGCACTCATTGCAGAACCTGAGTCAATCAAGGCTTGTACTTTTCTTGCATTATTTCTTTGTCCTACCTCTAGGGTTACAAAAGGTCATCGATCAACTATTCTATGGGAATGGAATCCTGGTGCATCACACATGGCCATGTGATATCTTGGAGCTTCATATGCATCTGATCTAGGCTCATCTCTACCTTCTCATCTCAATTTCATTCTTTGGATGCATTCTAAAGCTTCTGCTTGCGCTTCTTCATGAATTCATTTTTCTTTTTCTTTACATTTCTTTGCAATGTTGAGTCGAACTAGCATTTCCTCTGTGAGGGGTTCTTGATATAGTTTGACTCTGCATCTGCTGATGTAACGAGGGAGGACATCGCCTTCTAGAGTAGTTAATTAAACTGATACACTAGTTGAGACCATATTTATGGTCATAGGTCCATAGCCACGCTTCTCTAGCTTTCTTTTGCATGCTGTTTCAAGGTGTACACCAAAACTAGGTCTCCTGCTTTCAAGCCTTTATCCTTCACATGGGCATCGAAGTATGCCTTTTGTGTTTTTCTTTCTGCATACATCCCTGCGGCTACTCTCAGTCTCGTTTCGCCTAACCGTTCAAGGTCAAAGATCCTTGAAGAGAGTTCATGACCTATCCACTCATGCTCCTGTGCTACTGCTAGTGTGGATATCAAGAAGTCTAATACACCATTTGAAAAGGTGTGGCTTGGAGCACCGTTTTATAGGCAACTTTGTATGCCCAAATAGCATGGTGTAGCTATTTGTCCCAATCAGAGCATTTATTATTCACTTATTTGGTCAGCACATTGCATAGAATTTTATTGGTGCTCTCGACTTGCCCATTAGCTTGTGGATGATATGGGCTTGACTTCTTGTGTATCACCAAAAACTCTTGGAGAAGATTTTCAATGACTTCATTCAAGAAATGAGTGCCTCTATCACTTATCAGCACTATTGATAACCCATATCTAGTGAACACATTATCAAATAAGAACTTCGCTATAGTTTAAGCATCTCTTCATTGTGGCCTTCACGTCTATCCACTTTGTTAGATAGTCTGTGGCAACAATGATTTATTCAGCATGTGAACTCTTAGCTGGGGGATTAATAGGACCAATGAAGTCTAATCCCCACTTAGAGAATGCACGTCCACCCATCATGGGTTTAAGTGGCATTTCATCCTTACGTATCAGATACTGAGTTTGTTGACAAATGTCACATCACTTCACATAGGTATGTGCATCCATGTGAAGAATGGGCCACCACAATCCTACGAATAGGATTTCCTTAATCACACGGTCTGGTCCAAAGTGTCCTCCTCCTACCTCTTGATGAGCAGTTTCTAATATCTTAAGATACTCACTCTCATGGACACACAGTCTTAGGTAACCATCTTTACCACGCTTATATAAATTATCTCCAATGAGTGAGTAGTCTAGTGACTCCTATTCTAAGCTCCTTTGTCTAGCCAAATTCATCTCTTGAGGGAATGTTTTTGTCCTCAGAAAGGCTAATAATGGTTCGCTCCAATCTGGCACTAAAGACACTCATTAAAGAGTGGCATGTTCCACTGGAGGTCTAGTGCTGCAGATTGGGCATTCTTTGCATAAATTGTGCACATCTGGCTCCATTGTTGGCCAATATACCCCTAACCATTGTAGAGTTTGAAGGGTCCTATGTTTCAAACGGTGTTGCTGTAGTGCACCTACATGTGCTAATTGCAACCATTTGACGGCTCCTCTTCATCAATGTAGCAAGCTAGTATGCCTTGATTGGTGTGCTTATACATGCTACCTGCCATTATGTGGTACTTCTGGGACCTGAATTCTTCCTTCTTTCTAGTTCTCAACATAGGATGTTTAGGTCCAAAGGTAAGAATAGGCACTATACTTTTGGCCCACTCAGGCACTACCTCTAGATTGAACAAGTAGGCATCAGGGAGGTCATCTGACACTCCTTGAGGAGACTCTCCAAAAGTTAATCTAGACAGGTGGTCTGCCCTAAGGTGAGTTTGACCTTTTGCTAACCACAACTTCAAAGTTGTATTCCACTAGTAAGAGGAACCATCTTACTAATCTACCACTATTGCATGATTTGTTCACTAGATATAGTAGTGCTTGATGGTCTATAAAAAATTGAAACTTATTTGCAAGAAAGAAGTGTCTAAACTTTTTTACCACATATACCATGCCTAGTACTTCTCTTTCAATTGTGGTATAGTTTCCTTCAACTGCATTCAACTGTCTACTCGCATAGGCTATTGGGAGCTCCATATTACCTTCACTAGTAGGTTGTGTGAGTACACATCCAATGGCATAATGCATCCACATGAACATGAAACGACTTGTTCCAATCTGGTGTAGTCAAGATTGGTGTAGAACACAATCGTCTCTTAAGCTCATTGAAGGAGTTCTCTCATTCATTCGTCCACTCAAAGTTAGTGAAGAGGGAGTACAGAGGCTTTGTAATGATTGCATACATGGGAATGAATCGATGATAATAGCCATAATGCCCCATGAAGGATTATACTTCCTTGATATTATTTGGCCTGGTTAACTGTGCAATAGCTCGCACTTTCTCTTCCTCTATGGATATGCCATTATTTGACACTATATGTCCTAAAATCTTGCCTTGCATGACCATATAAACACACTTTTCTGGGTTCAAGCAAACTTATTCTCTACATTTGTCAAAGATAGCTCTCAACTCGGTGATGTGTGTATGTCTAATGTTGGACTAAGCACAAAGATCATCCACATAGACTTCTAGGTTCTTCCTCAAGATCTCTTTAAAGACATGGCACATCAACCTCTAAAAGGTAGCTGGCGCATTGGTGAGACCAAATGGCATTATCCGAAAAGTAAATATGCCCCACTCTGTGACAAAAGCTATCTTATGCTGATCTTCTGGAGCAATGGCTACTTGTTTATAACCACAGATCCATCAAGGAAGCTATAGAATTCCTTGCTTGCCACTCGTTCTAAGAGATGCTCAGTGATAAGAAGCAGATACCTATATCTAATAGTGACTGCGTTAACTTTCTTCCAGTTAATGCATACACGTAACTTTCCATTCTTTTTGGGCACCACAAAAATGGGGATACCCATTTAGTGTGCTCAATTTCATAGATGAATTGTATGTGAGCATATGTCAGGGTCTACACCTTTCAAGTCCTTGTAACTCCATGTGAATACATCTCTGTATTCTCTTAGCAAGGCTATAATCTCTTGCTCCTCTTCCTAAGTCAGGTCATGTCCTATGTAGGTGCATCTTTCTTCTCTTTCTTCTATGGTCACAACAATTTTCTTGGTGGTTTCTTTGTTATCATAGGCCTCTCCTACTTGTGCATCATATTTAGGCATTCTTATCATGACTCTCCTATCTTCTATCTCATACTTCTTGAAATTTTTAGGGACCTCAAACAAAGATTCTTCCTCATCTTACGTGGCTTCTCTCTTCTTCTTGTTCTTATCTTCACTCTTGGTGGTTAATCTCACATCCTTCATAATTTCTTCATGTCTCTGAGGGTGAGCTTCTACTTGGTAGAAATATTCTTCATCTGATGCAAAAGGTGGGTCCATAATAATTGACTCTAAATCGGAGTCACTTGCACCCTCAAATGCAGCAGTGCTAGGTTCACATTTTTCAATAACCGAATCACACATGATTGGCTCTATTGTGAAGATTGAAATTTCATAGCCATCCTTGTCATAGTGGGGTGTCCATTGTGCTTCATTGATCGCTACATCCATTGTTGCTAAAATTTCCACCCAACCATGAGGTTCAAATTCTTCGTCAGGGAAAACTACAAGTGCATAGGCTAGGTCTCATATTGATCTATGAGTTTCCTTTGCACCTACCTCTCTAGCATTTTCTCTTTTCTCTTCTTCTTCTGCCACCTTGAACATCCACAAGTGAGAGTCTTCATGCATCCATGAGGATCTGGATCCTATGGAGTGCACTGACTCTCTACCATTTGTAGCTCTATGGATGAGATTCCACTATATAGGGGGCACATCTCTATGGGAGTAATCCTTGAGATTGACTTTGGTGTGACACCTAAGTGCTACAAATACAAAGAATTGCTTCCCTAATCCTGTACTACTTGCAATTGCCTCAAAAAGGGTCTTCCCAGAATCATCTTGTAGGCTTGATTTTTGCCAAAGTCACATATAGCAAAAATATGCTCAAACTCTACACCATAAGTGGTGAGAGTTATCCCTTCTACTAGCCCCAAGGGTCTTTCGATGTTACCATCAGCCATTAGTAATTTCATTCTCGTGGGCCTAAGTGCTGGCTTACCCCATCGCTTCCATAGGGGAGTGGTAGCAATTGCAACTCCTGCACCTGAGTCTGAAATTGCCTTGGTGGTGTAACCTTGATGGGCAATTGGAAGATAGGAGTTTCCTTCTTCTCCTTCGCTCATGTCCCCTATCTTGTCCAAAGGTATTTTTGGCATGGTTCCATGAGATCCTACTGGGAACAAGGTTTCATTACTTCTGGCACTTGGTTGGCTATGTGTTTCCACAATTCTAGCTTAACTTTGAGTAGCTCCTCTGAAGTGAGGTTGCACTGCACTTTAGTGTTTTTCACTACCTCCGTATTCCTAGGTATGATTGAATTTTCCATTCTTACTAGGATTGTGGGTGCCCTCATACATGTGGACTTTGCGTCCCATGGGCCAATGAAATGAGGCAATTCCTGCAAATAATTGGACTCGAAGTCTAACCATTCACTTGTTTGGGCATCCTCCTATTCTCCATAGATGGAGGGAATGTCTTGTGGGAATTGGTCGTGTAAGCAATCCACACGTTCAATAGGAGGAGGATTTTCACTTTCTTTTGCCCATTTCTCTTCTTGAATTTCTCTTAGAAATTCTTGGGAATGTCGATTCATAGAACAAGTGGTGTTTGGTTCAGTGGAATTATGTACATAATCTTCCTTGTGAGGAATGCTCATTCTTCCACTGGCCTTGTCCTTACCTTGAGAGGCGGGGTCCTTTTCAAATTTTGCAATTAGCCTCTCCAATCTATCTAATAGTCCATCAAAATGTAGTTGAGTTCTGGTTGAACTAGAGCAGTTAAAGAGGAAACTAGATTCAAACATGGTTTGAGCCAATTCCACCATCTTAGCACAAAGTTTAGTTCATGCAAGCTCTAGGTCTGCTTTAGGGTAACACTTTTCATGATCTATTACGTTTGGCCCTTCTTGTATTCTAGGCTGATATGTTTTTGGCATAATGTCTATGTCCTCGGGAGTGGGATTTGGTAAGACTGATCCTGCTCTAGGTGGTGGTGGGATTGTGTGAGGTGGGTTGGAGGGTGATGGGAATGGTGGTAGTGGAGTGGTGTGAGAATGCATTTGAGACGTGACTTCAATTATCTTGGCTTTTGTTTCTCTCAGGATCTCCTCTAGTTTGCTCATCTTCCTTGTCCATTGCCTTTTCATTCTCTCTCTACTATCCTTCCAAGCTCTTGACCTTTTCTTAGCTAGGCTCTCAGTCTCACTAACTTCAGAACTCTTTTCTTGGCCTAACTCTTGGTTTTGCTTAAATGCCTGAGCCCTCGTGATGACTTGCACTGGAGTAGTGGATGTCACACTTCTCATAGAGTCTAGCACTAACCAATAACGTTGATAAGAGTAATTTTTGGCATATTGTTGGGGTTCTTAGGACAATCTTGTGTGACAGGCGCTCCTTCCCACAATCTGGATAGAAACCTTGAATTGTCACAGATTGAGTTTGTGTAGGTGCAGTGTTGCAGAGCAAAGGAGCATAAGAGTAGAGTCCCAAAATTTTCAAAATGATGGGCATATTTTTTTTCTTCTTCGAAGTTTTCAAGAATTCCCTCAAGCCATGTAAATGCACTAGAGGAGTCCTCTAGTTGCATAATCCCAATCTGTTGTAAAATATCCCTTATAAATTAGTAGGAAATTCACTTTTCTAGTAATAAAGTGCCGGTCTCTTGTGTGAAAGGACCAAACTTAGGGCACATGTATATAAGTCACTTTGTGACTCTTTGTAGGGACTTTTTTTGCCATTGTGAAGAAGGAGCACTCCTGAATTTTCGAATTTGCCTCTTTCCTGCAGATTTCTATCTTCTCTTTGATCTTGTATGTGTGTGTGATGCTTGGAATGTGTGTGTAGGACTATTGTCTACCTCTCCCCACTGTTTTTGAGCTACTGTAGTGTGTGTGTGAGCTTGTAGGAGTTGTGGCGTGAGTGTGGGTGCTTCTCGCCATTCACCATTTTGGCCGTAACTTGAAGCAGAGTTGTCAGAATCAAGTGAAACCACTTCCAATAGATGCGTCTCGTCGAGAGCTTCGAAAAGAACACCTATTGACTATATTCGGAGTTTGGAGCTGGGAGAAATCCTTGATTTTCTGAAAACTACTCTAAGAGGTATCGCAGCAGACACTTTCAGCATTTGAGTGAGTGTGAGAGGTGGATTAGTCTTTTCTCATGCATGCAAGATGAACCACTTCACTTTCCATCATGTGTGCACATGTCTTCATACACTTGGTTAGGTCATTCGATCTGATTGACATTTAAATGTGTGTTAGTTTCCCACTATACGCACTTGTGTTGCAATTGAGGTACAGTCTCATTGGCAAAAGTCCTTGAGTCATATTGACTTAGGTACACACGTTTTGGCGCCGTTGTCAGGGAACACTCAACGAAGGTGCCTTCGTGATGGTTATAGATCGAGTGTGATAGAATCGTACTTGTAGAAGTGAATTTGTCCTGTGGCAATTAGTCAATCACTTCAGCACTTGTTACTTCACATCTCAGAGGTGTGTGTGATATGTTTTAGGTTTAGGATTAGGAGGAAGGGAGAGAAGGAAGAGTTAGGGTTAGGTGAGACAGAGAGGAGGAGTGAAGAAAGGTGAAGAAGGAGTAGGCCAAGACCACCAAAAATGTCCAAAAAATCACCCAAAATTAGCTAGGATCAAATTCTGTCCAAAAAAAATATAAAAACCAAAAAATTGGTTCATTTGACACTTGTTGGTGTTTTGGTATCGTCTGAGAGGAGCGTGTGGTATCGTGCGCATAGTATCGTGCAGAGCAGGCATTCAAAGCTAGGTTTGGAGCTCAAGGTGCAAGCAATACAATACAAAGGTAAGCTTTCTCAAAGTTTGTCTGACAAAAACACTTTAAAAGTGATCAAACGCGTGATTAAGAGCATGCGCAGTATCACGGGGGGGGAAAAAGTTGTGTCATCATAATTTCTCTGGGAAGTACAGTGACCTAGGAGTGAAGAGGAGAGTAAGGAGAGCAAGGGGGTGCAAAGTTTGGTGAAATTTCATGCTTTTTGGCTTGAGTATCGCGATCGGTTGAGATTTGGTATCGCGATACCAAAACTCCCTTGTATCGCGATACTGCCGTAGTATCGTATCACCGGGTATCGGTCTTGGTATCACGATACCATTTTGGTATCGTGTCGCCAGACTGGTATCGCGATCGCACCTTACTACACTGGTATCGTATTGCTAGCTACTGTGGTATCGTATCGTTTTACAGGTCAACTCGTATCGCGACACCATTTCAGTATCGTGTCGTCCCTTAACCCAGTATCGTATCGTCGGCCCCTACAAGTATCATATCGCCTTATTTCCTAGGGACGTATAGCGATACCATACCAAGTATCGTATCGGCTCATTGTCAAGAGGTATATCGCGATACCAAGTTGGTATCGTATCTGCAACATAGGTGATATCGTATCGTGCGGGGAAATTAATATCGTATCGGGTGGATTGATCAAGTATCATATTGTACTCAACAAGAGTATCGTATCGCTCCATTTCGTAGGGAAGTATCGCGACACCATACCTGGTATCGTATCGTACAGGCGGGTAGTATCGTATTGCCGCATGTACTGGTATCGTATTGCCTCCTCATCAAGGGTCGTATCGCGATACCGAATTCATATCGTATCGGCTACTGCAGATAGTATCGTATCGCGTTGCCTTCTGGTATCGTATTGCGGCCAAGGCAGTATTGCTTAGTGTGGTATCGCCTGGAAACGGTATCGTACAGATTGACACTAGTATTTTTGTCAGACAATTTGAGGCATTGGAAGAGCCACTCAAGGAGAATCTTTGGGACTTCTAGAGAGACTTAGGTGAGTGAATGAACCTGAGGTCAGGAAGAGTGCTAAGTAGCCGAAGAAGCGTCATATCTTCTGTGGGAAGTGCTGCCCAGGTTAGTCATCATTCCGTCTACTCAGAGACCTCTAGTGATTCCGAGGAGGAAATACCCATGGCTTCGGAAGACATGTACGGTCCAACACCAAATAGAAATTTCATGTCTACAGTTGAGGGAGATTACCGTACTTCCTTACAGTATGTGTCTACCAATGCCCAGGAGATCCCTATCTACCTGGATGGCTTAAATAGATCTGTGGCTAGAATGGTAACCACCTTAAATGCCACAATTGTACCCCGACCTGCTGTCAAGTATGAGGGAGGAGCTTATGTAGACAAAATTGGCCATATCTACATTGTGACCGAATTCTCGGAGAGGATCAATGAAAGAGGGGAGTTTGCCGACCCAGAAAACTTAGGAAGAACACACCCTGAAGAGTTAGTAACCACACCTACGGGTAGGTCTCAAGTATCACGAGTCTTGAGAGGGGACTTGATACCTCAAGACGACTATTTGTTGGAAGTCTACATGATCCATGGATCAGACCTATTGCTTCAAACAGACTTACCTACCCCAGGGAGAGAAGAAAGCCCTATGACATTTTATGAGCTGAAAGACCTGGATGATGAAACTAGACTCACATACTTGGATAAGGATCAAAGGAGATATTGGCCTGTGAGTGCCTTAGACAAGGCTTGACTGAGATACATGGGTGCACCTGTGCTCCCTCAGAGAGATCAAGCAACTACCTCACAAAATCCTTTTGGAAATCAACAAGAGACGGATCAGACTACATCAGGACAGACCAACCAACGAAGTGTGCCCAACCGTACTCACGTACAGTTTGCAACTCCAGGAGTGCAAACACACAATCAGGCCCACACAGGGATAGGTAATCAGTACCGACCACCAGTAAGACCACGACCACCAGTAGGAGGACAGCCTGGAATACCTCCAATTCGACCAGCTGTCCCAGTCTTCCCTGTAATGCCCAGACCACCTGAACCAATGAGAAGACTAAGACCTATCCAAGTGGCTAAGTGTGTGAGAAAGCATTATGATGGATTGGGGGAACCTTATGATCACATTGCAGAGCTCAAACAAGTTCTAAGGGAAGAACAAGTGGATGACTTCTTTGTGCAGTATGAGTCTTTTGGACTCACCCTCACAGGGACAGCTCTAACTTGGTTCCAGCCCTTAGATCCCAATCAATTTGGAAACATGGAATAATTCTTTCAAGAATTCATTGGGGAATTCACAAAGAGAGGGATTAAACACAATTCTGCGTCTTTAATCCACAGCTTTAAACAAAACCCTAATGAAATTGTGAAGACTGCGGCCAGAAGATTCAATCAGTATGTGGACAGATGCCCAATAGCTGAGAGACCCACTCAACAAAATATAATTTCATTATTTTTAGATGGGCTCACTAACGGAACTCTAAGAACACTAGTGTATGTGAAGAGGCTACAAACATTGAGTGAATGTCTTCAAGAGTGCATTGATTTGGAAGATAACTTAGCCGAGGACCTTAAAAGTACTTCCGACCTCACTAAATCAGAAGATTCAAGGAGCACTATCACATCCAACTCCAGTAATATGGAAGAATTAGCAGAATTATTAGCAAAGAAACTAGGAGTCCATGGGCAAAGAGCCTACTGTAGCTCGATGATGAGTAGCACCTCCTTTAATGTCAATCCGGGAAGACGTGAGGATGGTATGAAGACCTCGAGCAAGTGGCGGCACAAGTGCGTGAGTGAGAAGCACACTAGCATGCACACACATACACACACACGCGCACACACGGCAAGACAAAGAGTGAGGATCAATGGAGCTTTTAGATTACTTTCAAAATGCTCTTACAAGTTTGTTTCAATTACAATCTAGCCCCAAAAATGAGCTCTCTAGCTCTTTTTATAGTTTTTGACTAGCTTTGGCCCTGTCCAGACCTAGTGTCCGGCCTAGTTAAAAATTAGGTTCCAGGGCTTATTTGAGGGCTCAAACGAAGTCTAAAAATTATGAAATTTGGTACGATGGTACTTCTAATACTCCTCAAGCTCGAGGACTCCTCGGCTTGCACAAAATGGAGTCTATTCTACCAAAAACGGGATTTACAATGTTTGTGTAGTGATTAAAATCACTTGAGTTGTACATAACCGATGGGGAAAAATGATCTGGCCTTGTTGCCGTACTGTGCATGATTCCTCTGTTGCTTTGTGTGCCAACACTCCCCCCTTCCTAGCGTCTGTCGCCCCTGACAGACCTTTGTTCTCGCGGGTGGTCGATGTAATATTGGATGACATTGGTGGCCAGTTCATGTTCTCCTATCCTTAAGCCTCTTGCTAGATCGGCTTCCAATGCCTCCCAATTTATTGCACCGGGGGTCTCTGGTTGCGGGGTGGTGTAGTACTCTGAATACATTGCTTGTTCACAAGCAAAGAGTTGAAGCAGATGTGTCGGCTTTGGTGCGAAAATCTCCGAGTGATACTCCCAGAAACCTGATCTGAACATTTCTTCGAAGGTCTGTTTGTAGCAGGCGGGGAGGTATTTGATGCGCGCATGCCAAGCGTAAGCCACACGGATACTGGGGGTGGTGCTCATGTCATACACCAAGTCGTAATTTCCATTGCTAAACCCCGGAAGACGTACCTGTGGTGCGGCTGCATTTCTAAAGGTCTTCAGCACTACTTGCATCATATCTAAGATTTTAAGCATCATTTGCGCTGCTACATCTGGCATGGGCTTCAAGCGCGGCATCCAGTGGCGAATGGTTCCCATCATATATGCTACCGATGGTGGTCCTTGTGGTGGCGCGATGTACGGGTAGTTCAGCCATTCCTTGCATTGCGCATTGTTCTGTACCTTGATATTAAATGCCTTCCACGACCTGCGGCGGGGGACTGGACCGTAGCATGGGTTGTACAGGAGGTGCAATGGCGCGTTGTTCCATGTGCGTAGCATTTCTGGATAGGTCTCTAAAAGTTTCTGCCGCCATGTTGGTTGACGAATCTTGCCTTTTCGCACCTCTGGAGGAAGGTCTTCGGGTTGAAATTGGGTCGCAAAAGTAGGAATCTGACCCGTGACTCTTTGTATTTCTGCATTATAATCAGCCAAGATAATATAATATGGCCTGTACTGGAGTTCCGATGAGAGAATCAGGCGTCTCGATGACAAGTTCTTGAAGTAATCTGATTGTAAAACAGTCTCCTCTATGACCCTCATAGCCTGATTTTGCACTACAGTGCGCTCTTCATGCGAGGTCCCTATTTCCTCCACTTGTCGTAACCATGGCGGCCGTGGTGCCTCGAACGTGTCCTGCGCTTCTTCTGTTTGTTGGCCTCCTGGGAATGGTTGCGGATCATATTCTTCATCAAACGTGTGTTCCACAGGAATTTGCACAACTTCTTCGTCCGTGGGAGCCTCCGGAGGGGAAGATGGCCTCTCATATTGTAGTAGGCGTGTTTGCAATTCAGTTACCTGTTCCTGGAGATCTTTTATGGCCTCTGCGTTGAGAAGTGAAGCCGTAGAGGGGGTGGTTGGAGGGGCAGCTGTTGGTCCTTGTTGGTGTTCCTGCTTCAGTTGTCCTAGCTCCTCCGATAGCTTATCATGTGCTTCGAGCAGCGTGGCATAATCTTCCAATATAATCTTGATATTATCGGGGGTCACTGCTTGAAACTTGGATGGGCTGATGGGTGCCCCCGGTGTGCTCTCAATAGCTGCCTCCAGGTTCTCTTGATTTTGTATTTGCAGACGTCTGTTCTCTTCCTGAGCAGCCGCAAGATGGCGTTTAAGTAGTGCCATATTTCGCTGAAGTTTTGAGTTGCGTTCCAGCTGTGTCCGTAGGTGACCTTCTACCACCTGCACTGCTTCCTGATCTACGTTCTGTAGCTGTACCTCCAATATATTGTGGGCTTCTTGGAGGGTGTGGAACTGTGTGTGGAGGCGAGTGTTCTCCTCTTCTAGTACCGCAAGGCGGAGCTGTAGTGTTGCTGAGTGCTCTTGCAGGCGTGCGTTTTGTTGCTGGAGCTGAATGTAATCTGTTCTTAAATTTGATATACAACCCAACATGGTGTCCAATGCATTACCTATAGATGAGTGGGGGGTGTTTACCGTGGAAGATGCATGGGAAGGGAATTGGGGAAGGGAGACAGTGAATGATGTGTCTACGAAAGTTGTGTGTGTGGGTGAAATTGGTGGAGGGGGAATGGGAGGAGGTGAAACCGTGGGTGGAGGTGCCGTGGGTGGTGAAATGTCCATCCCTTCAGGAGTGGGTGTTAGTGTGGGGCCTGCCATATACACTGGTATGGTAGGTGGTGTGTGTGTGGAAGTGGTGAATAGATGTGAAGTGGGGTGGGGAGCTGAAAAGACAGGGAATGGTTGAGGGCCTGGTTGAAAAGCTCTAGCAAAAATGTCCTGGAGGGATTGTAGAAATGGAGAAAGGGATATCGGGGGTTGGGGTCGTAAATTTGAGAAGGGTGGAAAGGGTTGCGTGGTAGTAGGGAAGCCCATGAATGTGGATCTAGGGTCAGGATGACCCGTGGCTGAGGGCGTTGGGGATGGTTGCCCTAGGGCAGGGTCTAGAAGGGGTGCGGCGGATTGTGTAGTGTTGGGATTGTCTTCGAAGATAGGATTATCAGTGGTAGAGAATAGGGTGGCACTGGAGATCGGAGTACGGAAGATGAAGGTGGGGTCGGTGGGTTGAGTAGTCGATGTGGTTTCTACTGTTTCTCTTCTAGGAGGTGATGGTGGGGGAGTAGTTGGTAGTGGTTCGGTGGACTCCTCATGGGTGGCTGGGTGCTGTTGGCTAGCTGTCTGGGAGGTTGTTCTGATAGTTTCAGGTGTAGTAGTCGGCTCTTCTGCAACTGTAACAGGAATTTGTATATTTTTACCTGGGCGAGGTCGTGTCTGAAACCTTCGTGGGTCATATTGAACTGAAGGCCTCTGAATGGCAGTGCGCACAGCTTCTACAACTCCATATGTTTCTGCCATCAATAAGAGACCTTCCCTGTACTCTGAGTCAACTCCCGCTTCTTCCAACAACTGAGTCATAAGTACTCTGCTGCTCTGTTCAGTGAGTAATTGCTGCGATCGTACTCTTTCCATAATCTGATACAGCCTTCGGAGTTCTGCTGTATATGCTGGGGCTTCAGTGGTCTCTTCTTCATACGCTTCTTCTTCTTCCGGGTGTCCGTGTTGTTGACTTTCCTGAGTGTCACTCCAATGGACATGTCTACCGTCTGTAGACTTTCTTCTTCTTCGTGAGGATGTGCCCTGCTCCTCTGCCTCTGAGTAAAACTCCACATCAGAGAATTGTGTGCTTTGTAGGAATGCTTCGAAATCCTGGGGGTCCAGTCCTTCAGCCTCTCCAGTGGCTGCAAATTCGAATTCAGGTGTGACAGGAGGAGCCGATGGGGTAGGTTGTGTCGTAGTGTCGGATTCCGACCTGGGTATCCTAATGGTAAAGGGAGGTACCGTGCCCTCTCTTAATGGTGATGCCTCAGGAGTAGTCAGGACTTCCCTTGTCTGGACACAAGGGATCGCGCCCCTCATGCGCTTGGACTGATGTGTGGATGTCTTGAGCCTTTTAAACATTTGTAATTGTGCCCAAGTTAAGGCACGCTCAATGGGGACATCATATGCCAAGCATCGATAAATGATGCGTGTGAGTGCACAGCATCCGTTCACCACTAATTTCCTAGATGCCCGTTTGTTTGCTTCATACAACTGATCTATAATCCACACTGGTAGTTTAATAGGTAACGCACCTGCTTCCGCCAAGTAGAGAGCAAACCAGATCTTCTTGTGTGGTTGCGTGAATCGGTCTTGACCGGGGAAGGCAAAATGTTGCATGCACATTCGGAGAGGGATGGACACATTTGGGGTGAGTGCTGCCATGTCTTTCAGCTTCACTACTTTCCTGTCCTTCATGTTGGTGGGAACGAGAGCATCCTTTTCTGAGGGCACATGCGTGCCATGCATATTTAACGCATCGCTTACCAACTCCACAGTGAGTTCAAATCTCTTCAACTCGTTGTTGCCCAGCAATGAGGGAAGAACAAATGATCCGGGTTGGTCCTTATCTTCATTAGCTTGTAATGTGGAGACCAAATAGTAACATCGGAGGAGATCGGGTTTAGGTAGTGGGGCTTCAAAATATTCCGCCAATCCTGCTCGTTGCCATATGGTCTGTAGATCTTCGGTGTTCTGTAAAGTCTCGAACTCCTTGGAGAAAAATTGGAATCGCACCCATGATCTGTCATACTCGCATTTAGACTCCCAGATATACTTGGCCTCACCTAATGGACCGGGCATGCCATTGAACCAATGAGAATTGGCATGAACTCTTTCCGTGATGCCTGTAGGTGGATCTGGCACCGGGAGTTGCTGAAGGTGTAGCATCTCCACTGGTCGTTCCGTCGGGGGCACATCCACGGGTATACTATCCACATCAATTCCCGCAGTAAGTATTCCCACTTGTGAGCCCGAACCTGTCGCTTCTGCCATTTTACTGCTTGTCTTCTGATTCTGTGAGAATATAGAAGCATGTGTTAACATCGTAATGGACAGAATAAATCCGTTGCTGTCCCCGTTACAACATTAACATGAGGCAGGTGATGAGTTAGTGGTTAGTAAGTGCACGAAGACAGTGAGTGTAGTTAACGTTTGTGTATTCCTAGGAGACTAATGCCGTTAGTAAGTGGGGTGAATTTACAAATCAGGGTCGGGGGGTTTATTACAGGTCTTAGACTGCCAAATGCAGTGGATAGGCTTTGCTTTCGGTTTCGTAGAGACTCCAGAGAGCTGTGTCGGTGTCGCTGTTTGGGAATGGGGCCTTTTAGGGATCCACTTATACGTGATTACATGCATGATCATGGGTCTTGGTGTGTTCCTAAGTGTTGAGCACGAGGGAATTCTGGTTGTACTCGTGGATGGGTTACGCTGCATAGGTTGTGGCCTTGGCGTAGCCACTTGTGCCCTCAAGCAAGCCTTAGGCACCCAAATTTGTCTTGATTGTGGGCTTGCCTTCATCGACTTCTTGGGCACCCAAATAGATTTTACTTTAGCAGAAGAATTTCTGAAAGACTTCTTATTAGCGTCGTGTTGTTGGTTACTAATAAGAGGCTTTGCCCGCGTAATTGACGGTGGTGCACCCGGTCGTTCGCCTTTCCGCACCCACACCTGGATTATTTTCTAGGACATTCTGCTGCGCAGGTATTTTTGATCTCGGACATAGGTAGTACTCTGCTTCTTCTACTTGTGATCCGCCTTTGGTTGCTGCCTCCTTCTGGCCTTTGGAAAAGAAGGGAGTTCCGTTGCATCCCTGACTCCTTTTTTGCAAATATCATTCCTCTGCAACACAGGGTTTTGAACAAGAACAGCATGGTCATCTTCATGTGTACCCCTGGAAGGACCAGGAGTCTGTGCCTTTCCTAGTTCCTTGAGTGCTCCATTGTCTAATTCTACTGTAACTCGACTATGATTGACCCAAACCTGGAGAAGTCCACTTCTTAGGTTTAAGTTAATTGCTTGGTCATAGATCCAATCTTGACCCAAGACTAGAGGTTCAGTGAGATCCTCATGTTGACACACCAGTACTTTAACTGTCATTGCCTCATCATGAATGTAGAGGGGAAGTTCCACCTCGCCCATGCAAGGGGTTTCCACGCCTCCCAATCCTATAAGATATGCCTCCACAGGATTGACAGTTAACTGTAATTCTTGACAGTAAGACATTCTAACCGCACTAGTGGCTGCACCTGAGTCAATCAAGGCTCTGACGGTCCTTGCACTCTTTCCTTGTCCTATATCTAAGGTTACGAAAGGACGTCTATCAATTATCCTATGCGAGCTTGTTCCTGCAACTTCACACATGGCCATAGGAAATCCTTGGTCTGCATAGTCATTTGCTCCAGACTGATCTCTACCTTGCCTTCGTAATTTCATCCGTCTGATGCGTTCTAAAGCTTCTGCTTGAGCTTCTTCTCTAATTCGCTTCTCTTCCTCTTTGCGTTTCTTAGCAGTGTTGAGTCGGCTGAGCATTTCTTCTGTGAGGGGTTCCTGATACAACTTGACTCTGCAACCACTAATATAGTTAGGGAGAACATCACCCTCTAATGTGGCCAATTGTACTGCTCCACTCGTGGAGATCCTATTGATAACCATAGGTCCGTAGCCTCTCTTTTCTAGCTTCCTCGCGTGTTGTTTCAGTGTATAGACTAGGACTAGATCTCCTGCTTTCAAACCCTTATCCTTTACATGGGCATCGAAGTATGCCTTCTGCCTCTTTTTAGCTGCATATATTCCAGCAGCGGCTCTCAGTCTTGTTTCTCCTAATCGTTCAAGGTCAAAGATCCTAGAGGAAAGCTCATGACCTGTCCATTCATGCTCTTGTGCTACTCTCAATGTAGGGATCAAGAAGTCCAAGGGTAACACAGCATTTTGGCCAAATACCATCTGAAAGGGAGTGGCTTGGAGTACCGTTTTGTAGGCCACTCGGTATGCCCAAACAGCATGGTGTAGCTGTTTGTCCCAATCAGAGCGTTTAGTGTTCACTAATTTCGTCAGTACATTGCATAAAATCTTATTAGTGCTCTCAGCTTGTCCATTAGCTTGAGGGTGATAAGGGGCAGACTTCTTGTGTATTACCAAGAATTCTTGGAGTAGATTCTCAATCACTTCGTTCAAGAAATGAGTACCTCTATCACTTACAAGCTCTATAGGTAGTCCATATCTCGTGAATACATTCTCAAATAAGAATTTGGCAGTTGTTTGAGCATCGTTCTTGGTTGTAGCCTTTACCTCTACCCACTTGGTGAGATAATCTGTTGCAACAATGATGTATTCCGCATGAGAACCTTTCGCTGGGGGATTAATAGGACCTACGAAGTCTATTCCCCACTTAGAGAATGCACATCCACCCATCATAGGTTTCAGTGGCATCTCATCTTTGCGTATAGGATACTGAGTCCTCTGACAGACATCACACCGTTTCACATAAGTATGTGCATCCATGTGAAGGGTAGGCCACCAGAAGCCCGCAAACAATATTGCCTTGATCACCCGATCTGGTCCAAAGTGTCCTCCTGCTACACCTTGGTGAGCAGTCTCCAAGATTTTGAGATATTCACTTTCATGGACACATAACCTCAGGTAACCATCTTTACCGCGCTTATATAGATTATCACCTATGAGTGAATAATCCAGGGCTTCTTGTTCTAAACTCCTTTTCCTAGCTAGAGTCATGTCTGGGGGGAATGTGTTTGTCCGCAAGAATGATACTAGAGGTTCACTCCAATCTGGCACAATGGATACTTGATAGAGAGTGGCATGTTCCACAGGTGGTTTAGTGCAACAGATTGGGCATTCCTTGCACAACTTTTGGACATCCGCTTCCATAGTTGGCCAATGCACTCCGAATCTTTTTAGAGTCTGCAACGTTCGTTGCTTTGAATGGTGTTGCTCTAACGCACCTACATGTGCTAATTGCAACCATTTAGCGTACTCATCCTCTTCTATGCAACAAGCCAAGATCCCTTGATCTGTGTGCTTGTACATGCTTCCTGCCATGATATGGTACTTTTGGGCTTTTACGATCTCTCGATTCCGTGTGTTCACCACTGGATGATTAGGCCCGTATGTCAATACTGGTACTATTGGCTTGGCCCACTGCGGCACAACTTCCAAATTAAACAAGTAAGCATCAGGAAGGTCATCTGACACTCCTTGTGGGGCTTCTCCCGATGTGAGTCTAGAGAGGTGATCTGCTCTCAAATGAGTCCTACCCTTTCTTACCACAACCTCAAAATCATATTCCATTAGCAAGAGAAACCATCTTACTAATCTTCCTGTATTGCATGGCTTGTTTACAAGATATAACAATGCCTGATGATCAGTAAAAAATTTAAACTTATACACTATTTGCAAGCAAATAGTGTCTAAATTTCTTGACTGCATATACCATGCCTAATCCTTCTCGTTCAGTAGTGGTATAATTTCGTTCAGCCGCATTCAATTGTCTACTGGCATAGGCAATTGGAAGATCCATATTACCTTCACCAGTAGGTTGTGCAAGCACACATCCAATAGCATAATTGGATGCATCCACATGAACATGGAATGGCTTGTTCCAATCTGGTGTGGTCAAGATTGGTGCTGAACACAATCTTCGTTTAAGCTCCTGGAAGGAATCCTCACATTCATCCGTCCACTCAAAGTTTGTCAGAAGTCCGTACATGGGCTTTGCAATGACAGCATATATGTGTATAAATCATCGATAATAACCACAATGCCCCATGAAAGCTTGTACTTCCTTGACATTCTTTGGCCTAGGTAGCTCTGCTATGGCTCTCACTTTTTCTTCGTCAGTAGATATGCCATTCTTTGACACTATGTGTCCGAGAATCTTACCTTGCCTGACCATAAAAACGCACTTTTCTGGGTTCAGGCAGACTTGATATTCTCTACATTTGTCAAAGATTTGTCTGAGTTCAGGAATATGAGTTTGTCTAACATTGGAATGAGCACAAAGATCATCAACATAGACTTCTAAACTCTTCCTCAGGAACTCCTTAAACACATGGCACATCAGCCTCTAGAAGGTGGCTGGTGCATTGGTAAGCCCAAATGGCATTACTCTAAAAGCAAAAATGCCCCATTCTGTGGCAAAGGCTGTCTTATGCTGATCCTCTGGAGCTATGGCTACTTGATTGTAGCCAGAAAATCCATCAAGGAAGCTGTACACTTCCTTGCCTGCCACTCTTTCTAAGAGATGTTCTGTGATGGGAAGCGGATAGTTATCTCGAATCGTGGCGGCATTAACCTTTTTCAAGTTAATGCACACACGCAGTTTGCCATTCTTCTTGGGCACCACTACGATGGGGGATACCCATTCAGTGTGCTCAATTTCATAGATAAATCCAGCTTCGACCAACCTATCTATCTCTTCTTTGATCTTAGCAGCGTAATTATCATTATATGTATAAGGCTTTTGGTTCGAGGGTTTAGCATCTGAGGTCATGGGAATAGTGTGTGAGCATATGTCTGGGTCAACCCCTTTCAAATCCTTGTAACTCCAAGCGAATACATCTCTGTATTCTCTTAGTAAGGCAATCAATTCGTGCTCTTCTTCCGCTGTTAGGTCATGACCTATATACGTGCATCTCTCCTCTCCTTCTTCTATGGCCACTACTATTTTCTTGGTAGTTTCTTTGTTATCATAGGCCTCTCCTGCTTGTGCCTCTCGTTTAGGCATTCTTATCATGACTCTCCTGTCATCTATCTCATACTTCTTAAAATTTTCGGGGACCTCAAACAAAGATTCTTCCTCTTCTGGTGAGGCTTCTCTCTTCTTTCGTTTCTTTCCTTCTTCCTTCGGGGTCACATGTGTTGCTAATCTTACATTAGTTGCAACCTCTCCATGCCTCTGGGGTTGAAATTCTACTTCATGGAAGTATTCTTCATCTGATGCAAATGGTGGGTCCATAATGATTGACTCTAGATCGGAGTCACTTGCATCCTCAAATGCATCAGGGCTAGGTTCGCATTCTTCTAAAATTGCCTCTCCCATGATCGGCTCTATGGAGAAGACTGAAATGTCATAGCCGTCCTCATCACAGTGAGGTGTCCATTGTTCCTCGTTGATGGCTACGTCCATTGTTGCTAAGATTTCTGCCCAACCGTGAGGTTCAAATTCTTCGTCTGGAAAAACTACAGGTGCATAGGCTGGGTCTTGGATTGATCTATGGGTTTCTTTCGCACCTACCTCTCTGGCTTTCTCTCTCTTCTCTTCCTCTACTGCTACCTTGCACATCCATAAGTGAGTATCTTCATGCATCCATGAGGATCCAGACCCTATGGAATGCACGGATTCTGTATCATCTTTGGCTCTATGGATGGGATTCCACTGGATAGGAGGTACATCCCTATGAGAGTAATCTTTGAGATTGACTTTGGTCGTAACACCTAAGTGCTGCAGGTACAAAGAATTGGTTCCCCAATCCTGTACCACTTGCAACTGTCGCATAAATGGTCTTCCCAAAATCATCTCATAGGCATGATTTTTGCTAAAGTCACATATAGCAAAACTATGCTCAAACTCGACACCACAAGTGGTGAGAGTTATTCCTTCTAGCAATCCTAAGGGTCTCTCTATGTGACCATCGGCCATTTGCAATTTCATCCTCGTTGGCCTGAGTGCCGGCTTGCCCCAACGTTTCCATAAGGAGGTTGTGGCAATTGCAACTCCTGCACCTGAGTCCAAAATTGCCTTGGTGGTGTACTCCTGGTAGGTGATGGGCAGATAGGTGTTCCCTTCTTCACCTTCACACATATCCCCTATCTTATCCAAGGGAATTTCTGGCACTGTCCTATGGGATCCTACCTGGGAACGAGGTTTTGCTATCTCTGGAACTTGTTTGGCTACATGTTTCCATAACTCAGGTCTAACCTTGAGTAGCTCTTCTAACTTGAGATTACACTGCACTTTAGTGTTCTTCACTACCTCTGTGTTCCTAAGTATGACTGAGTCGTCGTTCCTTACCAAGACTGTGGGTGCTCTCATACATGTGGACTTTGCTTCCCATGGGCCTGTGAAGTGGGGTAGCTCTTGTAAGGAATTAGACTCAAAGTCTAATCTCCCGTGAGACTGAACACTCTCATGCTCCCCGTAAATAGATGGGATGTCTTGTGGGAATTGGTCGTGTGCATCGTCCACAAGTTCAAAAGGAGGGGCGACCTCGCTTTCGTTATCCCATTTGTCTTCTTGAATCTCTCGTAGGAAGTCTGGTGCAAACCGATTCATAGAAGAAGAAGTGTCTGGCTCCGTAGAATTGGGCGCATAAGCAACCTGTGAAGGAGGGCTGATTCTATTGTTGACTCTCTCCTCGTTCTCGCAAATGACTGGAGCACAAGCTTCTTGGGGAGGATTACTTATTCTATTACTTTTCCGAACAGGCTCATACACTCCCTGAGAAGGAATGTAGGCAACCTGTGGAGGTGCTTGAGCTTTCGAGGGAGGCTCATCTGCCTTTTGGGGGGGAAGATAAGCTTCTTGACATGGGCTTCCTGAAGAGGCTTGCTTATCCGTTCTCTTGCCCTTTCCTTCCTTTGAGGGGCAGGTTCCTTCTCTGACTGTGCTATTGGCCTCTCTATTCTTTCTAAGGAGGGGAAGTTGTAAGGTTTAGTGGAATTGGCCACATAAACTTCCGATGGGGGATGGTTCATGTTATTGCTTGCTTTCTCTCCCTCTTGATTTTTTTCTTCCTTGGCAGATCTTGCAATTATCCTCTCTAACTTTTCTAGGAATCCATCAAAGTGTAATTGCGTTTTGGCTGAGCCTGAGTAATTGAAAAGGCGACTGGCTTCAAACATAGTCTGAGCCAATGCGACCATTTTCGCGCATAGTTTGGTTCTTTCTATCTCTAGGTCAGCTCTAGGATAGCACTTGTCATGATCCGTGACGTTTGGCCCTTCTTGGATTCTGGCCTGATATGCTTTAAGCATCATGTCTATGTCTTCGGGAGTGGGATCAGCTAATACCGATCCTGTTTGGGGTGGTGGGTGGGTTACGTGGGGTGTCTTAGAGGGTGGAGGGAGGGAAGGTGATGGGGATCGTAGTGGTGGGAATGTGTGAGAGTGCGGTTGAGATGTGATCTCTATGATTTTAGCCTTGGTTTCTCGTAGACTTTCCTCAAGTTCACTCATCTTCTTTGCCCATTGCCTTTTCATACGTTCGCGGCTATCTTTCCAAGCTCTTGTTCTCTTTTTATTTTGGCTCTCAGTATCGCTAGCATCTGGGCTCTTTTCCTGGCCTACCCCTTGGTTTTGCTGCAATGCCTGAGCCCTAGTGACAACCTGTACTGGTGCAGTGGAAGTGACACTTCCTGAGGAGTCTACCACTAACCCCACAACGTTGATAGGGGTGATTTTTGGCATGCTATTGGGGTTCTTTGGGCAATCTCGTAAGAGATGCTCTTTTCCGCAGTCTTGGCAAAAGCCTTGGATAGTCACGGACTGAGTTTGTGTAGGCGGAGGTAAGGGACAATCACGAATGAGGTGATCACCTTGGCATCTGTAGCACGGCCCTCTTGGGAATGGAGGTCTGACTTGCCTAGATTGAGGCCTAGGATTGGGGTTTGCATACATGACGTTCGTGTAATCTGATTCCCAACTAGGTTCGTTTGTCTCTTCGCTATAATAGGACTCACCATGCTCAGGAGACTGCATGTAGTAGGCCTGGGGGCTATCAACATGTGTGGAATCAAAGCTATGGTCACTTGGGTCACTTTCTGAGATCAATGAGGTTACTGGTACTATGGCCCTATTCAGGTTTTCTTCTGCAACAGCATACTTTACTGGAATCACGTTAGCGGGGTTTGGGGGCTGTTGAGCTAGTACCGGTTGGGGTCTCTGTTGGGCCTGATATGGTTGCTGATAGGTTTGGGTCTAGCATATTGTGGTGGTGGAGGGTACTGGTTCTGGTATCTGCCTTGTTGGTAGGGCTGAGGGTATGGTTGCCTAACTGCCTGCTTGTTGTATGGGCAATCTTGTGCGGTGTGATTGGTGTATCTTCGTTCTATGGTGCAATAGTGGCTATTAGGATTGACCTGGGGTTGAGCCATAATGGGACACACGTTTGCCATGTGGTCACCACCGCATGTATAGCACCTCTTCGCTGGGGCGAACCTTGGGATTTGTTTGCTAGTTACACCTAATTTCTGAGCTACTTTTTCGGCCAGTTCCTCAATTGATGTGGCTTGTGTGGAAGATTGACCAGATGCACTATCTGAATCTTTGTAAATTTTGGACAGCTCTAGCTCTTCTCCTAGGTTGTCTTCAATGTCGATGCACATACGTACACATTCTTCTATGGTCCTAGGGTCCTTCAGATACACATAGGATCTCAATTTCGTACTTAGCAATCCATCAAGGAATAGGGCTACTTGTTTAGCAGATGTGGGTAGTTCCGAAATAGGGCACCTTTCAAGATATTGTCTAAATCTTCTTCCGGCCAATCTGACAGTCTCTTGGGGGGTCTGTTTGAAGCTGTGAATCAATGAGGAGGTATTGTGTCTTATGCCGCTCTTAGAGAATTCTACGATAAATGCCTCTAGGAGTTGGTCTATGCTCCTGAACTGACGCTCATCTAATGGCTGAAACCATGTAAGTGCCGTATTCCTTAGGGTTAGACCGAAGGCATTGTACTGCGTGAATAGATCCTCAACTTGTTCAGCTCTCAAGACTTGCTTGAACTCCGCCACATGATCATAGGGGTCTCCTGTGCCGTCAAAGTAATTCTTCATGGAATTAACTAGCTGGGTGGGTCTCAAAGTTCGTGTGTGCTCTCTAGGCCTCGGCAGAGGGAATCCATCTACATTTCTTTGGTTCCTGTGGGCTCTAAGCGTCTCAGGTTCTACCCTATTCGTCTCCGTTCTCGTTCTTTCTCTGCCCACTGGATTGGCAAAACTTACTTCTGGTCTATCTTTACTTCTGTCTCTTTGCATACCATGAGCCTGGGATGTTCCAGCTCCAGGGTGACCATAGGATACATTTGCTTGGTTGGGGGAAAATAAATTCACCCTTCCAAGTGTAGGCATGCCTATCATTTTCTGTCACCACAAAGATTCGTTCTGAAGCATGATCTAGGTAGGTCACTCTGCCTGGGCTATCCGGATCCTTAAACTCATAGATCATGATTGTTCCTATATCAATTGGGTGATCTGGTTTATACCTCCAAAAGGCTTCGTCCGTTTCTCGATTGAGAAGCAAATCTATGCACTTGTTATCTTGGGGGACCCACTCAGGCGTGATAATCCTAGTGAGAACTGATTTACCTCGAGGGGTTCTAGGTTCCACTCCCATGTTTCCTTGTTCCAAGTCGCCTAAGTCCGTTTCTGAAATTACATTTCCAAATTCATCTGTCCTATCTGGATGACTGGTGACTACGTATATGGTTCCTTCCTTGTCCAGGTATGCACCGTTTTCAAACTTGACCGCTGGGTGCTCTAGTCCTATGGATTGGTCAGGGTTTTTAATCTGGACCACAGATCTTCCTAGGCCGTCCTCATAGATGCTAGCACCTAATCGGTTGGTCCTAAGGTATTCCAACTGCGTTTTGTAAGGACCTTCCACCCTGTATAAGTAAGGCACTCCTGAACTTCCCGTAGGTCTGTCCATACCTTGAGACATCTCTGACTCACTGGTATCAGAGCTAGGGTAATGAGAGTGGCGACTCAACTGCTGGGCCCAAGACCTTGCAGTGTGGTTGACACTAGCCTCTGAAGACCTAAGGCTTTGTCTCTCTCTTACTAGGTGTCGTCCTGATCTAAGGTTCATATGCCTAACTGATTAGCCCAATTCTTTGCCCAGAGTACAACCTCGTTGCCGATCAATTGGTACCAGTCACTTGATTCTTTTTAGTTATTCCTCGTGTTTAAAGTCTTGTCTGCTATTACGTCGTCAGGAATACTTGAATGTTCTTCGTACTTTCAGGTTGATCGTTCCACGTTAGGTTCTTTCCTTTATGTTGTCGACAGTACAGAGATTAAGTTTTTAGCTTGAACTTGAGTTTTTAGGTAGTCTTCAACTTGATAGTGGCCTATCGTTGCCCTGACTTACTCCTACTTCTAATCGTTCTTAGCCTAAGCTAGGAATTGACGAAGAGGAGTTGAGAATATTCCGACCTTTCTTGCCGAACCTTGCTCTTTAGTGCTCGAGAAGTTGATTCTCAAGCGTGCGCAACACCCTTGCTTGGATGCTCTCAATTGCTGCTCAATAGGCCTGCATAAATCCCAAGATTAGCTCCAAGTAGACCTTTCAATTGACAGACAATTTATTTCAGACACTTTTTTGATGACCCTTGTTTCCCCTTTTGCATTGCTAGGAATTTACTCTAGAGCTCCCTTGGTGTTCCTACCCCTCAGTGTGTCAACTTCCAAATATCCTATCTGAAAATCAACGCGTTATTCTTATAAAAAACAGTTGAGGGCGTGTAGTATATGTCACGAGCTTTCCGACAAGCCCTAGAGCTCAGAAAATGGATTTCGCATGAAAAAGTTATGACCGTTCAGGGTTTAGGGGGTTAACTAGACAAACAGATCCTTTCGGGGGTTTTAATGCATTTTCTAAGGCCTTCGTAAGTATATGAGTACATGAAAGTGCAAATATGCCCAAAATTTAGCCTAAATTTCCAAAAATTCACACCTTAATTTTTTGCCGAAAATGCCTGTCTATCGCGATAGACGGTGTCTGTCGCGATAGACACAATCTATCGTGGGGGCTGTCTGTCGCGATAGACGGTGTCTGTCGCGATAGACAGTGTCTATCGTGGATTTTCTGTCTGTCGCAATAGACGGTGTCTGTCGCGATAGACGGTATCTATCGTGAAATTCTGTCGCGGATTTCTGTCTGTCGCGATAGATGGTATCTGTCGCGGATTTCTATCTGTCGCGATAGACGGTATCTGTCGCGGATTTCTGTCTGTCGCGATAGACGGTGTCGGTCGCGATAGACGGTATCTGTCGTGAAATTCTGTCTGTCGCGATAGACGGTGTCTGTCGCGATAGATAGTGTCTGTCGCGATAGACGGTGTCTGTCGCGATAGACAGAAAAAATGCAAATTTTTGGAAAACTTCTAGTGTTCTAGAGTGCCCTCAAGGTGTAGGTTACAGTGATAAACATGCATTCTCAAAATGTTAAGATTTTCTGTCTGTCGCGATAGACGGTGGCTGTCGTCCCAGGACCTGTGCAGAGCCTGTCGTACCTGCGCACACTGCTGGGGATGATGGTACAGCAAAAACCTGCAAAATAGCTCAGAAAACAAGCAAAAACAGCACATGCAAATTCGCTCTCTCGCTCTCTCACACAAGTGAAATGAGGGAAATGAGGTGGAGGTGGGGATATAGTCAAAAAACTGAAATTTTCGCGATGATGGAGATGGATGTGGGAGATGGTGATGATGATGATGAAGATGGTGAAGAGAGTAAAAGAAAACCGATGAGAGTGAAGAAAATACCTACAACTCCAATGCATCAACTCTACGTCTTACCATCACACGCTCGTCCTCAAAGCTCGATCCCCGGCAACGGCGCCAAAATTTGGTGTAGCTCGATGATGAGTAGCACCTCCTTTAATGTCAATCCGGGAAGACGTGAGGATGGTATGAAGACCTCGAGCAAGTGGCGGCACAAGTGCGTGAGTGAGAAGCACACTAGCATGCACACACATACACACACACGCGCACACACGGCAAGACAAAGAGTGAGGATCAATGGAGCTTTTAGATTACTTTCAAAATGCTCTTACAAGTTCGTTTCAATTACAATCTAGCCCCAAAAATGAGCTCTCTAGCTCTTTTTATAGTTTTTGACTAGCTTTGGCCCTGTCCAGACCTAGTGTCCGGCCTAGTTAAAAATTAGGTTCCAGGGCTTATTTGAGGGCTCAAACGAAGTCTAAAAATTATGAAATTTGGTACGATGGTACTTCTAATACACCTCAAGCTCGAGGACTCCTCGGCTTGCACAAAATGGAGTCTATTCTACCAAAAACAGGATTTACAATGTTTGTGTAGTGATTAAAATCACTTGAGTTGTACATAACCCATGGGGAAAAATGATCTGGCCTTGTTGCCGTACTGTGCATGATTCCTCTGTTGCTTTGTGTGCCAACACCTACCAAAACCCAGCGCAAAGAGTGCCTATGCTACGGAGATGCAACTTATGTGGAGGAGATCATCCCACTCACTCATGTGCGAGAGGAGGGGCTGGTGCACAACCTATGTATCCATACAATAGGCAACCACAACAAGGGATTTGTTTGTACTGCCACATAGAGCAAAGATATACCAACCACACTACAGAGAACTGTCCCTTCAATAGGCAAGCATGGCTTTTCCAACCACCTCAATATCGACCATATGGATACCCACCTAGAGAGCCCGGCAGAGAGATACCAAGATACAACCCCTATTCGACACAGGCAGGAGCACCAAGGCCGTATGAGCAGGCACCATACCCACCACCACAACCAGTACTAGGACCCCAATTGTCAAAACCTCAACAAGTAGTATCGGTAAAGTATGCTCAACCAGAAGAAAACTTAGAAAGAGCCATAGTACCAACATCGACAACGACCGATGTAGAATCAACAAACCCTGGATATGAACCTTCACCAGGAGAGTACTACCCATACGATGCCAACATGATGGAATATGAAACGGCATATGATGCGGCTTATTATGGGTACGAAGGCTATGATCAGACCTATGGAGCAGAAACGGCCACCTTAATGTATACGGCTCCTAAAGCACAACCAACTGTGAGACCATCTGTTAGACCACCTATGCAGAGAGGACCATGCTATAGATGCAGAGGAGACCATTTCATTAGAGAATGTCCTCGACCTTACAATCCCCCACCACCTAGGATCTGGGAAGGATATTGCAGTGATTGCAGAAAAGAACATCTTTTCAAAGATTGCCCTAAGAATCCGGCCAAAACTCAAGATACTGCACCAATCAATGTGATTGAGGTCATGGAAGGATCTGGAAGTGATAAGGAGTACACCGTACCACTAAAGGCTATTACTAGAGCCCAAACGAAGCAACAAAAAGGAAAACAACCAGAAGAGGAACAATAGAGCAATAAAATTGTAGGCTTTAAAATTCAGGTAGTCGAAGATTCACACGACCCCCGTGAGAAATCCCAAAACACAAGAGTACAAAAATGGAAGGAAAGACGAGAAAAACTCAAAGATAAATGGGCAAAAAATAAGAGTCAAGACAGTAAGAAGCAAACTAAGGACTTGAAGGAGCATAAAGAACAAAAAACCCATAAGGAGATCCCTGAGCCACCACGAATTAACTCTGAGAAAGAGAAGCCAGGATCAATTCTACCTGACCCAAAGCCAGACGACTTAGACATGTGGTTGAAAGCTTACCAAGCTAGAATCAAAATGGGCCCAAATATAGAGCAACACGAAAAACTCTACCCTCAAGGGGAATTAGAAAAAGAAAGATTGGCAATATGCAGGAAACTTATAGAGATAGCACAAGCAACCCTAGAAACGACTATCCCAATCTTACCAGAGACCAAGATTGCACGTAGTCTATACGAAAAATGCATCAAATCCAAGGATAAGGAACCTAGAAAGGAAGAATACCAAGGTGAATGGATGAAAGCACAAGATGAACCTATGCCAATGATACCAGACCTAGAGGCAGATTGGCCAAAAGACTTGTGGAATAAAATCCGAGAAGAGCAATGGAAGAAGAATGGAATCAGTCCGCCTCCTTTTGATGAAATAGATGTGGAAGATTGTCAACCCCATTCAAACCTGGAGGAAATATATGAAGAAGTGTCAAGACTCGATAGAGGTAGAGAGGAAACCATAAGCATTTCAACATTGCCTAACTACATGGGAGAATACGAAAGGGAGTCTATAATAATACGAGCACCCACAGTACATGGAAAAGGAAAAGGAACCTCAGGAGAGAGTTCACATAATCTAACAGAACTAAAGAAAACAAAGGTACAATGCAAATTGACGGTGGAAGAGTTGCTTCAACTTAAACCACAATTATGGAGGCAGTTAGCAAACTAATTAGAACCACAGTCCGAGAAAGGAGAAATGAAAGGAAAGGAAAAAGAAAACAACTCTACAGTACAAATTCCAGTTGATAAAGTGGGAGAGTTTAGTGAAGGAGACGAAGGTAATACATGTCTACCTGTCACCCACAATGGATACATGACCAAGGCTATTCTAGATACGGGAGCCGGTGTAGGAATTGCCACCAAGGAGATATGGGAAAAGTGGGGAAAACCTGCCTTGCGACCCACACGCATGAAACTCCAATTAGCAAACGGTCATGTGGAAAGAGCCTTAGGAATATTGGAAAGAATCAAACTAACCACCTGTGGAGTAGAATTTGAACATACATTAGCCATTTGTAAGTTTGAGAAAGCGAACAACTATGAAATGATATTAGGGAGACCCTTCATGAGACAAATGCGGGTAGTACAAGATTGGGGAAGAGATTCATTATACCTGCAACATCAAGGAAACACCACCAAAATAAATTTGCACACATTTACCTATCGAGATGTCCCTCCACTACAATGGAATTCAGTACACAAGGAAGAAGATGACCTATCCATTCACAACGCTGGATCAAGTGATCAATCTTGGATACATGAAGATGCCCAGTTATGGATGTGTAAAGAAGCGCAGAAAGAGGAGTGTAAAAAACAACTGTGGCCGATAGGACACCCTAACTATCAATCAGTAGAAGACCCAAATTACATGCCTCAAATCTTTCCTGATGAGATCTTTGAACCGCATGGATGGATGGAAATTTTAGCAACCTTAGATGTGTGTGTAAATGAAGAAGTTTTTACAATGAACGAGTGTATAGACGAGGAAGGCTATGATGTAAATCTCTATATGGTTGTTCTTCAAGAAGTAGAAGAAGGGGAGATCCTAGAAAAAGAATGGAAAGAGGAATATGAAAGCATAGAAATGGAACCAGAATTTGACTCCGAAGAAAACTACTTAAACACTATTCAGAACAAGAAGGAACAGGAACCAACAAAAATCTTAGCAATTGAAGCTGCTCCGGCAATACACAGACAAAGGGGAGACTTGAGTAAGGTAGAGTCGGACCCAGATTTTTTTGAGGTTCCTGAACATTTTAAAAAATACGAAGTAGAGGAGAGAAACGTAGCCATTCAAATGCCTAGACAAGAGGCACGAGACGGAGAAGCATACGACAACAAATAAAAAACCAAAAAAATTGTGATAACGGTAGAAGACGGGGAAGAGCGGTGCACATATATTGGAAAAGATGTATCTGAAGAGGAGGAAGAGGAACTCATACACCTTATCCGAGAGTACCGAGGCGTATTCGCATGGACCTACAAGGATCTCAAAGGAGTTGAACCCACTATTTGTTCCCATCGAATACCAATGACGGCCGACGCTAAACCATCCAAACAACGTCCTTATACGTATAATGAGGTTTATGCTGCAAAAATTATGGAAGAAATAGACAAACTACTAGCGGCAGGATTCATATATGAGATAGAACACATCGAGTGGGTATCGCCATTAGTAGTTGTGCCTAAGAAAAATGGAAAATTGAGAGTGTGCATAAATTTGAAGAAGGTGAATGCGGCCACCATACGTGACAGCTACCCATTACCCATCACAGACCATCTATTGGAGAGGGTAGCCGGAAAAGAGGTCTATAGCTTCTTGGATGGATTCTCAGGATACAACCAAGTAGCTATTGCAACTGAGGATCAACATAAGACCGCATTCGCAACCGAATGGGGTGTTTATGCTTTCAGAGTGATGCCTTTTGGACTCACCAATGCACCGGCTACTTTCCAACGATTGATGTGTCATGTTTTCAAGGAATTTTTGAAAAAAATTATGGAAGTATATGTAGATGACCTCTACACATACTCCAATCAAAGAAATGATCACATTCCTGAGTTGAGGAAGATATTCAATAAATGTAGACAGTACAGAGTCTGTCTAAACCCAGAGAAGTGCGTCTTCATGGTGAGACAAGGGAAAATCTTAGGACACATAGTCTCAAGAAATGGAATATCTACAGATGAGGACAAAATTAAAGTCATCTTAGACCTACCAAGACCTAAGAATGTGAAGGAGGTGCAAGATTTAATGGGACATTGTGGATATTACTGTAGGTTTATTCACATGTATGCCATAATAGCAAAACCCTTGTATGATCTCTTGACTCAGTTTACTTGGACAGAAGAGTGCGAGAAGGCATTCACCGAGTTGAAAAAGGGGCTTAGTACAACCCCAATTTTGAAATCACCAAACTGGAGCAAGCCTTTTCATATTCATGTTGATGCTTCTAACTATGCCATTGGATGTATCCTAGCCCAACCAGCTGATGAAGGTAAGCTTGATCATCCAATTGCCTATGCGAGTAGACAACTGAATCAAGCGGAAAGAAATTATACCACTACTGAACGAGAAGGCTTAGGAATGGTATATGCAGTGAAGAAATTCAGACACTACCTCTTAGCCAACAAGTTCAAGTTTTTCATAGACCATCAGGCTTTGTTATACTTAGTCAATAAGCCTTGTAACACAGGAAGATTAGTAAGATGGATTCTTACTACTAATGGAGTTCGACTTCGAAGTGGTAGTAAAGAAAGGGAACACTCACGTAAGAGCAGACCATCTTTCTAGGCTAACACACGAGGAGCCACCCAATGGAGTGCCCGATGATCTCCCGGATGCTTATTTATTTAACCTTGAAGTATGTCCAAAGTGGGCTGAGAGATTAATTCCTATACTCACCCACGGTCCACAACACTCAGTCAACAAGAATAGCAAAAAGAAAATCCTCCAATCAAGGAATTTACACATTGTTGCTGGAAGCGTGTACTATAAAGATCCCAATGGAGTATTACTAAGATGTGTCAAGGAGGACGAACAAAAACAATTAATCGAACAAGCGCATGTAAACAAATGGAGAACACACCAAGGGATTCATGGAACTATTTGAGAACTCAAAAGATTAGGAGTGTACTGGCCTGACATGCCCAAAAATGTTCACGACCACGTAAATAATTGTGCAGAATGTCAAGAGACGATCCCAGAAGATCATATGTCTCTACCTTTTTCGACCATAGCGCCCTATTGGAGCAAGTCATTGGTTAAATTCTTAAAAACAAACAAGCATGACGCAGAAGCTAGTTTAGCAAGGAAGCGATCCTTAGAAGAAATGAGCAAGGATTACATACTCATGGGAAGACAACTGTTTAGGCAAGGTAAAGACAACCAACTCAGACTATGTGTGCACGAGGGAGAATATCTACCCATATTAGAGATGGCACATGCAGGTGCGGCAGGAGGTCATTTTTCGGCTGAGAGATCTGTCAAAATGATTCTCTTTGCAGGCTTGTGGTGGCCAACTCTACACATGGATGCTGAAACATACGTACGAAGCTGTGAGACCTGTTAGAGAGCTAAATACCCAATTAGGAGAGATGACATGCCATTAAGACCCATGGTCTGTGCAAGGGCATTCTTAAAATGGGGTATTGACTTTCTAGGAGCCATCAACCCACCAGCCAAAGGATCACATGCTGAGTACATCATAGTAGCCACTGATTACTTGACCAAATGGGTGGAAGCAAAAGCCACTAGAAAAAATGATGCTCAGACTACCACCAAGTTTCTCTTTGAGCATATTTTCACCCGCTTTGGATTACCAATCGAGATTGTGAGTGACAGGGGAATGCACTTCCTTAATGAAGTAATCGAGTCACTAATGAATGAGTTTTTAGTGATTCATAAGAAGTCAGCCCCGTACCATCCTCAAGCCAACGGACAAGCGGAGAGTTCCAATAAGGTAGTGTGTACAGTATTGACAAAGATTGTCAATAATGGAAGGTCAGATTGGGACAAACAATTGCATCACGCAATTTGGGCCTTCCGGGTTGCATATAAAATGGCTATTGGAGCTACCCCATTCAACTTAGTGTATGGGCAAAATGCAATTTTGCCAATTGACTTTTTAGTACCAACGCTGAAAGTGGCCCAACAATATGAGTGGAACGGACATTAACTATCCCAACAACTTGACCAAATCGAGAAGTTACATGAGACTAGGTTACAAGCAGTGGCAGGAATTTATGCAGCTAAAAGGAGACAAAAAGCATATTATGATGCACATATAAAAGACAAGGGACTTAAAGAAGGTGACTTAGTCTTAGTGTACACCTTAAAACAACACGCCAAGAAGTTACAAAAACGTGGATATGGACCTTTGATCATAAATCGAATATCAACTGGTGGAGCAGTCAATCTAGCCACCCTAGATGGCGACATTCTTCCCAAATACATCAGTGGATGTAGAGTGAAACGGTTCATGGAGCCTTTGACTGATCAAATGTTAGCACGATTAGTAGGTGCCCAAAATAGGAAGAGGGAAGAAGAGCGAATTAGAGAGGAAGCTCGACAAGAAGCACTGGAGCGCATTAGGAAACGGAAAGAATGGATTAGGCTAAGAGATGAACGATATCTCCAAGGAGAAGAGCCTATCCCTATGGCTAATTACCAAGTCAATAATCCTGATACAACGGGTGTGTGCAAGACGCAACCTTATCTAAACCTAGGGATTGGCCAGACAGAGTACAAGTTGATAGACGCATTGATAGACTCAGGAGCAGGACTTAGTTGCATACGAAACAAGGTCATAAAAGAGATGCAATTGAATGTGAATTCCACAAAAGCCCGATTGATAGGAATTGGAGGTCAAACCCTAGAATGCAGGGGAACGACAAATGTATCCCTACATCTAGGAAACTCCTCCATGGAACAGAAAGTCTTAGTGTGCAAAGATGAGGATCTAATAGAAGACTTAATTCTAGGACACGACTGGATCATTGAGAATGAGGTGTGCATCCATCTAGCTCAAGGCTATATCTCTGCAAAGATAGGGCATAAGGAGATTTTCAGCTTGTTAGAAGAGAAACCTTTGATCCAACCAAACATACTAGAGCGTTCTCAAAACTGCCAGGAAACAACACGAGAGAGTGATCCCAATACAGCCAGCTCAGAAACCAGTTTTGACGAAGCTGAAACTTCAAATCCAACAATGTCAACAGTAGAGTCGAAATCATCACATGTTGTTAAGGAAGAGCTAGCCACACAAGAAACCAAACATCTTGGATCTCCTCAACGAGCCAAAAGATCGCCATATTGGAAAACAACAAGGAGATACCCATATCAAGGACAACACAAATACATATGGGTACGCAAGGATCAGTTGCAACATCAGGAGAATTCATCACCCAATCTTAAGAAGGAAGCAAAGATCACAAAGCCAACTACGCCTAAGTCCTCACCAACAGGACTATTGCAGATATGGATCCCCAAACCATTGATTGAAGCTCAACGATCACGACATCAGATATGGATTCCCAAAAAGGTTACACAAGCAGCTCAACAGACTATAATTATTCAGGAAGATGCAATACATCAGACAAAGCGAATAACAAAACCACATGAGATTCATCCAAGAAACTGGAAAAGCAATGCCAACATCACTCGGACAATAGAGGAAGCAAAGAGGACGCATGAAGCCGGAAGGATCAAAGAAACAAAGCGGCCTCTCTTAGTGGTCACGAAATGGATCTGGAAACCCAAGCAACTACAAGGAGTGGACGATCCAAGAAACAAAGATTCCGATTGCACTCATGAAGTTTTTAACGCACCTCAAGTATGCATAATAGGGCCACGATACGAGGCCAAGCATTCGGCACATGATGTACATTATAAAACTAGTAATGCACATTCTACAAGAGAGATTAGATCTTAGCTTCACTCTTATAGGAATGGACATACTATGTACATAGATAAATGCTTCGTCTAAACTAACGATAGTCTTCTTTCAGGAAAAGTTATACAAAGATGTGGTAAGAGATCTCACTCATGGGATGACGGGGAGACGGAGTGAAAAACGACAATAATCACTACAATGCATTGAACGGTTGCATAATTTCCTTTGAAGCTAACGCACTTTTCGTGACAAGTGCAGATGGCTTCTGAAGATTCTGAAGCAACAGTACAAGAGGAGGTGCAGGAATTCCCTCCCCAAAGTCTCACAAAAGCGAAGGGGCATTGGTTTAGAGATGAGCAAGCAGTAGAGGAGTATCTATTCTTGGCGAACATAAAGATCATGGATACAGAGCATCACTTTTTGATTATGTCCCAGGACTTCAGGATCTTGCATGAATTACCCTCCACAATCGACATAATGAAGAAAGCAGGAATTCACAAGTATTTTGAATTGCCCATCTATAAACCTGACTTCCAAAGATGCACTCAAGTCATGAACACCCTACAGCCAGCACTGCATGATCCACTGGTGGCAGAAGCCAGAGTTATGGATAAAGGAGGAGAGTGGGTTGTCATCCAATTTACTCATGACTTAATTAAGGAAGCATTCGGATGGGAAAAGGACGGTGTCACTATGATAAAAGAAGAGAGTCATGGAGCAAAGACACGAACAGAGTAGATAAGAAGAGGAAGTCAGACTGATTCACCAACACTTCTGCTTCCCAAACATGAATCGATACACGGCTCCCTAAAAACTCATTGTTCAATTAGTGTCTCATGCTATAAAGCAAATCGGCAATCAAGTTAATCTGACTCCCTATGTGCAAGAACGACTATTCGAGGCAAAGAAGCAATGGAATAATAAGAAGTTCCTCAATGGTACTACGGCCCTGACTATCTTGATTTACCACGCTTTGGGCATAAGAGAACACTTGCAGGAAATGCCATGTTCAAGTGCTATGGCTCAGTATGTCAAAGTCGCCACTGTACCAAAAAAGAAAAGAGGGGCAAAGATTGTGGAAGTGGCGGAAACTAGTTCTCAACCCAAAATGAGAGGCACGAAGAGACTCCGAGAAGTCAAGCAAGTTGAAGAAGAAGTGCGGACAACAAAAAGAATCCATGTACTCCCCAAAACAACCATTGAAGGCCAAAAACAAATAACGGAGGAAGACTTGACTAAAGCCCTGGAAGAGACCCATCAATATACCGAAGGGCAAATCAATTTACCGGTACAAGGTCATCACTATCACCAGTCAAAACAAGCAAGGGAAACAAAAAGCAAACTCACAAAAGTCCATAGGTATCGGGAAATAGGCTTGGATAACTCTAGTTCTTCATCGGAGGCCCAAGAAGAACCAGAAACTTCATTACTAAATGTCGACATTCAAAGCGAATCGAAAGATGACGGACAATGGGCGGAGTTAAATGAAGTTGACTACGGTGAAGAACCAGAAGGCCTCAAGACGGATAACCAAGCCACACATGTTGAGCAAAGTATCACAAGTGAGAATGCAAAACTAGAAGGTACGCATACTATAAAACTTAATGAAACTTCCAATATTCAAATCAAGGAGGCCACACCACCACGTAAGACGTCGATAAAGACACCAAAGAAGGAGACTCAGAGAGAAAAAAATGAAGATACAGAACCTTTCACGCTATTAGAGTCGTGGCAGAACCCTCCCCTATGGATGTAACATTTCAAGGGAGTGCCACCAAAGCTATTGAAGTGGATAAGGAAGACGAAGAACCCCAAGTACAACTACAAATTAGACAACCACACAACGAAACAATCCAGGTGGAGCAGGGAAGATATGTGCAAACAGGCGAAGCTCCGAGCATACCAAGAACTTGGTTGAATGTAGACATTGCTAAACTCAAGCCTGTGGTACAAGATATGATTCGAACGGCTCTAGATACGCAGCAACTCATGCTTGAAGCGGACGAAGACTACAACCAAGCAATGAACGACAAACATGAGCTTCAAGAAAAGAGTAAGAATCTTTTGGACGAGTTGGCATTGGAAAGAGAGAACATAAAAAACAAAGAAAAAGAAGTCCAAGAAGCTAGAGAGCAGTGCAGCGAGTTAATATCCGAAAAAGAAAGCTTACAAATACAACTGCAAAATATGAAGCTAGTGAAAATGAAAAGGCAAGAATGCAGGCTAGGAGCAAAATCCTGGAATCTCAGCTCAAAGTATGCATGGAGGAAGCTGAAAACCTAAGGAACCGCAACAAGGAGCTCATGACAGCTCTCCTTAGTGATCAGCCAATCGTGGCTACGGACAACTCAGAAAGGAATGTCAAGGAATTGCAAGAAATCGATCAGCTCAGACAGGAGCACGAAGTCATTGCTGATTGGGAAAAAAGATACATGGAGGACACAACTGCCCTAAGAAATAAGTGGAAAAAAGCAGAGAATCGTTATCTACTGCAATGTAAAGAAGACACCGATCATATGGATATCGTGGCACAAGAACTTCTCAAGCATAAAGAAACAATTGAAAAGGCCACTGTGGAAATCAAGCAGAGAGATGAATGCATTAAGCAGCTTCACGAACAGTTAGACCAAAAAGCAAAGTAGGGGACACCAGTAGTTCCACATTCTACAGAAGCTACTGTGGAGACTGAGGTACATCCTCTCTCTCCCCCCTCATATCATTCACCGATAAGGGAGGAAAAGGAGGTTCACATTGAACCTAACACTCGAGAATTTGTAGAACTGAGCCGACCAGAAAGGGCACTACTAGTGTCCCAGCTCACTGCTGATTTTGAAGACCAAATAATACAGATCATGAAGGAAGCTCACATAGAAAACAAACAACTAGAACAAATTTTGAAGCCCTTCAATGTACCATATGGTCTTCTAAAGGAACAAACACGGCATTACATAAGAACCGCCACTAATAAAGAACCCGATAGCAACCTCCAGTTCGACAAAAATACTTTCAATTACACTCAAGAGGAGTTCGAGAAAGCGGATCCCATCTGGAGGAGGAAAATTTTGGAAAAGAATCCTACACTGCGGGTACAGTGGGAAGCGTCACCGTATGTACTTCAAGTCAACCCGTCCTTTTGTCCTGTGCCCCGCAGACGCTCCTAGATGCAATTTTGGGAAAGTCAGCACCAGGGCAGTATTAATAATCAGTGGCTCAATTACCCTTTGTTACCTAGTCCGCCACATAACTACCTACCGGCAGAAGAATATATGGTCAAAGCTATGGAATTTTGGATTGCCAGATATGCCACAGTACCCGATTTAGCGGTAAAAATGACCAATAAGATATTCAGCATGATACTTACGGTAATTAAGGTGTTCCAACACGCAAAATACACATTTTTGAATTTCATCGGCATTACGCAAGGTTCCGAAGCTTTAATTTTTGATTTATCTACTATTCCCAGCCGATTAACTCTCATGTCATATTATTCTCGCCTAATGTTTTTGCCTTCGACATATATGCAAACTTTCGAAGAAGCATTCTTTACCGGCTTCTTTGAAATTGACTCAAAAATTTTTGTAAAAATGACTTCCAATCTCAATGCACGCCTGGTTGCCTATGAAACAAGTTTCTTCGCGGATCATCGACAGGCGCCAGAGGACGGAGTAAAGTCACAACAATGGAAGGAATTCATGATTTGTCATGCTAATCTACTAAATCAACGAGAGCAACAAGCCATACAAACATTCATGATTTGTCACCACAAAAAGCCTGTCGGGGACGACAGAGTTCAGGAGGAGGGACGTGTAGAGGGACAATCAAGCAAAAAGAAAAGAAGAAGGAAATCAAAGTCTAAAACTACTCATTAAAGATCAAAAGAACCATTCTCTGCACAAAGCCCCGCAGGGGCACAGACACCAAGGAAAAGCACGCAGCCGGAAGGAGGAACGAGGGCCAACAAGTATCCATGAAGTGCAAGATGATATCAGGCGGTTCCATAGCCATGAGGGTGCTTCAACCTCTTGAGTAATAGAGGATTCTGATCAAGGCTTACGACCTACATCCTCATATGTCTACTAATGGCGTGCGTGGCAACCCGAATTAGCAGGCTTCGAGTAATACAGCAAGGTCCGATGAGTGCAATCAGGACAAATCATAGGACCACTAAAACGTAATTCAAGATCAAGGATCAAGCAGAACTGACCAAAGGACGCATGTGCTGACAAAGACAAACAAGAAGTAAAGCCTGTCAAGGGACGACAGAGACAAAGAGGGGAAGAGTGTTGTAGAGTAAAGGAGCATAAGAGTAGAGTCCCAAAATTTTCAAAATGATGAACATATTTTTTTCTCTTCTTCGAAGTTTTTAAGAATTCCCTCAAGCCATGTAAATGCACTAGAGGAGTCCTCTAGTTGCACAATCCCAATCTGTTGTAAAATATCCCTTGTAAATTAGTAGGAAATTCACTTTTATAGTAATAAAGTGCCTGTCTCTTGTGTGAAAGGACCAAACTTAGGGCACATGTATATAAGTCACTTTGTGACTCTTTGTAGGGACTTTTTTTGCCATTGTGAAGAAGGAGCACTCCTGAATTTTCGAATTTGCCTCTTTCCTGCAGATTTCTATCTTCTCTTTGATCTTGTATGTGTGTGTGATGCTTGGAATGTGTGTGTAGGACTGTTGTCTACCTCTCCCCACTGTTTTTGAGCTACTGTAGTGTGTGTGTGAGCTTGTAGGAGTTGTGGCGTGAGTGTGGGTGCTTCCCGCCATTCACCATTTTGGCCGTAACTTGAAGCCGAATTGTCAAAATCGAGTGAAATTACTTCCAATAGATGCGTCTCGTCGAGAGCTTCGAAACGAGTACCCTACTGACTATATTCAGAGTTCGGAGCTAGGAGAAATCCTTGATTTTCTGAAAACTTCTGTAAGAGGTATCGCAGCAGACACTTTCAGCATTTGAGTGAGTGTGAGAGGTGGATTAGTCTTTTCTCATGCATGCAAGATGAACCACTTCACTTTCCATCATGTGTGCACATGTCTTCATACACTTGGTTAGGTCGTTCGATCGGATTGACATTTAAATGTGTGTTAGTTTCCCACTATACACACTTGTGTTGCAATTGAGGTACAGTCTCATTGGCACAAGTACTTGAGTCATATTGACTTAGGTACACATGCAGGCATAGGGCAATCTTGAATGAGGTGATCTCCTTGACATTAGTAGCATGGTCCTCTAAGAAATGGAGGTCTTATCTGCCTAGATTGGGGTTTAGAGTTGGGGTTTGCGTACATGACAGTTGCATACTCTATCTCCCAACTAGGTTCGCTTGGGTCTTCATAATAATATGATTCATTATGCTTAGGTGACTGCATGTAGTAAGCTTGTGGGCTATCAATATGAGTAGAGTAAAAAATATGATTACTTGAGTCACTTTTTGAAAGCAACGGTGTTATTGGCACTAAGGCTCTATTCATATTTTCTTTTGTAGCAGCATGCTTCACTAGAATCACATTGGCTGGAGGAGGGGGTTGCTATGCTAGAACTAGTTGAGTTCTTTGTTGCCCTTGATAGGGTGATCGATAGGGTTGTTGGGGTCTACCATACTACTATTGTGGGTACCGATTCTGGTATTTTCCTTGCTATGGATACGACTGAGGGTAATTTTGTCTAACAGCTTGATTATTATATGGGCAATCTTGTGCAGTGTAGTTGTTATATCTCCTTTCTATGGTGCAGTATTGCCTATTAGGGTTCACTTGAGGTTGAGCCATGATAGGGCACACATTAGGCATATGGTCTCCTCCACACGTATAGCATCATTTCATTGGGGAAAATTTCGGTATTTGTTTGCTAGAGACTCCTAAACTTCTGAGCTACCTTCTCTGCAAGTTCCTCAATAGATGTGGATGGATTTGAATTGAGGCTAGTAGAGCTATCTGAATCTTTGTAGATTTTTGAAAGCTCTAATTCCCCCCCAGGTTATCCTCAATGTCTATGCACATGTGTACACACTCTTCTATGGATCTAGGGTCCTTCAAGTACACATATGATCTCAATTTGGTAATTAACAGTCCATCTAAGAATAAATCCACTTGTTTGGCTAGAGTGGGTAACTCTGGTAATGGGCATCTCTCTAGGTATTGCCTAAATCTTCTTCTTGAAAGTTTGACTATCTCTTGATGTGTTTGTTTGAAGCTATGGATCAGTGAGGAGGTGTTGTGTCTGATGCCACTCTTAGAAAATTATGTAATGAAGGCTTCTAGTAACTAGTCTATATTCCTGAATTGTCTCTCATGTAGTGGTTGAAACCAAGTCAAGGTAGTATTCTTAAGTGTTAGACCAAAAGTGTTGTATTACATGAACATGTATCAACTTGCTCAACCTTCAAGACTTGCCTAAATTCTACTACATGATCATAAGGATCTCTGTGCCATCGAAGCAATTCTTCATGGACTTAACCAATTCTGTAGGCCTCAAGGTCCTAGTGTGTTCTCTAGGCCTTGACAGAGGGAATTCATCTACATTTCTTTGATTCCTTTGCTCTCTATGTTTCTCATTTTCCATTCTATTCGCCTCTGTTCTTGTCCTTTCTCTTCCTAGTGGGTTAGCAAAGCTTACTTCTGGCCTATCTCTACTCCTGTCCCTTTGAGCTCCATGAGCTTGGGATGTTCCAGCTCCTTGGTGACCATAAGAGACATTAGATCTTGATTGGGGAGAAACAAATTCACCCTTCCAAGTGTAGGCATGCGTACCATGCTCCATGACCACAAAGACCCTTTCTGAACCATTGTCTAAATAAGTCACTTTTCCTAGGCTATCAAGATCTTTAAATTCATAGATTGTGAGCACTTCTACTTCATTAGGTTGGTCAAGATTATACCTCCAAAAAACCTCATCAGTCTCTCAGTTTAAGAGTAGATCTATGCTCTTATTTTTGTGAGGAACCCACTCTGGAGTGATGATTCTAGTCAGGACTGACTTTCCTCTGGGAATTCAAGGCTTTGTTCCTTCCTTGTTGAGGTATGCACCATTTTCAAACTTGACTACTGGATGTTCTAGTCCTAGGGGTTGATCAAAGTTTTTAATCTGGACAACAGATCTTCTTAGACCATCCTCATAGATGCGATCACCTAATTGGTTGGTCGTGATATATTCCGATTGAATTTTGTAAGGTCCTTATGGCTTTTCTAGGTATGCCACTATTGAGCTACCTATGGGTCTCTCCATGTTATAAGACATCTTAGAGTCACTTGTTTCTGAACTTAGAATGTATGGATAATCACTCAATTGCTGGGCCCAAGACCTAGCAATATGATTGACACTAGCTTTAGATGATTTGAGGCTTTGTTGATCTCTCCCTAGATATCGTCCTGACCTAAGGTTCATATGCCTGATTGCAAAACCCCAATTTTACCCCAAGTACAACCTTGTTGTAGGTCAATTTGTATCAGTCACTTGGTTCTTTTTTTAGTTGGTTATTTTGTCTATACTCTTGTCTCATAACATGTCATCAATAATACATGAGTGAATGTCGACACTTTAAGTTGATCGTACCACGTTAAATTCCTTCCTTTAAAGTTATCGATCACAAAGATATTATATTTCTGCTTGAACTTGAGTGTTTAAGTAGTCTTCAACTTGATAGATGCTTATCGTGTTCACCTTGCCAAGTCTATTTGAAGCCCCTTGCTTGGTCACCAAAGACCTATGAAGGCTTATGAATTAGTATTGAGCTAGATCAAAGATGAGAAGACAGACAAAATAACCTTTAAACATCCACTAAAAGGTATTGACCCCTTTTTTTCACTCTTGCCCTAAAAGTCTTATGACAATCTAATCCCAACTAATGAACAATTCAAACATAATTGTACTAAACCTCCACATATGATTCTTACAAAAACTAGTTGATGATGTCCATCTAAGATTCTCAACAAGCTTTCCAACGAGACCAAAATTGTAGCAAATGGAGTTCGTATGAAGAAGTTATGATCAATCAGGCACTTAGGGGTCAAAACAGGGAATTCAAGCACTTAGCCCACGGTGTTTTCTAAGGTTTGCTTATGCTCAATTACCCCTTAATTTTACCAAAATTTGCCAAAAATATGCTTAAAATTCAAACCCTAAAAAGTGCAAAAAATTCTTTCAATCGCGATCGACAGTATCAGTCATGATTGATGTGTCAATTGCGATTGGCATGTCAGTTGTGATTGACGTGTCAATCATGATCGACATTTCAGTTGCGATCGACCTGTCAATCGTGAGGGCTGTCAATCGTGATTGACGTTGTCAATTGTGATCAATGGTGTCAATTGCGATTGACGGTGTCAATTGCGATCGACACTTTTTCCACAAATTCCAACATGATTTCAGTCAATCGATGGTGTGTATGTCACGATGGCCACATTGGCACGTGAAGTATTGTGTCAATCCTGAAATTTCAGTCGATCGCGATCAACATATCAATCATGACTGACTGAGTCTGATGTGGTAGTGAATTGTGGCTGTGGATCACGATCAATAATGTCAGTTGCGATTAATATGGTCTGTCGATCGGCTCTGTCGATCCTTTTTTGCTGTCGATCATGATCGATAGTGTCGGTCGTGATTGCCAGAGGTGTCGATCATGGCTATCGGTCACGATCGACAGTGTCAATCACGATTGACAAAAAATTAAGGAATTTTTTGATTGTAATTAGTGATTTAGAGTGTGCTAATCATGTACTTTGTGGTTGTGAACTTTGTTTTACCAAAAGTCAAATCTTTTTGTCAATCTCGATCGATAAAGGTCAATGCCTCGGAACCTGCACATACATTTTTCTCACCTGCTAGAGCTGCTACATTTGCAATGGAAGCTGGTACCTACAATAACACTCAGAAAAACATAGAAAACAAGTGCGCATACGAGCTCTCTCTCGCTCTCTCTCTCAAGTGAAAATGATGAAATGAATGGAGATAGAGGTATATGGTGGCGATGATGAAGATGATGATGAATGGATATGGAGTGTAGAAGTGAAGAGGAAGGTAAAAACAAGTAAAAGAAAATGCTTACCTATTGTTCCAACATTTCTACTCTACGCATTACCATCAAATGCTCGTCCTCAAAGCTCGATCCCCAGCAATGGCACCAAAATATGGTGTAGCTTAGTGGTGAGTAGCACCGACTTTAATGTCAATCCGGGAAGACATGAGGATGGTATGAAGACCTCGAGCAAGTGATGTGCACAAGTGGTGATGGAGAAGCATACAAGCATGCACACACACACACATACAGGTAAGAACAAAGAGTGGGACGATGGAAGCTTTGATTAAGATCAAAAGACAATTAGAAGAGATCTTCTTAGTTCAAACTACAATTTGTGCCCCCTAAAAATGAGCTCTCTAGCTCCTTTTATAGTTTTGACTAGCTAGTGGCCCTGTCCAGACCTAGTGGCCCTGTCCAGACCTAGTGTCTGGCCTAGTTAAAAATTAGGTTCCTAGGCTATTTTGGAGGCTCAAATGAGCCCAAAAAATTTTGAAAATTGGTACATAAATACTTCTAATACTCCTCAAGTTTGAGGACTCCTCGGCTTGAAAAAAATGGAGTCTAATCTACCAAAAATGGTATTGACAATGTTCATGTAGTGATGAAAATCACTATTGAAAGGGAGTTATCGTGGCAAAAATTGTATGGCCTAAGTGCCGGATGTTCTTTGCCTGCTTTGCCTGCTTGGCCCTTCTCTCTACTGTGATTCTTTATGTCGACTCCCTTGTCTTGTGATGCCTTGATTGCTGCCAATAGTGGTCAATCAATATGCATTCATAAAACAATTATGCATGCAAGCAAAATAAAAAGGGGCAATAAGAATAAAAATTGGGAATCAAGTTTTAGTCATAAGCCAATCATGCAAGAGTGATCAAGAGTAATCTTAGCTTGCAATTAATGCATTACTCAAGGATCTTGGTGCTTCTTTTTCTTACAGCTAAGGGGTTGTCACTTAGATAGCCCTATACAATCAATTTGAGCATAAAAACCAAGGGATCAATTCAAAATGATATTTTAGGCAAAAAATTGATGATTTAGCATTTTAGTTGAGGGAAACCAAGTGAAGGTAAAGCAACCACCATGAGGTAGCTGGAGAATTGATGATGTAGGCCCTTTGATTCCTATGCAATTGCACATGAAAAAATATAGGTGGTAGGTAACCATGATCAAGATGGGTAGGTGATCACATGCAAGTTTGACAAGAAATCATGTTTAGTGGTTGCCGAAGGCAATTAGATGATTATGGGATGGTACCAAAAGCAATTACAACCCATGCACATAGGTAGCATAAGTTTTGAGGTAGTTATTTCACTTTCATTACAATTTATTTCATAAACAATCAATAAGCGATATTTAGCACAAGACCATAAGGTAGATGGTGGTGACATGTGATCATAGACAAAGTCCAAAGGTAGATTGGAGAAGATATTCGGTTCAATGAGGATTCAAATCTAGAGGCCTTTTCCATGTGTAGTGCTGAAAATATCTATATATTCTTGAATGTTTAAATATTGGATGGCTTAATTTTTGTGTGAGGATTTCCCATGGACGTTTTTTATGACACCTAAACGAGCATGTCTTTTCTTTTGTGTGCATTTGAAGCAATTGAAAAGGTCCTAGGAGTGAGCACAATTGCTCTTCATGAGGGATCATAAAATCAAGTGGGCATGATCAAAGGGTGTGATTACAAGAGGAGGGTTTAAGATAGAAGATATGTGGCAATCATAAACGGCCTTTGAAGGCAATCAGTTGATTATGAATCATGTAAGCATACATCGATCAATAGGCAATCCAAGAAATGTGGTTTTGATGATCAATCCAATTATAGGGAAAATTTGATCAATGCATTCTTGATCTCCTGGTATTGAAAGTAGTAGAAGAAACATTACTAATCTTGCATCCAATTTTTCACACCACTAGAGAGAGGGAGAAACCTAATGATAGAAATCATACAATAATTGCCAATATGTACCAATATGCTGTTTGAAATAAAAAATAAACCTTTAAACGACTATTTTTATGGTTTATGCCAATTGATCATTCACCACTTATGGTTGGTTAAATCATTTGATAGATTCTCCCTTTGATTGCAACTAAAATATCTGATCTCAATAAGAATACAGAATCATTTTCTTAACAAAAAAATGATTGCACTAACAGGCCATATCAAATAACAAGGATTCTGAAGTTTTGATTTCCCAAAAAACATCTAGGACAAGTGCTTCGAATAGGAGCTTCTGTTATAACATCCATAGAACAACTTAATCGTGTTATGAGTGTCATGCCAATCACATGTGACTTTTTGGTTTGACTGATAGTGAGACAAGGGCCATATTCATATGTGGATGAAGGAAATGATCCCCTTAAGAGGAACATGCCCATCATGTGAGGATGGAAATGAATGTTTTTTGTCAAGGTCAAGCAAATATTCTAACCAATCGAGTCGTGAGCATAGGCGAATTAGACATGATCTCATTGTGTGGAGAAATAGACTTATCACATGGATCAATGAACTAAATTTATCACTTCAACATGAGTTATGATTAGGTGGGAGTTCTAGGAACGAATTGATCACTTTGATCCAAAGTGATTGATCATTCTAAGACCACCAAGAACTAGAAGAAGTTTGAGATGACGAAAAACAAAAAAGACATCAAACACATATTTCTACAAGAAAAGAACATATCAAATATGAAACAACAAACAAAAATTCCACACTAACAAAACTACCTATAATGAAGTGGAAAGAACTTAATCACACGAAAATTATGAGAAATCAAGAAATGTCACATGATAAGATGTTTGAAAGTTTGTAATTCATACATAAATTACCTAGATGTGTTCATTTATCCCTAGCAATAATGCTACATAGTGTAGGCATTATAGTTCACTTGTACTTATGTACACCTTTAATTCATCAATCCACCCAATCTATTTGTATTTGGAAACAGTAAGTAGATGAGATGGATAGAATCCTTGTCAACATCCAAATGATCAACTACCAAAAAATTACCAATAAATAGTATAAACTATCAATGGATGACTGATCATATGATCAAGAAAATTTAAACCAATCGATCTTTTACAATTCCATCATGCTATTACCAATATCCAAATAGTGATCAATGATCATCAACCCATAAAATCAATCATTTACACACATGAAATCTTGCACCAACAATGCTCATAAAAATGGACATATTCTCATCATTTCAGCTCGACACAAAAAATTGAAATTCCCACCTAAAAACTTAGAAAATTGCGACTTTCTCACAAAATCACGATTCTTTGGAAAATTCAAAAATTTTTCCCGCTTAAAAATTTTGGAGAAAATTGCGATTCTCTAGAGTTACCATTTGGAGAAAATCACGATTCTCTAGACTTGAGCATGTTGAGAAATTCAAGATTCTCTGCTAGATATTCACAACTCAATAGACTTGAGGAAATTTGAGAAAATCATGATTTTTTGGAAGAAATTCGCGATTCTCTGGATTTGAGAAAGTTGCGATTCTTTGGAAGAAATTCACGATTCTCTGGACTTGGGAAAATTTAGAAATTCACGATTCTTTGGATTGGGAGGAAATTGAGGAAATCGTGATTCTCTGGCCTTACAAAATTTGAGAAATTCACGATTCTCTGGATTTGTGGATTTGGAGAAAGTCAAATGATTTTTTGCTAGAAATTTGCAATTTCTCGAACTTAGAGATTTGAGAAATTTGCGATTTCTCGAACTTAGAGATTTGAGAAATTTGCGATTCTCTGCTTGGAAGATTTTGAGAAAGTCGTGTTTTGGAGTGGATTTTAAGAGAATCGTGATTCTCTGATAAAAAAACATGACTTTCTGGTTGCCTGATTTGCAAAAAATCACGATTCTCTGAGAGGTCTTGTTTTGCCTGTTTTGACCCCTAGAAGCCTGATTTGACATAACTTTTTCATCCAAAGTCCATTTTTTGAGCTCTAGAGTGCATTGGAGAGCTTATGGTAAGGCAGAACAGGTCCATTATGCGTGTTGCAGATCAAGCTTCCCTGGCTAGTCAGAAGGGCAAAGTAAAATGGAGCTCTTCTACTAGTAAGTAGAAATCTACAAATGCTGCACACTCGAAGAACCAAGACAAAGATGATAAAAAAATCAGAAAAGAAGAAATGGTTTGTAAGTAATGTAAAGGGAATGATCATATCATAAAGAACTATAAAAAATTGGCTACAAAAGAGGCAAAGAAGAAAGAGGCTGGAATGGTTGTTGCAGAAGCCTCTACACCAAAAACGGAGTCTGCTAATCTTGTGCAAGAAGAAGAATGTGCGTTTACTACTATTTGCAGTTTTGACCCATCTTCTCATGAGCAGTGCATGTATCTAGTAGACTCAGATGCTTGGTACTTTGACAGTGGGGCGACCAAACATATTACCTCGTAGCGTAGTTTCTTCTCTTCACTCGAGCCTGCCCCTACACGGATTACTGTTACATGCGCCAACAACTCCTCTTATCCTATTATGGGAGTTGGTAGCATCATTTTGACTACGGCTGATGGTAGTTCTTTCACTTTGTCAGATGCTTTATTTGTGCCAGGGATCAAGAAGAACCTGTTATCAGTTTCTGGATTAGGTTGTGAAATTTGTTGATGACAGGTGTATAGTTCATGATCTGTCAAATGGCAATGTGATTATTGCTTCTGGCATTTTATGTCGTGTACTGTATAAGCTCATAGACTATGAAAGATCTGTAAATGATTTGGCATGTGCAGTAAATGATTCTCAGGCTATATCAGATACAAAGCTTTGGAATGCACGGTTTGGTCATCTCAATTTTGCTAGTTTGCTACGTTGCAGAAATCTGAAATGGTTTCCTCTTTGCCCAAACTTGAGGCACCTGCAAAACATGTTTGTGAAGGCTGTATTTTGGGCAAAATGTAGCGTTCGTCCTTTCCAAAAGATGGTTCAGTTCGGGCTACTCAGAAATTGCAGCTTGTACATAGTGATGTCTGTGGTCCTATGCAGACACCTTCTTTTGGGAATTATCTTTACTTCGTGACTTTCAACGATGATTTTTCTAGGCATGCATGGGTATATCCATTGAAGGAAAATTCCGAAGTGTTCATGTGCTTCAAACAGTTTTTGGTTTTGGCTGAAAATGTGTTCGCATGTAAAATGGGCACCCTCCATTTAGATCGAGGGGGGAATATATGTCTTCTGATTTTAATGCATTTCTGGCTGAATGTGGGATAAAGCACCAGTGTACAATGTCGTATATACCTCAACAGAATGGAATTGTTGAACGAAAGAATAGTTCACTCATGGAGACGACGAGGTGTATGGTCAAGAGTCACGCTTTACCACATAGTTTCTGGCTTGAGGCTGTCATGTGTGCAGCATATGTACTGAACAGGTGTCCCACTAAAGCGCTGCAGTCTATCACTCCATATGAGGCTTGGCATGACCGCAAGCCATCTGTTGCTCATCTGCGTGGTTTTGGTTTTTTGGCATATGCATTAGTGCTTGAACAACATCGCAGAAAATTGGATGATAAAGTAGTAAAATGTATTTATGTTGGGTACAGTTCTGAAAGTAAAGGCTATCCTCTGTATCATCCACAGACTAAACGCATTCTAGTTAGCCGTGATGTTGTTTTTGTGGAAGATGCTATTCAGCCATTGCTTTCATGTACTAAGGAGACATCTGTTAGCTCCAAAGAGATGTATGATACTTTGTTGCCTCTTTTTACAGGTGGCAGTCTAGTACTGGTCCCAATGAGGCATCTTCTCAACCTTTGCAGGTTTCATGTGATGATGTAGATAATTCCATTTCTGATGCAAATGTACATGATGCACTTATTGATGAGAGAGATGATATTGAGCAGGCAAGAACTATGCCAAAATGGCTGGTGTAGACCTTGCGTGATAGTAAATTAGATGCACCTCTGTCATATCGTACTCGATCAGGCTCTCATAGTGCCTCTTTTGCATCAGATTGCTATGCCATGGCTGCATCTAGTCTTTGTGATGAGAATGAGCTTGTTTGGTTTGATGAAGCACAAAATTCAGAAAATTTTATGGCTGCTATGCAATCTGAATATGATGCAATAATGAAGAATGGTACTTGGTCTTTATGTGACTTGCCTCTTGGCAAGAAGGCCATTGACACTAAGTGGGTATACAAGCTAAAGCATAAAACTGATGGTACAGTTGATAGGTATAAGGCTAGGCTTGTTGCAAAGGGTTATGCGTAGGAAAGAGGCATTGATTTTGATGAGACCTTTGCACCTACATGCCATATGACTACTGTTTGGAGCGTTTGTGCACTTGAAGCCCATCATGGTTGGAATGTACATCAGTTGGACATTAAAACAACATTTTTGAATCGTGACTTGCGTGAAGAAGTGTATGTTTTTCAACCCCGTGGCTTTGTGCAGAAAGGGCATGAAAACCAGGTGTGCAGGTTAAAGAAGGCATTATATGGTTTAAAGCACGCACCACGTGCTTGGTATGAGAAGATACATGCCTATCTAATTGCACATGGTTTTGAGAACAGTCCAACTGAAAGCACCTTATATGTTAAGTGTGCTAATGATGTGCTTCTGATCATTGTTGTCTATGTTGACGACATGCTGCTCACTAGTCCTATTGAGAAGAATATTGCTGATTTTAAGGCTGATTTGCATGCCTCATTTGAGATGTTTGATTTGGGGCATTTGCATCACTATTTGGGCATTCAATTTATGCAAGTTGATGGTGGAATGGATTTGTGTCAAACGAAATATATTGACACATTATTGCAACATTTTGGCCTTGAAGACTGTAAGCCTATTGCTACTCCTATGGAGACAGGTTTACGATTGAGTCTTCATGATGCTGGAGATGCATTTGATGTTGTTCTCTATCACCAGGCTATTGGATGCTTGATTTACTTATGAATTACTCGGTTGGATATTCAGTTTGCTGTCTCACAGATGAGCAGGTTTATGCATTGCCCAGGAGTCAAGCATTGGCAGGCGGTTAAGCGCATCTTTCGCTACTTAAGTGGTACTCGACCACTTGGGTTGTTTTATCCCAAGGGGGGATCAATACTTCTAGATTTGCATGCTTTTTCTGACTTTGATTGGGCTGGTTGCTATGACACTCGTGTGTCCACTAGTGGCTTTTGCTTCATGCTTGGTAGCTCATGTATATCTTGGTTGAGCAAGAAGCAGCCTACTATGGCCACTTCCAGTTGTGAGGCTGAGTATAGGGCAGCTTTCATAGCTACTGTTGAGTGTGTGTGGCTCAGACGCCTTATGGCTGATTTGGGTGTTGGTTAGTCTTCTGCCACCACCATCTTCACTGATAGCCAGAGCGCATTGGCAGTTGCGAGGAGCCCTATGTTCCATGCTCGCACTAAGCACATTGAGGTGCATTATTATTATGTCAAGGAGAGGTTCTCTGCTGGGGAGATTAGCTTGGCATATGTACCCACGCAGGAGAACATTGCAGACCTTTTCACGAAGGCTCTGCCTAGGGAGAAAGTTGAAGCTTTCCATAAAGCTTTGGGCTTACTTCCTTTTGTGGAGTGATTTCCACATAGCTTGGCACTTCCTTATACATGAGTGCCAGCTACTTGTTTACCGCATCACTCCCAGGGGGGATTTGTTGATATATTTAGGTAGTGATATGTGTGAACACTCTAGGACCGTTGGGGCACTTTTTTCCCTCTTTAGGAGGTTTTTTTCCCCCGGCTTGTATATATGCCTATTGCCCTAATGGGCTACTTATCTTTGTACATTCTCTAGTAATACATTCAATATTGTGTGTTGTGCCCCAAGCTTCTTCTTCTTCCTTGTGCTGTTCGCGTGCTTCCGCAGACATCTAACTCCAACACGATTGTTGGAGTTAGACGTTTGTGGAAGCACGCATACAACACAAGGAAGAAGAAGAAGAAGAAGAAGAAGAAGAAGAAGAAGCTTGGAGCACAACACACAATACTAAATGTATTACCACTAGAATGTACAAAGATAAGTAGCCCGTTAGGGCAATCAACATATATACAAGCGGGGGAAAAAGACCTCCTAAAGAGGGAAAAAGTGCCCCGGCGATCCTAGTGTGTTCACACAGATCACTACCTAAAAATATCAACGAATCCCCCTTGGGAGTGATGTGGTGAACAAGGAGCTAGCACTAATGTATAAGGAAGTGCCAAGCTATGTGGAAATCAATTTACAAAAGGAAGTAAGCCCAAAGCTTTGTGGAAAGCTTCAAAATTCTCCCTAGGCAGAGCCTTCGTGAAAAGGTTTGTAATGTTCTCCTGCTTGGGCACATATGCCAAGCTTATCTCCCCAGTAGCTAACCTCTCTCTGACATAATGATAATGAAACTCAATCTGCTTAGTGCGAGCATGGAACATAGGGTTCTTTGCAACTTCCAATGTGCTCTGATTGTCAGTGAAGATGGTGGTGGTAGAAGATTGACCAACACCCAAATCAACCATAAGGCGTCTGAGCCACACACATTCAACAATCACTGTGAAAGCTGCCCTATACTCAGCCTCACAACTGGAAGTGGCCACAGTAGGCTGCTTCTTGCTTAAGCAAGATATACATGAGATACCAAGCATGAAGAAAAATCGACTAGTGGACAAACGAGTGTCATAGCAACTAGCCGAGTCTGAGTAAAAAAAAACATGAAAATATGGCGGTAGTGATCCCCCCTTGGGATAAAACAGCCCAAGTAGCCGAGTACCACTCAAGTAGCGAAAGATGCACTTAACCACCTACCAATGCTTGAGACCTAGGCAATGCATAAACCTGCTCATCTGTGAGACAACAAACTGAATATTTGGTCGAGAAATGCATAAGTAAATCAGGCATCCAACAACTTGCTGATAGAGGAGAGCATCAAATGCATCTCCAACATCATGAAGACTCAATCATAAACTTGTCTCCATAGGAGTGGCAATAGGCAATAATATGTCAATATATTTCCTTTGACAGAAAGCCATTCCACCATCAACTTGCATAAACTGAATGTGCAAATAGTGATGCCCCAAATCAGACATCTCAAATGAGGCATGCGAATCAGCCTTGAAATCAGCAATATGCTTCTCAATAGGACCAGTGAGCAACATGTCATCAACATAGACAACAATGATCAGAAGCACATCATAAGCATGCTTAACATATAAGGTGCTTTCAGTTGGACTGTTCTCAAAACCATGTGAAATACGATAGGAAAGTATCTTTTCATACCAAGCATGTGGTGCTTGCTTTAAACCATATAATGCCTTCTTTAACTTGCACACTTGATTTTCATGCCCTTTCTGCACAAAGCCACGAGGCTGAAAAACATACACTTCTTCATGCAAGTCACCATTCAAAAATGCTATTTTAATGTCCAGTTGATGTACACTCCAACCATGATGAGCTGCAAGTGCACAGATGCTACGAACAGTAGTCATATGATAAGTAGGAGCAAAGGTTTCATCAAAATCAATGCCTTTTTCCTGTGCATAACCCTTTGCAACAAGCCTAGCCTTATACCTGTCAACTGTACTATCAGGCTTATGCTTTAGCTTGTATACCCACTTAGTACCAATGGCCTTCTTGCTAGGAGGCAAGTTACATAAATACCAAGTACCATTCTTCATTATAGCATCATATTTAGATTGCATAGGAGCCATCCAATTTTTTGAATTTTGTGCTTCATCAAATGAAAGAGGCTCATTCTCATCACAGAGACTAGATGCATCCATAGCATAGCAATCTGATGCAAAAGAGGCACTATGAGAGCCTGATGAAGTACATGAAAGAGGTGCATCTAATTTGTTGTCACACAAAGTTTGCACCGGCCATTTTGGCATAGTTTTGCCTCCTCAATATCAGCTCTCTCATGAACAAGTGCATCAAGTAGATCTGCATAAGAAATGGGATGATCTGCATCATCGCATGAAACCTGTAAAGACTGAGAAGTTGCCTCATGAGGACCTACACTAGATTGTCCACCTGTAAAAAGAGGCAACAAAGTATCATACATGTCTTTGGAGCTAACAAATGTCTCCTTAGTACATGAAAGCAATGGTTGAATGGCATCTTCCACAAAAACAACATCACGGCTAACCAGAATGCATTTAGTCTGTGGATGATACAGACGATAACCTTTACTTTCAGAACAGTACACAACAAAAATACATTTTACTGCTTTATCATCCAATTTTTTTCGATGTTGTTCAAGCACTAATGCATATGCCAAGAAAGCAAAAACATGAAGATGAGCAACTCATGGCTTGCGATCATGCCAAGCCTCATATGGAGTGATAGACTGCAGTGCATTAGTGGGACACCTGTTAAGTACATATGTTGCATACATGATAGCCTCTAGCACTTCCTTATACATGAATGCCTGCTCCTTGTTCACCGCATCACTCCCAGGGGGGATTTGTTGATATATTTAGGTAGTGATGTGTGTGAACACACTAGGACCGCCGGGCACTTTTTTCCCTCTTTAGGAGGTTTTTTTCCCCCAGCTTGTAGATATGCCTATTGCCCTAATGGGCTACTTATCTTTGTACATTCTCTAGTAATACATTCAGTATTGTGTGTTGTACTCCAAGCTTCTTCTTCTTTGCCTCTTTTGCAGCCAATTTTGGATAGTTCTTTATGATATGATCATTCCCTTTACAGTACTTACAAAATAATTTCTGCTTTTCTGATTTTTTTCTCATCTTTGTCTTGGTTCTTCGAATGTGCAGCAAACGTTGGAGAGCTCTTCGATCGAATGCGTGAAAATGCCGATTGCAGAGCCTCCAACGTTTTAATTTTTGTCCGTCAACAGATCGTCGTGTAAGCGATGCTATTCGTCGTCGTATAAGCGACATTTTGTAGCGTCGCTTATGCGACGCAAAAAAGTGTCGCTTAAGCGACACTTTTTAATAGCGTCGCTTATGCGACGCAAAAAAGCGTCGCTTAAGCGACACTTTTTAATAGCGTCTTTTAAGCGACGTTGTACGGGAGCGTCGCAATCCAAGTCACAAATATTGTCGTTTTTTGCATCGTCTAATCGACGGTCTGCGCCCGACGCTAATTACGACGCACGTTGCAATTTTATAGCGATGAAATTCTGTCACCTTAACCGTCGCTATGCCCCCCTTTTTCTTGTAGTGTATCTTATGCATTCAAGTAGAGAAAATTTTGATTCTTTAAATACCACATCTTGATTCACAATAACTATTTTCATCAATGGATTGTACAAACGATATCCCTTAATTTCATAAGTATAACCAAAATATATATGTTTCTTTGCCTTGTCATCAAGTTTGTGACATTTTTGTGATGGCACAAGAGCAGATGCCAAACAACCAAACATGCACATATGATGAACCATAGGTTTATGCTTATTCCAAGACTCACAAGGAGTGATGAAACTCAATCTTTTTATAGGGCAACGATTCAGCACATAGTTTGCCCACATGACCACTTCCATCCAAAACACAAGAAGAAGGTGCTTTCCTTTGACCATACATCATGCCATCTCAAGGAGCATTCTATTTTTATGCTCTGCAACATCATTTTTCTAAGGTGTATATCACACCATACATTGGTGTGCAATTATTTTTTCACAAACAAAAGCATTAAACTCATGTGGCATGTATTCATTGCCATGATCTATGCATAGAGTCAAAAGCTTGTCTCTAGAAAAATTTTCAAGCATAGCTAAAAATGCTTTGAAGCAAGAAAAACCTCATTCTTTTGTTTCATAGGATACATCCATGCATCGCGAGTAGCATCATCAATGAAGGTAACAAAATATACATGTTTTCCAAAAGATTTCTTGATGGGAACATGTACATCACTATGAATAAGCTACAATTTTCTTGTAGTGTGTGTATGACTATCATTTGCAAAAAAAAATGATGCTTTTTTCCAAGAATGCAACCTTCACATTCATGCTTTTCAATGTACTTAAGTATTGGCAAACCAATAACCATGTCCTTGTTGATATATTTAGGTAGTGATGTGTGTGAACACACTAGGACCACCGAGGCACTTTTTCCCTCTTTAGGAGGTTTTTTTCCCTTGGCTTGTATATATGCATATTGCCCTAATGGGCTAATTATCTTTGTACATTCTAGTGGTAATACATTCCGTATTGTGTGTTGTGCTCCAAGCTTCTTCTTCTTCCTTGTGTTGTATGCATGCTTCCGTAGACGTCTAACTCCAACAATTGGTATCAGATCAGGTCCTCACTTCATCTAGGGCATCATCGACACTCCTCCAATTGCAATCTCAGAATCACATGAATTTTGGTGAGCATACTCAAGATGTTTTAGAGATAAAAACAGCTTTGCTATGTCGTGCCGAAATCACGATTTGAGGTCGTTTCGGCCTCCGAATGCACTATTGCAGCACTTATGCAGGCTATTTCGTCTTCTTATGCAAAAGGTACATACCAGTTTTGGTTCGCTAGTATAAGCGTCTGAAATTCTAGTACAGGTTTAGTAGAATTCATCTCGACAGTTCTGTTCAACTTTTTGAGATACAGTCAATTTTTTCCATCAAGGTATTTTAGATGTCGACCATGACTGAAAGCAGTGATGTATTTTGTATGTTGATTGTTGAGATAAGTTGGATGGTACCAACTACTTGTTGTGGGCTTATATGATGCGATATGTGTTGGTTGCAAAAGGACTGTGGAACATTGTGCAGGGTGTTGAAAAATGTCCTATCACACATGCAACTATTACAACTACAGGTATTGAAGCTGATACAGAAGGTGTCGAAGATGATGATATTCTGCATATTCTTGTTCATGTTGCGGTTTCTGCTGCATCTATTGTAGAGAAAATTTGTTGTGATGGTAGAGATGCCCAGGCACATGCGTTGATAGCTTTCTCTATTGAACATGCCATTATTCCTCACATATGCTCTTGTAGAACAGCTAAGGATGCTTAGGATACACTTAACACATTGTACCAAGCTAGGAATGAGGCTCGTGTTGCTTACCTCTGAAAATAGTTGGAGAGTGAGTACATGAATAAAGGTGATTATATGGATAGTTTTCTAAAAAAAATCAAAGACTTGATGGAATAGTTGATTTCTACTGATTTTCCTTTGCTCTTCAACTAGTAAGTAGAAATCTATTAATTCTGCACAATCGAAGAGGGAAGACAAAGATGTTGATAGATTTAGGTAGTGATGTGTGTGAACACACTAGGACCATCGGGGCACTTTTTTCCCTCTTTAGGAGGTTTTTTTCCCCCGGCTTGTATATACGCCTATTGCCCTAATGGGCTACTTATCTTTGTACATTCTCTAGTAATACATTCAGTATTGTGTGTTGTACTCCAAGCTTCTTCTTCTTCCTTGTGTTGTTCGCGTGCTTCTGCAGACGTCTAACTCCAACAATTGGTATCAGAGTAGGTCGTCGCTTCATCTAGGGTGCCGTCGACACTCCTCCGTTTGTAGTCTCAGATTCGCACGAAATCGCGATCTCAGCTCGTTTCGGCCTCGGAATGCACTATCACAGCGCTTGTGTAGGCTATTTTGTCTTTTTGTGCCAAAGGTATCTCGAAGTCTGCTACAGGTCTAGCAGAACTCGTCTGGGCAGTTCTGTTCAACTTTTTGAGATACAGTCAATTTTCTGCATCCAGGTATTTTAGTCACCAGCCATGGCTGAAATCAGTGATGTATTCCGTATGTTGGTTGTTGAGGATAAGTTGGATGGTATCAACTACCCATTATGGGCTTATATGATGCGACATGTATTGGTTGCAAAAGGATTATCGAACATTGTGCAGCGTGTTGAAAGATGTCCTGTTACACCTGTAACAACAAGTACTACAAATAGAGGTGCTCGAGCTGATGAAGATGGTGTCGAAGATGATATAGTGCAGATTCTTGTTCGTGCTGCTGTTTCTACTGCACCTATTGCAGAGCAGATTCGTTGGGATGGCAGAGATGCCCAAGCACATGCATTGATAGCTTTGTCTGTCAAACGTGCCATTATTCCTCATATTCACTCTTGCAGAATAGCTAAGGATGCTTGGGATACACTTACCACATTGTACCAAGCTAGGAATGAGGCTCGTGTTGCTTACCTCCGAAAACAATCGGAGAGTGAGCACATGAATGAAGGTGATTCTATGGACAGTTTCCTAACAAAGATCAAAGACTTGAAGGAACAGTTGATTTCTGCTAATGAGGTTCTACCAGATAGCTCACTTGTGCAAACCATTCTGAATGGTCCTCCTGATTCATATGAGAGTTTTGCTTCTACTCTTCGGTTGATGATGAAAGGCAATCCAAATGCCTTGTCATTTGAGGAGTTAGTCTCTGTTCTGTTGCAGGAAGATCAGTCCAGGCAGAACAGGTCCATTATGCGTGTTGCAGATCAAGCTTTCTTGGCTAGTCAGAAGGGCACAGGGCGCTGCGCTTACGAGCTGAAGCAAGTATATGCAGAATTGTTGTTTTGCCTAAGCTCTCTGTTATTGTCTCCCTCTGTCTTTGTTTCTCTCTTTCTACATCTTTCTCTCTTTGAATTCTCTCTCTCTCTCTAGATCTCTCTCTCTCTCTAGATCTCTCTCTCTCTCTCTCTCTCTCTCTCTCTCTCTCTCTCTTCTTTCTCTCTTTATTGCAGGTTATTCAAGAAGCTAACCAAGCAAAAACTATGGCTAACAATTGTAAGTACAATTTCTATTATTTGTAGATCATTTGAATTGTGTTATTTTCATTACATACGATACTCACACTTATTGATATGCACTCATACACTTATACATGATGAAGATGCACACACACATGCATATACCTACATATACACATATACATGCACATACACACACATACACATAGAGTTATACATATACACAAACATACACAAGAACATTCACATATTGATACATACATATACACTTATACATGCACATGCATAAATACATATACGCACACATACACATGCACATACATACATATACACACACATACATATACACTTAGGTACACACATATGAATGAATTATATAATTAAAGTACTGAAACACATATACACATGCACATACCTACATATACACATATACATGCACATACACACACATACACATAGAGTTATACATATACATGCATATACATATACACACACATAAACATGCACATGCACATACTCATACACACATATACACTTATACATGCACATGCACATACATACATATACACACACATACACATGCACATACATACATATACACACACATACATATACACTTAGGTACACACATATGAATGAATTATATAATTAAAGTATTAAAACACATGCTTAATATAAACAATAATAACAATCAATAGAACAAAACTCTTCATTACTTAATACCATACACACAATTCAAAACATAACTGAAATGAAAAATATATAGATAAAAAAAATATATATATATCAATGTAAATACATATAATCCAATGTCATAATCAACTAAAATCCTAATCATCATCATCATGATCATCATCATCATCAGCAATATCATGATCATCCTGATCTTCCTCATCCTCATCATCATGATCACCCTGTGACGATCGAGATCGTCGCTCCTATGTTTGTCTCTCCACCTCATCCATATTTGTCTCCCCATAATACTCCTGTATTACATATAACAAACATAAATCAATAAAATAATTAAAACATTCATAACAACAAAATAATTATATAAAATTTAAAAATACTCACAAAGGCATCAGGATGATCTTGTATATACTCGCCCAAACGCCGATATCCAAAATGTGTAGCATACTCGATCTCGTGTTTCGTAGGATATCGGCCATAATCCTTTCGCTGCAATGAAACAAATAAAAAACATTAGTTGCTTGCATTTTAACTAAAATAAAAAATATACTCACAATAACACATATACTTACAAACGTAGCTACAAAACCATTATGGCCCATTTGGCCTAAGTGCGATGTGTGGCCCGACTCCACTCTCTTCTTTGCAGCAGCCTGTTTATTCAAGAAAAAAAATACATAAATTAAATGTAAAAAAATACTAAAATATATAAAAATTATAAATATAAACTATTAATTTGTGTACCTTCTGCTGAGGAAATGACTCCTGAAGACGTAGCTGTCTACGAAAAAATTGCCACGACTCAGGTGGTATGTTAGCTCGCCTCTTATTTTTTTCGACCATACAATATCTCCTGTTAATTTAATCTCAAACAAAAAAAAAAGTCAGAATACATACACATATATACACACACATACACATACACATACCCACATACACATACACATGCAAACATATACGCATGCATATATGTATATATATATATACATATACATACATATAACATAAACACACATATACGTATCCACATATATGCGTACACACACATGCATGCATATACACTCATTCATACAAAATACATGCATTTATCCCACAATAATATGTAGTTGTGTATATGTGAATATGTGTGTATGTGTAAATGTGTATATGTGAATATGTGTGTATGTGTAAATATGTATATGTGAATTTTTTATTTATGTAGATAATCAAATTATTAATATCAAATACCATTATTTGTAGATTCTGATCAATCAGATGAAACTCCACCACCGTCTCCTCATCGTGCAACGACTTTATACTATAAGTATATGAAATATTTAATTTTAACTATATTTGATGGATACATAACTTATATTTTTTTTTATGTTTCTTATGATGTGCAGATTCTGATCAATCAGAGGGTACTCCACCACCTCCTACCCATGCAACAACTTCACATGTGTCCTCTGATAGGAATTATGATGAATTTTATTATCAAGAGCATATTATATGTTGGTGTAACTCTTGTTATGGCACGTATCGAAGACCACGATTGGAATGTATTCAACATGAGGCAGAGTATGGTACTTTTGAGCTTGCACCATCACGTAGTCAACGTGATAATGCTTGGGTATGTATTTTCTATATATATTAATGTCATTATTTTATTTAAAAACCATGTATAAAATCAAATTATTATTGATATACATGAATACTTGCTCGATGATGATGATGATGATTTTTCTCATAATGTTAATATACCTCGTACATGTCATGGACTTGCTGTTCATCAATTACAAGCAGAGGTTTCTAGAAATCCTCTACCTCCTGGTTTAGAGAATGAAACGGCTGGAGATTATCCATTGCCAGCTCGTGATCGTTCTTTAGTACAAACATATGATAGAAGAAGATATGGAGGATGGAATAGAGGACCACTTCCTTTAGATGGAGAGGTTTTCAACTTTTGGGGTAATCGCTATATGATTGCTCCATCCACTATTACTAATGCTGGTCGTGGTCTCTTTATTGTAGAGGATTTGTATGTGCCTCCGAACTCTGAAGTCACTCTTATGTCATTTTGTGGTCCTATATATGGATGGGGAGATTGGCATCGACTTTCACGTTATGTTCAAAGCATGAGTACTTATGGAATATGCTTGAACGCAACATCCCTTACTAGTAGAAGGATTTTACATTCAGAAAATGAAAGATTATATATTGATGGAAGACCTTACACACATGGAAATATAGCAGGTTTAATAAATAGTAGTCGAGGGTTACATAATAGTTCAAGGACTAATTGCACATTTGAGGAGCGTGAAAATAGTCATGAATCACCATACATGAGTAGAGATGTATCAAGATACATAGTTGTCAATGCTATTACTACATTACATGCTGGTGATGAACTATTAGTGAATTATGGATGGCATAGACCTCCAAGAGCAAATAAGGTAAGAACAAGAACTTCAATTGAATGGAAACTTTTTGTCCGCGCATCTTTTAAAACTATTAATGCATCTTTCCAAATATTCGCAATGGTGACCTGGATGAGTCGCATGCACAGAGGTTACTCAAGAGACAGCAATATGATTATAATGGAGTAGTCCACTTTGTATCCTAAAGTTTAGATGCTCATCATTGACATGCAAGAGGCTTACTGCATACCAGGGAAAAATATAAGGGCGAATTTTAGCCCAATGGCGAATTTAGAGGACAAAAGGCAAAAAAAACCAAATTTTCTATTATCTTAAACAAAATAATAGCCCAAAATTTTATTTTTATAAACAAATTTATATAAAAGGTTCGCCCTAATTCATACGTGAATACTTTTGGGAGATACGCGTCTTCGCCTTTATCAAATTTTGCTCTCTGAGTAGTTCTTTACCTTCGCCCCATAGCACGTCTATCGGCCTCAAGCTATCAGGTGCTTCTATTGGAAAAGAAAGGTGCACAACAATGTCTTTGTGTTTCTTTCATGCATTTTTATGTAAGTCTGCAATAGAAAATCCGAATCAAAGCTCTCATGATCATTAACCACAGCACCAAAGATGTGATCATTGAGTTGAATTTAACAGGGCGGCATCTGTTTGGCAGGCACGATGGATTCTATTTTGATTTTCTGTAACGTTGCTAGTTAAAGTTTCTTTAGCACTGCTATTTAAAGTTTCGAAATGTGATTTGGCTTCTTGTTTCGAAATGCAACAAGAACTGTTTTCAAGTTGTGTCCTCTTAATTCTCTGATTCGATTTTTGATCTTTAAGGCAAGCAAAAGTGTTTAACGGTAGTGATTCATGCTTCATTTTAGGGAGATATTCGATTCAAATCTTGCGTGCTATACATTCGACAGACGTACATTTGACAAATCTTTCGCGCAATAGATTTGATAAATCTTGCACGCTAGACATTTGATATGTGTTTTGGTTGAGGAATTTTGGTAACGTAAAATATTATTTATAATATTATAAAAAAATTCACTTTATTGAATTGAATGAAACGATGCGTAATGTTATATGTGGAAAGGTTTCTTTTTATTGGGCATGGGCATGCAAAAGGATACGGTTATCATCAAATAAAAAGATTTTGGTTGGAACACTTGAATGGAGTTATATAAAAGCTATAAAAGAGATTATATAACAACGTGGATAATGTCTCAAAGTTGGTTGAAGTTATAAAAGCTTTGTTTGATGCTATAAAAGCTTTGTTTTGATATGCAAATTAAAAGCTTTGTTTTTGGTGGTGACATGTAGAAAAGACATGTGATGGGAAGGTTTGAGACAGGTTTTGAGAATTTTTTTTGGAATCAGGTATTTTGAGGAAGAAAGGCTCTCATGGAGGTCATGATTGCTGATTTGGAGAAGTCACAGGTTTTTTGATGTTGTATAGGAGATCACTAGGAGCAGAGCTCTTATGCATCATGGAGTGATTTGTGAAATGAAGAGATGTCTGGTTGCACAAGAGTTGAAGAACTATGTCTAGATCATCTACATGTTCCAGAGTTTGATTTTTGAATCAGACATGCAGAAGAGAATTTTTATTCAATCTTCATAATGGAAAAGAAATCTTGATTTATCACACGACACTATCATGAATATCAATTTGATGGAATCAAATGCCTCAGTTTCTGGAAAATGAAGTGCAATAGAAAAGTTGAATTGTAGCTCGAACATGGAGATATCATCATTCAATTGAATTTTAAGTGGTGGCATTTGTTTGGCAGGGGCGATGCATTTAGTTTTGATTTTTTATAAGGTTGCTAATTTAAGTTTTTTAGATACTCCATATGAGTAGATTTAGTATAGTAATTTGGCTTCTTGTTTTGAAATGCAACATGGACTCCTTAATTTAGTGATGCGATTTTTGAACTTTAAGGCAAGGAAACTGTTTTAATGCAAGTGATTCGTGCTCCATTTTTGAGAAATATTTGATTCATATCTTGTGTATTGTAGGTCTCATAGACTTTTTGTCTGAGGAACTTTTGTAATGTAAAATATTATTTATGAGATGATAGAAAAATTCAATTTACTGAATAAAAAGATACCCAATGCTATATAGGGAAATGATTCTTTTTATTTCAGATATTCAAAATGATATGGTTATCATCAAATATGTGTATGGTAAAATAAATCTCAAAGTTTTTTGAAGCCATAAAAGCTTTGTTTTGATGCATATTTACTGGAAGATCTATGATTTGCACATTAGAAATATGTACACTAAGGTGTTTGATTTGTTCTTTGCATGAGAACCCATATTTATGATGTAGGGATTTCTTTTTGGATCTTTTGGACTTTTGGATTATCGCATGAAGATCTTTAGTTTTTTGAAAAGTTCAGAGGGTTGTAAAATTGCAGGAAAATGATCAGCAGAGTTGTTAAATTGCAGGAAAATGATCAATAGAGTTGTTAAATTGCAGGAAAATGATCAATTGTCAAAGCGTAGCTTTGCACTAGAGAAATGAACTGGGCTATTACGTGAGAGGATGTGCCACAACGTTATTTAATGTGTAATGCATTGCTCTTACTGTTCGGATGATAGGACATGGCAATAAAATAATTTGAATTTGAATGCATTGCCATGTCCTAGAATTGGAAATTTTCTGTTTCACTACACTTCTTCTAAAATATAGCTGAAGCAACACAATCTTGTTCAAATGACAAATCCCTTTTTTAATGTGATTATTATTTGGGTTATCTCGAATGAGAGATTCCATGTAAAAGTGGCTTTGGAAACCCATGGAATCTATCTTTTTTCATGTAAAGCAATCTCAGTGCAGGCATCTTGTTCTCTTTTTGGTATGATCATCACAATATAATAAGCGTACATTGAATTGCTTTGTTGTTTCAAGAAAAAGAGGGAAAGTTCGGAGGCAAACATACATGGAGCCCCACTGGTCTCTACTAGACAGTAATCCCCATCGACCCCTTATTTCCACACCTTGGTTGTCATCTCTTTCCACATTTATTTCCGATATGTGACAAAGAAGAGCTTATTCTCATAATTGGAAAATCTAGCCCTCCTAAGAAAATGATTGCCTATTTGGTTTCTTTTTTGTATAGAAGATACTTTCCTTGCTTTAAATGTGATAAATCTTAGGTCGTTGCTTTGCTTCATTTTGGAATGCTTTCTCTACACTTGGCCTTTTTGGTCTCTCTCCTTTCCAACTTCAATGCTTCAACTTCCTTCTTTTAAAAAACTTTTTTTTTGGAGTTGCACTTTCGTCTTTTTGATAAGGAAATCTCAATAGTTTCTTATTAATTTTCAATCCAAGTACACATGTGCTTATGAAAATGCTAATACTATTGCATGTGAATTTGTATCTTTGGGCAAAAATAATTTTCCATAAATTAATCCAAGATTTATCTTTAGTGGTTTGTGTCTATATATATATATATAGTGTATATAATTTGAAAAAAATCAAGGAATTTACATCAAATGCTTTCTTTTAAGATTTTTGATAGAACTAATTCCTCTAGAAGACATATTACAAGTTTTTCTTGAGTAGTTGAATATGAAATACCTGAGATATTAGTATATCTAGAAGGTAATAACTCTTTATGAGGTGCATATGTGTGTCTTTGTGGTTTTTTTGTTGGAGCAAAAATAAAACCCAAACATTTGGTCCTTATATGCCATAGGACCATATTCAGTTCTTACAAAATGATATATTATAGATGCCAAAGAACAATTGAAGTGTCCCTATAGTTAAATAACTACCTTAGAATTTTTCGGATGACGTTCAATGGTTTCATGGGATCCTCATAGGAAATGAGAAGTTAGAAGGAATCAAGTTAAAATAAAAAATCTATAGAGAGTTTATCACAAAAAGTCTCCTAAAAGCATTTTTATAGTTCAAATGGAAGTTATCATCAAAATTCGCTAAAATTTTTATGTTTTAGACTGAATTTATGATGATTATTCGCCAAAATGTTTACAATTTGCTTTGATATATTTAGAAAAATTCGCCCATATTTATATACTTTTGAGTGAGGGGGGTGTTCTTATTTTTTTCCCTGCTGCATACCCGAGAAATCCTGCTCTATCTTGAGTAACCTCTGTGCATGCAATTCATCCATGTCACCATTATATGAACATATGTGTGAATTGACAGGATACGATTGTTTGGATGGCGGGATACGATTGTTTGTTTTGGAGGATATGAATGATTTGTCGATTCACACATATGTTCAGTTTGAAAGTGTGAATCGACAAATCATTCAATGAAGGTACATACTTCATATCATCCAAAACAAACAATCGTATCCTACCATCCAAATTTTGCTTAAATATTTTGAAAGATGCATTAATAGTTTTAAAAGATGCGCGGACAAAAAGTATCTATTCAATTCAAGTTCTTGTTCTTACCTTATCTAAAGTAAGAATAAAAACCTGCATGTATATATGTATATCTATTTATTTACCTTTTTTAATATATCTTTTTTTGATAAACTTACAGGTTATTATCTGAAAAGTTTTTACCAAGTCAAAATATTCTTCCTACCTCACATGATGAGATGAAGAAGATAATCAACAATCTTGGTATAGATTATCAATGTATACATGCATGTCCTAACGATTGTATTTTATATAGAGGTGAATATGCAGACTCTTTGACATGTCCCAAATGTCAATCTCCAAAGCTTTTGACTTGGGGACATGATCACAAAAGTACTAATGGAATAATCAGAATTCCTCATGATAGTGTTGCTTTTCAGCATATTGATTCTACATGGCCTGAATTTGCACAAAATCCACAGAATCTAAAGTTAGGAGTTGCATTAGATGGGGTTAATCCATTCTCCATGAAATCCAATAAATGGTCAACATGGCCAGTGGTAGTCATAAACTACAATCTTCCGCCATATCTTAGCATTAAAAAGGAACATTTAATGCTTTCACTTTTAATCCCAGGCAAAAGACAAGTTAAAGATATGAATGTATATCTTGCTCCTCTCATTGACGATCTTCAAGAGTTATGGAGAGGTATTAATGTCATTGATGTATCGAAAAGCATCAATGAGAGACATATTACGATTCGTGGTATTGTGGCTTGGACTATTCACGATTTTCCTGGATATGGCGTTTGTTCAGGTATTGATGTAATTTTTTTATTCAATATGCATGTAAATAAATATGATTTAATCTAATTATATTTTTATCATTTTCCATGATGCAGGAATATCTACTAAGGGTTATAAAGCTTGTCCATATTGTGGTGATTGGTTGAGATCAATCTATAGTAAGAATATCAACAAAAATATTTATCTTCGACATCGACAATTCTTGCCTGATGATCATCCATTAAGATCTAAAAGAGAAGTGATACATTTTAATGGAAAGCTTGAAACAGGCCAGTATCCAAAACCTATGACGCCTATGGATTGGTATAAAAAATGGACAGATGGACCTCTGATAGATCCAAAAGCAGACATCTTCAGTGATGATTCAGATAATGAGTATGTGAACAGAGGTAAAGGGAAATTGGCACTCGCAGAGAACATATCAATATGGTATTCTTTGAAGTATTGGAAAGAGTTAAAATTATGTCATCTTCTTGATCCTATGCATATATTCAAAAATATTCGTTATTCACTATGGCAGAATCTTCTTGGACTAAAAGATACCATAGCATCAAGGAATGATTTGAAAGATCAAAAATCCAAACCAAAGTTATGGCCAGTTTTTGATAGACATCGACAAGAAACGACTTATGCATCTGCTCCTTGGGTACTTACAACAAAAGAGATACAGACTATCAACAATAGAATTCAATTGATCAAGACTCCTACAGGATATGGAGCATCGTTTCAAAACATGTTTACTATGGATGATAAGAGCTTATCTGGGTTAAAGACCCATGACTGGCATAACTTTTTGAAACATATTTTACCTTTGGTTATCGATGGATGTACAACGAAAGTAGTACGAGATGTGATCTATCGTCTTGGATCACTTATAAAGTAATTATGATACTTTTATATTTAATATGTATGAATATTGGATATCTTTTATTTTTTAATTAACTTCTTTACAATTGTTTTTATGATTTGTATAGGTGGATTACATCCAAAGAGATCGATAAAAATTCGATCCCACAAAAAAAAGGTGAATGCAAAGAGCTACTATGTTTGATGGAAAAAGAACTTCCTACTTCATTTTTTGATATTCAGGTTCATTTACTAGTCCATCTTGTAGATGAGATAGAGATTGCTGGTGTTGTCAACACGATGGATGTTTTGGGTCGAGCGATTTATGGGAATACTAAAAGGTTACGTGCGACAAAGAGCAAAACCAGAAGGATCCATGGCAAAGGGTTGGATGCTTGAAGAGTGCATGTATTACGTTAGTGAGTACCTTGAAAGAGTTCATGAAGAAGCTCCACGTGCATGGACCAACGAGTCTTCTTCAAAAATAACAGATGAGATATTATCAAGTAAGGGGGTTCCATTCTTATTTACATTTCAAGAAAAAAATGATGTTTCTACTTTTGTAGCATATAATAGCGAATGCATGCAAGCATTCCTTAGCGAGTACGAGGAACTTCAAAGTCTCCGAAGTAAAAGGTGAAAAAACAAAAGATCTAGACGTAATCTTGATAATAATGAGATTACAGATATACCTTCTTTCACGGATTGGCTATATAGTCATTTGCACCGCTCCAACGCAAATAATGAAGAAATTTCAGATGAGCAAAGAGAGTTAATGATAGGTTGTGAACAAAAGGTAATTTTATTAAAATATATATTTTATTTTTTTCATATATGTATGTTAGTTTCTAATTACTAATTGAATTTATTTTGCAGGCTCAAATGTTCACTAATATGTGGGCTTTTGGACAGCATATTAGAATCAAAGCTATTGATTCTTTACGTAAAACAGAGGATTCTAGTATTGTTGCTTGTTTCAAGCAACTATCACGTGCTAGCTCAAAAGACACGAACCTTATAGATAGCGAACTTAGTTATGTAGGAACTATTGTTGGTATCTACGAAATTTCATTTCGTACATTCAAACATGTAGAAAAAAGTTTATATATTTTTTTTAGAGTTAGTTATTTTTTTAAGCACCTAATAATGGGACGTTTTTGTTGCTATATATTTTGATAGGTCATTTTGAAGGTTGACTGGTATCGAGCGGAGTATAAAGGTAGTAATTCTACAATAAGAAAGGAATTATCTAGGTTTTGGGCAATTGATTCTTCCAAGGTAATGCGATCTACTAAAGAACCATATATTCTTCCTAGGCATATTGAACAAGCATTTTTTTATAAAAACCCAGATGCTCATCCTTGGTGGCAAGTCATTCATGTGCAACCTAGAGGTAGGTCATTGTTTGAACAGTTTATTGTTAGAGAGATTGAAGAAAGTCCTCTTGATGATTCAACATCAGATACTGATACATCAACATCTGGAATAGAAATTAGACTCATTATACGTGATAATGATACTAATCTTTTTGATGAAGAGGATAATTCTCTACATGCTAATTCTACTGATGAGGAAGAGGAATTACCAGAAATAGATATTAATCCACCAATAGATGATGTGATTCATGAGAACATAGATTTAACAATAGAAGAAATAAATGAAATCAATAAGGATAATGAAGATGAGACTATATTGATGTCTTACCAAAATGATGGCAATAATGAAAACATGAGCAGATTAGATAGTAACTTGAAGCTTTTGAATGTATATCAGATAATATATTTTTTTTATTAACTTGAATAATGATGAATCCTACTAGAGAGATGAAATCATGTTCTTCTAAGTTAGAACATGAAGCTCGGGAGTATGCCTAATTATTTTATATATAGCTTTATCTTCGAGGAGTAAATTTTTATCATGTATGTATGAATATGTGTGTGTATTCATGTGTATTATATGTATACATATGTTAGTATGCATATATATGTATTTCATATTGTATATGTATGTGTTTGCATGTGTGTGATATATGTATACATGTGTTAAATATGCATATGTGTATATATGCATATGCATTTATGTAAAATATTCATGTATTCATGTACGTAATATATGCAAGTGTTTATAATTGTGTACATGTATATATGCATATGTGTCTATGTATAAATATGTACATGTAAATATGTATGCATGTATATATATGTTTATGTGTGCATGTAGGCATGTACATGTATGTGTAAATATGTACATGTAAATATGTTAGTATGTATATATATATTTATGTGTGCATTTAGGCATGTATGTGTGATGCATAATATATCTACTCCATTTTATATTTATGTATCCTATCTACATGATGTGTATATATCTTTACATATATTATGATCCTCGTTGATTCGAGTAGCTATATATAGAGGCATAAGGTTGGGAGGGGAGAGATCTCTCTAGTAGGACGTCGGAGGTGTACATATACTTCAAACATCTAAAAGGTTGAATTAGAGTTTTTAAATTAGGGATTTCAAAACCCTAATATCGAGATTAGTGTTCTCTCTCTCTCTCATATACATACATACCGTGCATTGTCACGACGATGAGCCATAAGTGTCCGCATCTCTTTTAAACACCATTTAAGAGACCACCCTGTCCCAAACTCCGTCTCAAGTGAACTGAGCACGTACTTTTTATCCCTCTCATCATGCTCACTACAAAAATAAAAAACATAATATGAATAAAACATAAGATATATATTTCAATTTATATTTAAAACTTTTACTTACTTCCACGGTAAGTGGATAAAGCGCAGGTAAGAGTCGCATAGTGCGCGCATTATCCTCTTGAACTCCAATCCATTTCCTATGTATACAATATTCCCCTCTGGCTCTATGTCGCACTCTAGTCCTAACGTGCCTATGCATGTCCTCATAAGCAACGTCTCTGCTCTGCTATCACGTGATGGAGGTGGTATAGGTGTCCTAAAAATAGATAGATAGAAATAAATATAAATATGTGTTATAATATCATTAAAAAAGTTTATGAAAAAAAACATACCTATGAGCAGATAGCTCTCTTCCTGCGTGTGGAGCCGCAGAAGAGCCCTCGTTTGATTGCGTAAGCATCTGGATCGTATAATCTAGCTCCTCATCAGACATCTCTGCGTAGTCCCGCATTATGTTCCCTAGAGTATCTGACGAAACTCTTGCTCTCATAAGACATTTTATGAGAGTGAGTTTCGCCTTTCTCTCTCGACTGGGATCCATAATACCTAACATATAAAACAAAATGGTTAGAAATCAATATATATACGTGTATGTGTGTGTATTCATGTGTATGTGTGTGTATTCATGTGTATGTGTGTGTATGCATCATTATGTGTGTGTATTCATGTGTATGTGTGTGTATGCATCATTATGTGTGTAAGGGTCTATGTGTGTTTGTGTGTGTGTATATGTGTGTGTGTGTCTATGTGTATGTGTGTGTATGTGTTTATGTGTATGTATCTATGTGTGTTGTCTATGTGTGTATGTGTATGCATGTATGTATGCATATATGTGTGTATGCATGTGTATGTGTGTGTATACATCATTATGTGTGTATGTGTCTATGTGTGTATTGATGGGGGAAGTATCTCAACCCCTAAGCAACGACGAAGCGCGAATGACCTCCACAGGTATCCTTCTTTGACCTTTGCACACCAAAAGTGCTCTTACTCAGAGCTTATGCAGAAAACTCCAGTGAGCTTTTGTAGACCTGTAGTAGACACCAAGAGCTTTCCAACAAGACAAATTTTACTTCAAATTGATGCTTACACAAAGAGAAACAATGTCTACAACATGAGCTAGTTGAATGCTCACAACTGCTAGTCAAGCAGAGACCTCACTTCACTCCAGCAAGCTTTTCTCAGAGATTATACAGAGAATGAATCTCAAACTTGAGTCAACTTTAGAGCACTCTAATAGCTACTCAATGACACAAAAATCATAGAAAATGGATAAATAGAGAAGGAGAACCAGCCCTTACAATAGAGAGTAAAATATTTCCAACAGAGCCTACACACCAAGAGAGATATTAATCACACAACTTCACTAAAATGAATGTTGCTCCCAGATTACTCAGAGAATGATCCAGAGACTTTTTGAGCATAAAATAGACTCTAATAGCTATCCAATGAGACAAGAATTACATCAAATGGATACAATATGAGGGAGAACCAATGCTAACAACTCAGGGGTAGAGAGTTGCAACACTGCCTGCGCACACACATAGATATGCCTACTAAAAGAAAACAAACAAGCAAGCAAGGGGCTAGCTTAAGCAAGGGGTTTGCTTATCACAACTCCAGCACTTAGTGCTCACTTTGCATGAGCTAAAACTCCAAGAAGATGGCCCAAAAGAAGTCGGGATACATGCTCCTTTTATAGTGAGAAGTGTGCCCCTAAAATCTAGGAACTACCTTTCCAAATCAGCCTCCTAACTTGGAGGACTTAGTTGAGATGACTTGGGGAGTGGTTGAGTGACTTTTCTTGATGGAATCTCGTGGCTTTTGGCTTCCTTTGATTGCTCCACATGTCCATAAAAGATTCCCCACGAATTTGTAGCTTGAAGCTTGACTTTTAACACTCCCCCTCAAGCTTCAATTCTTCGTTCTCATCCAAGCTCCTTCATGTTGATGCATTGCTTGAATTTTGAAATCTTCATCCCATCCAAAGCCTTTGTAAACATGTCCGCAACTTGGTCCTTGGTACCAATATGATGTACTGAAACTTCCTTGGATATCACCTTTTCCCTTATGAAGTGATAGTGCACTTCAATATGATTGGTTCTAGCATGATAGATAGGATTCGATGCTAGATGAATGCATGTCACAAAAAATTGGATATGTGTCAACCTGCACATTAAGCTCCATAAATAACTTCTTAATCCACATTAGCTCACATGTGACTTGAGCCAAAGCTCTATACTCAGCCTCCGTGGAAGATAATTCCACCGTGGGTTGCTTCTTTGAAATCCATGAGATGATCTTGCTACCTAGCATGACTAGGTAACCACTTGTACTTCTTCTATCCTCCTTTGAATCGGCCCAATCGGCATCAGAATAAGCTTTGACCTGCATATCATCATCAAATGAATAGAACAATCCTTCATTTATAGTGGCCTTGAGATATCGTAACATTCTTCTTGCAACTTGCAAGTGTGTAGTCCTTGGACTATGCATAAATTGTGATAACACTCCAACTCCATATGCTATGTCGGGCCTAGTTATTGTGGCATAATTGAAAGATCCTACAATAGATCGATACAAGGTTACATCCTCTAATGGCTCTCCATCAATGGAGCTTAGCTTTACATTAACTTCCATGGGATTTGAAATAGGCTTGCAATGTAGCATCCCAAACCTCTCAAGTAGGTCTAGAATATACTTCCTTTGTATGAGCATAATACCTTCTTCTTTGTATACAAATTCAATGCCAAGAAAATACCTAAGATCTCCAAGATCAGAGATCCTAAACTCCTTTCCAAGCTTTTCCTTGATCTCCTCAATGCCCTTTGTATCATTACCTGTAATGATAAGATCATCTACATACACGCACATGTAGACTACAAGTTCTCCTCTTTGTTTGATGAAGAGAGATGGATCCGCCTTGCATTGATTGTAACCACATTTGATCAAATAGTCCACCAATCTTTGGTTCCAAGCCCTTGGAGCTTGCTTTAGGCCATAAAGTGCCTTCTTCAACCTACAAACATGATGTGGAAACTCTTTATGAACAAAACCTAGTGGTTGCTCCATGTATACCTCTTCTTCCAAGTCTCCATTGAGAAAGGCATTCTTGATATCCAATTGGAAAAGCTTCCATCCTTTGCTAGCAGCCATTGCAATGAGTGTCCTAATGGTGCTCATCTTTGCCACGAGGCTGAATGTCTCTTCAAAGTCCACTCCATAGGTTTGTGCAAAACCCTTGGCCACCAATCTTGCTTTGAACCTAGAAATAGATCCATCTGAATTCCTCTTTACTTTATACACCCACTTATTACCTATTACCTTCATGTTATCCTTCTTGGGCACTAGAGTCCATGTTTGATCCTCCTCAAGTGCGTCGATCTCTTCTTGCATTGCCTCTTTCCATTCGGTGTACCTGCTTGCATCTTCATAGCAATCGGGCTCATGATCTTCTACTACTTTGTTCATATATGCATAATGAGTTGCCATGTATGAATCATAAGTAAACCTTTGAGTTGGATACTTAACTCTAGAAGACTTCATTTCTTCATCTTTTGGAGGAATAAACCTCCTTTGCCTTGGGAACTTGATCTCTTTCTTTGACGTGGCTTCTTTCTCCATCATGTGTCCTTCATCATCTTCAACTTCATTACCTTCTTCATCCAACTCCACCAATGTTGCTTTGCCTTTGTTGATTGATTGTGCTTCATAGCTTGATGAAGATCTCCCCCTCCATGGTGAGTTCATGCTTGAACTATCTTCATTGATGGAACACCTTGGGCCGCTTAGCTCTAGGTCGATTTGTTCTTCATCATGTCCATGCTTTTCTTCTTCATAGTCCTGCATACCATCATACTTCTTATACCAAGGGAGTAGCTCATCAAATGCTACATCCCTTGATATCCTCAAGTCCTTTGTGTTTGGGTTGAAGCACCTGTAACCTTTATGATCATTTGAATATCCTAGAAACACACACTTTTCTGCCTTTGGTTGTAGCTTGTGCCTCAATTCACTTGGCACATGTACATAACAAGTACATCCAAATATCTTCAAGTGGGAAAGACTAGGTTTCTTACCATAATAGGCTTGATATGGTGTCAAGCCATGGATCCCTGAGGTAGGAGCCCTATAAATAAGATACACGGCGGTATTTGCTGCATCACTCCAAAACATGTTAGGTACATTCATCTCATTAAGCATTGCTCTAGCGATCTCGGCAATGTATCTATTCTTTTTCTCTGAAATATTTTTTTCTTTGTTTGAATCTAAGTGGTAGGAAGCTCGTACTTTTTTGTTCCTATTTTTTTTGAGAGATAAAGATCTTTTGAATTGAAGTAAACAGTCGTGAAAAAATGCTACTCCATTTTGTTGGGGTGTGTACCTGCATGTTACTTGTCTCTTGATGCTTTGATCCATTAAAAAATCAGAAAACGCATTGGAGAAATATTCTCCCCCTCCATCGGACCTTAGCTTCTTGATATATGTACCTGTTTCCTTCTCTACCATTGCCTTGAATGCTTTGAAACATGTAAACACATCTGATTTGTTTTTGATGAAATAAACCCAAACCATCCTTGTGCAATCATCTATAAAAGTGACAAAGTACTTGTTACCTCCAATGTATTGCTCTTTGGTTGGCCCCCACACATCTGTATGTATCAACTCCAATGGATGTTGGCTTATGTAGCCACTCTTCTTGAATGGAAGTCTCGCTTGCTTCCCTAGTTGACAAGATTCACATAAAGGCTTCATACCTTGTCCTTGGAAGTTGGGAAGACCTTCAACCAGCCTCTTGAATTGCATTTCCTTCATTCTTTGTATGTTGATGTGACCTATCCTCTTGTGCCACAAGTCCAACTCCGAAATCCTCTTGTTTCCATATGTGAAGTAGACATGTTGAGTGGAATGAGAATTTACCTCCAAAGTGAAGAGTCTCCCTTGCTTCTTTCCTGTTGCTATGACCTTGTAACCTTGCTTAGGGTTCTCCACAAAGCATCCACCTTTGTTGAACCTTACTTGATAGCCTCTTTCAACCATTTGCCCAACGGACACCAAGTTCTTTGTGATAGTAGGTACATGCAAGACATCCTTGAGACATCTTCCTTCCTCCTTGTCATCCAAAGCTACATCTCCAACATGGGAGATCTCATGGGCTGTATCATCACCTGTTTCTACATGTCCTTTACCTTTGGGAACATGTAGATTAGTAAACCAAGAAGCATTGCAACTCATATGGTTGCTGCATCCACTATCAATATACCAAATGTTATCTACTTTGCTTGAATTCCCATTCACGTGCATCATCAAGAGATTGCCATTTTCTGAACTTGTAGAAGCATAATTACCTTGGCCTTTGTATGAAGAACCTTGATTATAGCTCCTTTGGTTTCCTCCTTGGTAGCAATCTCTAGCATAGTGGCCAAACTTGCCACATATGTAACATCCTTCACCATCTTGATTCCTGTTTTGTTGATGTCGTCCTCCTCTTCCTCTTGTTCTTCCTCTCCCTCTTTGTGATGAGGTGCCTTGGTCATGTCCTTGATTGCTTGAGTGGCCTTGCCTTCCTCCAAACCTTCCTTTGCCCCTTCCTTGTCCTCGTCTTCCTTTGTCCCTTTGATTACCTGCATAGAAAACTTGTGCATCCTTGCTTTAAGTTGAACTTCCACCTATGTTCATTTCTTCGGTGACCATGAGAGCAACCAATTGCTCAAAATCGGGAAGATTATCCCTTACATAAACTGAAGTGGTAAAGGGTTTCCACTTCTCATCATCTCTCAAACCATTGAGAGTATAAGCCACAAGATCGTCATCGTCTACGTGGCTTCCAATGGATCCCAATGCATCTGATAACTCCTTGACCTTAAGTATGTAGTCATTTATGCTACTCCCTGAGCTCTTCCTAAGGTTGTTGAGCTCATTCTTGAGTTGGATCTTCCTTGCTTTGGTGCTTGTTGAATAAAGCCTTTCAAGTGTCTCCCATACCTTCATGCTTGAATCCAAGTCTTGGATATGGCCGATCATGCTATTGCTAATGTGTTGGGAAAGAATAAAGATAACCCTCTTGTCTCTTTCATTCCATTCCCTAAAGTCCCTTCTCTGGTCATTGGTTGGATTCTCATCCAACCTAGGTCTTGGTTCACTTCCACTAATCAACCCCCAAAGGCCCTTGCCCATAAGATAGTTGGAGACCCTAAATCTCCATGGTTGATAGTTCCCTTTGTCTAACTTTTCAATTTGAGTGTTGAAGTCTCCCATATCTAGTCTTTGATACTTGACCTAGCCCTTGGCTAATGCTCCAATGTGTGTAAAATGAAAATGAGGCTCTGAGGTTACCTCAATCCAAAGCTTTCCTTAGATGGACACCTTGTGCTCTTGAAACTTTGAGTAGAATAGCTCCCACTTGATGTGAGCTACCTCCAAGAAGCTTTTGTTGATGCAAATATTCAACCACCAAATCCAAGAGGTCTTCTTGCTTGTATGTGATTCCTCCAAGATGCCCAAATGCTCTGATACCACTGATGGGGGAAGTATCTCAACCCCTAAGCAACGATGAAGCGCGAATGACCTCCACAGGTATCCTTCTTTGACCTCTGCACACCAAAAGTGCTCTTACTCAGAGCGTATGCAGAAAAATCCAGTGAGCTTTTGTAGACCTGTAGTAGACACCAAGAGCTTTCCAAAAAGACAAATTTTACTTCAAATGGATGCTTACACAAAGAGAAACAATGTCTACAACATGAGCTAGTTGAATGCTCACAACTGCTAGTCAAGCAGAGACCTCACTTCACTCCAGCAAGCTTTTCTCAGAGATTATACAGAGAATGAATCTCAAACTTGAGCCAACTTTAGAACACTCTAATAGCTACCCAATGACAGAAAAATCATAGCAAATGGATAAATAGAGAAGGAGAACCAGCCCTTACAACAGAGAGCAAAATATTTCCAACAGAGCCTACACACCAAGAGAGATATCAATCACACAACTTCACTAAAATGAATGTTGCTCCCAGATTACTTAGAGAATGATCCAGAGACTTTGTGAGCATAAAATAGACTCTAATAGCTATCCAATGAGACAAGAATTACATCAAATGGATACAATATGAGGGAGAACCAATGCTAACAACTCAGGGGTAAAGAGTTGCAACACTGCGTGCGCACACACATAGATATGCCTACTAAAAGAAAACAAACAAGCAAGCAAGGGGCTAGCTTAAGCAAGGGGCTTGCTTATCACAACTCCAGCACTTAGTGCTCACTTTGCATGAGCTAAAACTCCAAGAAGATGGCCCAAAAGAAGTCGGGATACATGCTCCTTTTATAGTGAGAAGTGTGCCCCTAAAATCTAGGAACTACCTTTCCAAATCAGCCTCCTAACTTGGAGGACTTAGTTGAGATGACTTGGGGAGTGGTTGAGTGACTTTTCTTGATGGATGGCTTTTGGCTTCCTTTGATTGCTCCACATGTCCATAAAAGATTCCCCACGAATTTGTAGCTTGAAGCTTGACTTTTAACATGTATGTATATGTGTGTGTTGTCTATGTGTATGTGTGTGTGTCTATGAGTGTGTATGTGTTCATGTATATGTATGTATCTATGTGTGTGTATGTGTCTATGCGTGTATGTGTATGCATGTATGTATGCATATGTGTGTCACGTGTGTATGCATATGTATGTGTGTGTATGCATCATTATGTGTGTCTATGTATGCATGTGTTGTGTGTATGCATCATTACGTGTGCATGTGTCTATGTGTGTATGTGTGTGTGTCTATGTGTATGTGTGTGTGTGTGTTTATGAGTGTGTATGCGTTTATGGGTATGTATGTATCTATGTGTGTGTATGTGTATGCATGTATGTATGCATATGTGTGTGTATGCATATGTATGTGTGTGTATGCATCATTATGTGTGTCTATGTATGCATGTGTATGTGTGTATGCATCATTACGTGTGTATGTGTCTGTGTGTATGTGTGTGTGTATATGTGTTTGTATGTGTGTATGCATGTGTATGTGTGTGTATGTATCTATGTGTGTGTATGTGTCTATGTGTGTATGTGTATGCATGTATGTATGCATATGTGTGTGTATGCATGTGTATGTGTGTGTATGCATCATTATGTGTGTATGTGTCTATGTGTGTATGTGTGTAGGTATATGTGTGTGTTGTCTATGTGTATGTGTGTGTGTCTATGAGTGTGTATGTGTTTATGTATATGTATGTATCTATGTGTGTGTAAGTATCTATGTGTGTGTAAGTATCTATGTGTGTATGTGTATGCATGTATGTATGCATATGTGTGTGTATGCATATGTATGTGTGTGTATGCATCATTATGTGTGTCTATGTATGCATGTGTATGTGTGTATGCATCATTACGTGTGCATGTGTCTATGTGTGTATGTGTGTGTATATGTGTGTGTGTCTATGTGTTTGTGTGTGTGTTTATGAGTGTGTATGTGTTTATGTGTATGTATGTATCTATGTGTGTGTATGTGTCTATGTGTGTATGTGTATGCATGTATGTATGCATATGTATGTGTGTGTATGCATCATTATGTGTGTCTATGTATGCATGTGTATGTGTGTATGCATCATTATGTGTATGTGTGTGTGTATGTGTGTGTGTGTGTGTCTGTGTCTATGAGTGTGTATGTATTTATGTGTATGTATGTATCTATGTGTGTGTATGTGTATGCATGTATGTATGCATATGTGTGTGTATGCATATGTATGTGTGTGTATGCATCATTATGTGTGTATGTGTCTATGTGTGTATGTGTGTGTGTATACATTATGACAGTGTATGTAAGCATGTGCATTATGTATGCATATAAGTATGTATGTATGCATATGCATATGCATTATGTATGCATATGCATATGCATTATGTATGCATATGCATATGCATTATGTATGCATATGTGTGTGTGTGTATGCATATACATGTAAGTATGTATGTATGCATATGTGTGTGTATGCATATGCATGTAAGTATGTATGTATGCATATGCATATGCAATATGTATGCATATATGTGTATGTGTGTGTATGCATATATGTGTGTGAATGTGTGTGTGAATGTGTGTGTACATGTGTCTGTATGTGTGTATGCATGTGTATGTGTGTGTATGCATCATTATGTGTGTATGTGTGTGTGTCTATGTGTATGTGTGTGTATCTATGAGTATGCATGTGTTCATGTGTGTGTATGTGTCTATGTGTGTATGTATCTGTGTGTGTGTATGTATCTATGCATGTGCATTATGTATGCATGTAAGTATGTATGTACATTTTATGCATATGCATATGCATTATGTATGCAAATGTATGCATGTATGTGTTTATGTGTGTATGTCTCTCTATGTGTGTGTATGCATATATGTGTGTGTATGTGTGTATGTGTGTGTATATGTGTCTGTATGTGTGTATGCATGTGTATGTGTGTGTATGCATGTGTATGTGTGTATGTGTCTATGTGTGCATGTGTGTGTATATACTATATGTGTGTGTGTCTATGTGTATGTGTGTGTACCTATGAGTGTGTATGTGTTTATGTGTGTGTATGTGTTTATGTGTGTATGTGTATGCATGTATGTGTATGTGTGTGTATGTCTCTCTATGTGTGTGTGTATGGATATATGTGTGTCTATGTGTGCATGTGTATGTGTGTGGATGCATCATTATGTGTGTATGTGTCTGTGTGTGTATATGTGTGTGTATGTGTGTGCGCGTCTATGTGTGTGCGCGTATATGTGTATGTGTGACATGTGTGTGTCTATGAGTGTGTATGTTTGGATGTGTGTGTGTATGAATGTGTGTCTATGAGTATGTATGTTTGGATGTGTAAGTGTATATGTGTGTATATGTTTGTATGCATGTGTATGTGTGTGAATGCATCATTATGTGTGTGCATGTATATGTGTGTGCATGTGTATGCATTATGTGTGCATGTGTGTATGTGTGTATGTGTATGCATTATGCATTGTGTATGTGTGTATATGTGTGTGTATTTGTGTGTATGTGTGTGTGTGTCTATGTGTATGTGTGTGTGTCTATGCGTGTATATGTGTGTGTACATATGTATGTGTGTGTAAGTGTGTGTGTGTGTGTGCGCATACCTGCCAATGGTCTCGCTCTCTCTCTCTCTCTCTCCCTCTCGCGCGCGCTCTTTCTTTCTCTCTCTCTCTCTCTCTCTCTCTCTCTCTCTCTCGGTCTCTCTGTTCTTGCTCGCGTCCAAGTCCCGGCACAAATGTGCCGAGAGAAACCAAATTTTTTTTTTTACACTCCAGAGCGTCGCATATGCGACGCTCTGCAGTTTGCAAAGTCTTTAAATTTGTCGCTAATCCGCGACGGTGATAGCGACGCTTTTTAAGTAGCGTCGCTTATGCGACGCTATCGTCGCTTATGCGACGAGGGTCGGGCAAAAAAAAAATCTGAAATTCTCACCGTCGCTTATGCGACGGCCTCGTCGCATAAGCGACGGTTCTCGTTTTTTTCCTGATTCGCGGGCGTCGCTACGCCCCCCTTTTTCTTGTAGTGATAGCCAACAATTAACTCACAAGATGTGTTTGATACACTCATGCCTTTGTTCCAAAGTGGTGTGTTATGGCCATCTAGGGCTGGAGGAGATGGTGGCTAGATTCTAGAGATGAAGTGGTGCTACAAACTCCTGCTTCACACCAGCCAGAAACAAGTTATGGAGAGTATAATAGACCCCTTGAGCTTCCCAAGAATCACAGATAATCACCTATGTGCTTTTGAGCATGATCCTCTAATCAAGGGATCAGGACAGATGAGTAGAAAGTTCAAGCAAGAGCTAAAACTTTCTATTTTGGTCTCTACACATGTTTAGAAAAATGAACAGAGCTCTCAACCTGCTAGCAATTGACTAAATTATCCTAATTAACTTAGATAGCTATCAATCATGAATTATTTCTATAAAAAATAATCAATTGTACAGCGAGAATGATGATTAGCAAGTTGAAAGATTTACCCGACATTTTTGGGGTACTACAATATGTAGAACAATGAGTAATAATGTGAAGATATCTTGAGATTGAGAAAACCAATGATAATGAAACTTTGTAGCTATGAAATAGGCAGTATGCTGAATCTATAGCATTTTAAGTCACACCAAAGGATCGACTATGTACTGAGAACAAGCTCTAAGAAGTTCATTGTTCTGAGATGATCATAACAGAGAAGTGAAGTAGAGATATGATCAATGTGTATGAATTAAATCACATAGAAATATAATGACATTGGCAATGTATACTTGGAAAATGTAGGGGTAGTGATTGAGCTATGGAATGAGCTCACTAATCACAATAAACATCTCTCAATTGATCTTCAATACGGGCTCATATCCATGCGAGATTTTGATCCACTTTTATAGCCAGAGTTAGAGCCAAGTTTTGAATTCAAATTCAAGCTCTCACCATAAAGTGAGTCCTAATCTTTAGGCTTTACTTTCTCATCTATCAACTACCAAGAATTGGAGATTTGATTCCTGCTAACTCCACATGGGGTTAGTGCAATTATCATATGCACATTTACAAGGATAAAGGGTAAATTGACTTTTACAAGGGAATAGTCATATGTGACTATATGAAATATCAAAATCTTTTGCCATGAGCTTCTCTCTAATGAAGTGTTAATGAACCTCTATGTGTTTTTTCTTGCATGGAAAATAGGATTTGCTACTAGATACATGGAACTTACATTATCTTCAAATATGTGAGGTGTGGAACTCACAAGTCCGAATTCTGAGTACAATGCTTTTAACCATATTACCTCTTGAGTTGCTATGGTAAAACCTCTATGCTCTACTTCAGTTGAGGAAAAAGCAATTGTTGGTTGCTTATTGGAACACCATGACTCTATTTTTGAACTCCAGAGGTACTTCTTCTATCATCCTTAGTTCCTTCCCAATCTACATTTGAATAGGTTTCGATATCCAAATATGAAGATTAAGGATAGAATATGCCTTCATTGATTGTTCCCTTGAGGTAATTAAGTACTCTCTTACTTGCATCCATGTGTGGTCTTCTTGGTGAGTGCATGAATTGCCTTAGCACTCCTACACAATATGACATATCTGCCCTTGTATTAGTAGCACATATCAAGCTACTTACCAAGCTTTGATACTCTTTAATGTCTTCAATTTTCTCACCTTCATAGACACTAAGTTTATGATTAATCTCCAAAGGTGTACCTACAGGTTTACTATTCTCCATTTTGAAGTTTAGAAGTAGACCCTAAATGTATCTTCTCTAAGTCAAATACATTCTTCATCTGTATATAGGACCTATATATGTAGGAAGAATGTGAGTTCACCTAAATCATTGATTTCTAACTCCTCTCGTGTACGCTTTTTGATGCTTTCTATGCCATTCAAGTCATCTCTTGTCATAGTTATGTCATCTACATATACATACAAATAGATAACTTCATTGTGATCCTTCTTGATGAACAAAGAAGGGTCTGTATTTCTTGACCTCTAACCTTGATCATGAATATAGGTTACCAATCTAAATTTTGAGCTCTAAGAGCTTGTTTCAATCGATACAATTCCTTTTTTAGTCTGTATACATAAGACATGTAATAAGGGTTTTCAAATCTTGAAGGTCGTGACATGTATGGATCTTCACTTATCCAGCCATTGAGAAATGGATTCTTCACATCTAGTTGAAGAAGTCTCTGATTTCTTGTAGCAGCTACACTTACCAATGTCCTAATTGTAGTCATATTTTCAACTATTGAGAAGGCCTCCTCATCATCTATACCATGAGTTTGAGCACATCCTTTGACAAATAATTTGGATTTGTACCTACAAATTGATCCATCTAATTTTTTTTTTAGCTTATAGACCCATCTGCAACCTTTTTGTGCATTAGAACCAACTCCCAAGTATCCATTTCTTTTAAGGCTTGTATCTCCTCTTTCATAGCTTTCTCCCAATTAGGGTTACCTTTTGCTTCTTCATAGGTTGAAGGTTCTTTTGAAATTAAATCATTTGCAAAGTAAATTAAATGCTTTGTAACAAATTTAGAATCATATCCATACTTTTTTGGCTGCCTCTACTCCCTTGTTAACCTTCTAGGAGTATGCTTGGAGCATTTTCTCCATTCTTGCATCTTAGACTTTCCTCTTGACTTCCATAGCTTTTAATCCTTTTCCTTTTCATCTTGGTCATCTCTGTCACTTCTTGGATCCTAGACTTTTGTATCATGCTTGCTACCTAATGGATGGAAATGAGAATCAAGAACATATAGTAGGTTTACCTTCTCTTTGTCTTTATCATACCATGATCTTTGTTCTTCAAACACAACATCCCTACATTTGGTAAATTTCTTGGCAAAAGTACTATAAAATTTGTAGCCCATTTGAGTTGAATCATAGTCAATGAATACTCCCTTGGTCGCCCTTTCATCAAGTTTACCTCTGATTTGTGAACGTACATGTACAAAATCCAAACAACCAGATACCTTGCAATATCCTAGACTTGGTGGAGTCATACGTTGAATAGATTTGGATGGAAGTCTGTTCACAAGATATATAGCTCTTGGGATTGCTTCTACCCATAAATAGTGTCAAAAATTCTTTTCTTCAAGCATTGTTCTCACTGATCCAATTAGAGTCTTGTTTCTTCTCTATGCAATTCCATTCAATTGAAGAGAGTACATGGTAGTCACTTCCCTTTTGATGCATTATCCTATAAGAACTCATCAAAATATTTGGAGAAGTATTCTACCCCTATATCAAATATGAGTTTCTTTGATGATCTACCTATATGATTCTCCATATGTGCTACGTAATTCTTGAAGCATTCAAACACTTCATTCTTATTCTTGATAAAGTATAGAATGGCCCATCTACTATGATAATCAACGAAGGAAACATAATACGTTGATCTTCCCAATGAAGCTTCTTGACTTGGTCCCCACACATGAGCGTGTACTAAGTCCAAAAGGTTGATGTGGATGTAGCCTTTGTAGTTGAATGGTTGTCTTTGTGCCTTCCCAATCAGAAACACATCACATCTATTGGTCATGTGTTGTTTTGATATGTTTGGTAGTCCTAGAGCACTTTGACCCCTATATATATCCCTCAAAGTTCTTTCATTCAAATGAGCAAATCTCATATGCCACATTTCAAGCTCACTTAGGGTTTGATACCCAAAGTTGAATAGAGCTATGTTCTTGGGTTCTACTACTTCAAAAGTAAAGAGCCTATCATGCTTCTCACCTCTGGATATCTTCTTAAAGCCTTGATATGGGTCTTGCACAAAAGCTCCATGTTGGGTGAACCTAACTTGCATGCCTTATTCAACTATTTGGCCTACACTTGTTAGGTTTTTAGTGATAGTGGGTACATAGAGAACCTTATTCAGAATGTTTGCCCTGCCATTGCAAGCTTTGACATTACCAAACTTCTCCACATTATGCTTAGTGTCATTCCCTATTTGTACTTCATGTCTATGCTTTGGACTTTCCAAGTCAGATAGAAGAGCAATGTTGCATGCAACATGGTTTGAACATCTTGAATCTATGTAGAACAAATGATCATCTTCTTTACCTTCTTTGTAGCTCATATTTTGAAATTGTGTCCACCTCTACCTCTAGTAATTCCAAATCCACCTCTTCCACCTCCTTTCTGAGTCCATCCATTGAACTAGAAATTTTGAGTGGTGTGGTTGGTCTTCTCACAAACGACACAAGGTTGAACATTTTGGCCTTCTGATTTTTCATAGTTTTCTCCTTTCTTCTTCCCTTTCCATTTTCTCGTGCTTGCATAGTTAGCTTGCAGAGTCTCTTCTTCATCATTTTCCTTCTTCTTGCCTTTGTTCTTCTTGTCTCTCTAATCTGCACAAAGAGTAGTTTTAGTATTACCTTGATAAGGGTTACCTTCCTTCATATTATTGTTGACCTCTTGGTTGAAGAGCTGTCCAAGGAATATGTTGAAATCTGGGGTTTGTAGATCCATGATGAGACCATAAGCTATGGTCAAGGATTGCCATTGCTTATCACTTCTAATTCCATTTAGAATCTACCTCATGATGGCCTCTTCTTCAATTAGCTCTCCAATGGATGCTAACTAATCTGCAACCTCCTCGATCTTGGTAACAAACTTTGTGATATTTTGTTTAGGATTCTTCCTCATTTGGTTGAACTCATTCCAAAGATGGTTCTTTCTAACCTTGGTACTAGCTGAGAAAAAGGTCTCAAGTGCATCCCATGTCTCTTGAGATGTTTTGCATCCCCTCATATGTGGCAATAAGAAATTAGAGAAAGATTTGTATATGTATGACCTTGCTTGAGTATCCCTTGCACACCAAAGTGTAAGTTTTTCAATCTCCTCTTGTGTAGATCCTCCTTTAGATCTTGGAGTCGGCATAGCTTCATCACCAACTACAATCCCATAGAAATTTATAGCTTGTGAATAGGCCTCCATTCTTATTTTCCAAGCACAATAGTTGTTTCTATCAAGATTCTCAATCATCAAGGGAAAGCCATCACCCATCTTCATCTAGCTCTGATACCACTAAGGACTTGGAGGAGCTTGTAGAAGGTAGAAAAGTGTTTTCCAAAGTGATGAAGTTTGGTCCAACCAACCATCACAGAACCATCCCTTGAGCTTTTAAAGATTCCAATAGACCTTATAGGCATATGATTAGTGCAATAAATTCACTATGTAATTTAAAGCATCAAAGAGAAAGAGTTGGTACAAGACATATAAGTTTGCACTTTGACCAGTTCAAAAATCTTGTTATCTTTGGATGAAACAATCAACTTCAAATGCTCATAACAACCATCATGATTACAATTGGAAAAATTACTTTTGGAGGAATGTTATGAATAGGGTTAAGCGTCTAAAATGCACAAGGTTAAAAGAAATAAGTAAGATATGCCTCTAGAATGAACTTAACAACTCAACATAGGTACCCCGATTTTTCAAGGTTGCACAAAGATAGAGCTCAAGAGAGTAAAATTGCGATTTCTCCAAACGTAATGAACCAAATGCTCTGAAATTTTGTACACATAAACTAGAAACTAACAAATTTCCAATGAATGCTCGTGCATCCAATGTAAAGCTCTATAGAGATATCATAAGCCTCTGCAAGTTCACTATTGTTGAAGAAAATGGTGCAAAGAAATGAAGGAGCAACATAATGATGACCCAAAGTGTCTATATATTGCTTCAATGTAATGTACAAGTGATTTGAAGTCTTTATATAGACTCTTGAAGTGTTCCATGACTTCTACAAGTGGATTTTGAATTCAAATGAAGGCTAGATAGGTTGTTCAAGAGAATCAATTCACTTTCCTACAATCTAGGAATAGTGAAGATCTAATATGATCTACTTTTTGGTGATTGATTGATTGATTGTCAAGCTCAACCACCTCAAATTCATGGAATTTGAGCTCCCCTTTTCTCCTTTTATGAGGGTAAATCTCTAGGCTTTCACACTGTGTTGGGGATTTCTTTAGTTGAATGATGCTTGAGTGTTTGTAGGAGAAGGATGAAGAAGAAGAAGTAAAACACTTGCACTGAAAGCTTTTATATCTTGATTACAATGAAAGATACAATCGATGCATTTGGAATAAGATAAAATGTTCTCTACACATAGTGCTTAAACCAAAAAGAACACACACACACAAGTATATAAGATACAAAATTCCTTGAGCAGACAACCTTCTCTGTATCGGACCTCCACCCTCTCTAGTAGCTTGCTCTTGTGCACACTTTGCAGTCAAGCTTCCAATAGGGTTGGAAGAAAGGCCACCTTTTGTCAATGTGCAACACCTCTTCAATGATACCATTTTCCACCTTAGTTTCCTTCCTTAATGGCTCTCTATGCACTCTCTCTCTCTCTACATACTTGGTTACCTTCCTTGCACACTTTTCTCTCCTTTGGTTCTTTGCATCGCACTAGTTCAAGATGTCTCTTGCTCTTCTCTTCCTCTTCGGTGTAGATTATGCTCTCTATTGCTTAGTCTAACCTCATAGCCCCAAGAATGCCCTCATTGACGTGTGTCTATTCACTTACATGCATCGTGCTTTTAATTGCTAATGTGCCTTGGGGCTCACTTTGATGTTCCAAACACCACTTTTTGAGAAAGGCCAATGACTACCTATTTTGTCTTGTATTGACCTTAGGGAAATCAAAAATGTAAAATGGGGGGCCACATATCTCCTTTTCACTTCATCTCCTTTTCACTTTTGAACTTAATTTCTTTCGGACATAAGGGAGGGTTCAATTGAACCTTCAAGAACACTTAAAAACCTGAAGAATGCCATTTTGTAACTTGCATTCAATTTTTCTTGCAAACCATTGTGAGCAAACCATTTGTGCACTATGTGTGCACCCATATTCTTGACCACTTATGCACCACTTTGTCAAATCATCACTTGAACCTTTGACCAGGTCAACACATTGGTAAATGATCCATAAGAAATCTTTATGAAAATACCATAAAAATAAATATTGATGGAGGACCTCTTCAAGGGATATCTTTGGTACATTCCACATGATGGTTTGATGAAATTGAACAAATCCACCTCAAGCATAGTGTAAGCTTGATGTTCCAACACTTTTTATGTCACTTATCTTGGTCTTTTGAGCCACTATCTTAACATCCATCTTGTATTTGTTGAGGGGAATTGTTATGCATCAAGCAAAGTATGTTGAAAAAATACTTCAACGTTTTGACTTTAAGGATTGTAAGCCAGTTTCCACACCACTGGAGATAGGATTTAGGTCCTAAGTTGAGGATTCTAGTGATGCCTTTGACGCTTCTCTTTATCAGCACGTTGTGGGATGTCTTATATATAGATGCAACACAAGATCAAATATATGGTATACACTTTCCTAGTTGAGTCGATTCATGGATAGTTCTAGCGCTAAGTATTAGCAAGCAATGAAACATGTGTTTAGATATCTCAAAGATACTTTGAGTTTAGGCTCTTTTATGGTAGAGATATTCAACCATCCTTGCATGCTTTTATAGATAGTGATTGGATTAGTTGTTATGATACTCGCATGTCCACTAGTGGTGGTTGCTTTTTCCTTGGAGACTCATGCATATCTTGGTTAATTAATAAAAAACCTATAGTGACAACACTGATTTGGGAGTGTACATGGTTGAGATGCTGATTAATGGGTCTTTGCATGGAAATTGATGTTGTTATGCATATTCTCACTAATGTCAAAGTGCATTGGTTGTTGCACAAAATCTAGTGTTTCATGCACATACCAAACATATTTAGGTGCATTATAACTGAGAGCACCTCCATGTTGAACATATTAATTTGGTATATGTGCTTACAAAAGATGGCTAGAAAGTTATCTAAAGTAGAAGAAAGCCTGAGAGATGCAAAAATAAAAATAACAGACATTGCATCTCAAAACCCCTTGCATGTCGAAAATCCTTCTACTCCTCTTCATCCCACCTCACTGCTTATTGTGAATAGACCACAACGAGGGTTTGTTTTCGAAAATCCAACCTCAAAAGGCTTGGACATGATGTTCAAGGCCTAGCGACTCAAGTTCAAGAAGGGCCAACAACATCAAACCTAGGCAAGTGTTACCCTAGAACAAAATTAGAGATTGAACATATAAAATTTTGCATGAAAATAATAGAACTAGCTCAGACTATGCTTGAGGCCAATCACTTGTTCAATCGAAAAAAATTTTGTCAAACTCGGTTTGCATTTCTAGGGCTTATTAGAAAGACTAGAGAAGTTGGTAAACAAGCCGTGGGTTTCTTTACCTCCACAGGCTCAACAAGTTGTTGAAAGAGAAAGCTCACCACCAATGAAAGTTTATGTTCCTGATTCCATGGATGCTAGAACACCTCTTTCAATTCAACAATACTCTCAAGAGTTCTTATGGGAAATACAAGAAGAGAAATGGGCCAAGGAGAAGGGTAGTCCCCCTCATATTACTGAAATTGATGTTCTTCATGATCAATTTCCCCAAGACATTTGATCTATTTACGGAGACCAAGTAAAGCAAAAAGAAGATGAAAGATTAGATTTTGAATCTAATTCCTTACAAGAGTTGCCATAATTCATAGGCCCATGGGAATTTGAATCTCTTCATATGAGATCTTCCACAATATTGATAAGAAATGAAGACTCAATGGTTCCAAGAAACACTTAAGTCATGAAGAACACTATGGTGCAGTGTCATCTCACCTTAGAAGAGTTTCTTAAAGTAAAACCGGAGCTGTGGAAACATATGGCGAATCATGTTCCAGAAATTGGTTCCAATATGTCAAAAGTAGGCTCTAAGTTGAAAGTACCAAAGATACCTCTAGAGAAAATAGGAGATGTGAATGAAGTTGAAGAAGGTAATACTTATCTTCCAATCACCTACCAAGGTTACACAACCAAAGCTATCTTAGATTCAGGTGCTTCCGTTGCGATTGTGACCACCTCCTTGTGGAAGCAATGGGGCAAACCTGCATTAAGACCAACTAGAATGAAGCTTCAAATGGCTGATGGCCATGTTGACAGACCTCAAGGATTGCTAGAAGGGATAACTCTAACCACTTGTGAAGTAGAGTTTGAACACACATTTACTATATGTGACTTTGGCGAAAATAACATCTATGAAATGATCCTAGGAATAACCTTCCTACAACAACCACAAATAGTACTAGATTGGGGAACCAAATCCTTGTACTTGTAGAACTTAGGTGTTGCCACCAAGGTTAATCTTAAGGATTATACCTTCAAAGATGTACCACCCCTACAGTGGAATCGTATCCACAAGGTGCAAGAGGATTAAATCTATGTGCATTTTGTAAGTTCTTCTGATCCATTTAGGATGCATTGAGATACTCATTTGTGGATGTGCAATATTGTAGAGGAAGAGGAAAGATGCTTAGATGCAAGAGAAGAAGGAACTTCTCAAGGAGCAAGACAAGTTAGAAACCCAACCTACTGTCATATCACTTCATGGGTCATGGTGGGAACACCTCTTGAGAGGAGTCCACCATATGACCTTAGATGGATGCTCTTTCCATATGTATGGGTAGAAGAGGGGATAGAAGATTATCTCACATAAGAGATTATTATCTCTTATGAGGAAGAAAGAAGAGAGTCGGAAGAAAGAGACTCATGCAAGGAAGCTCGATGACTGGGAGGCAAACCAAAGGAATTCTCTGTGCATGTTGAAAGAGATGGTCGTGCGGATTACTCAAGGATCCATGAATGGTGGCAAAAAGGCTACGCAATACTAGTATCAGAGCCTCAAGATCCCGATGCTTTCATGCGTGTAGATGAAGGGAATCGAACCATGGTGGCTGTCATGAGAGGCGTATGCTCTATCAACTAGGCCATGCTCATATGATGAAGGTATCATTTCCTTATATGCATATAGTTTTGTGCCCCAACTACTGCTGCCTTTGAGACTTGGGAGGAGGAGACATTGATTCTCTTCTCTGCCTTCTACAAGATTTATTGAGTAGCTATAGATGGTGCTTGGAGGATTAGCTTATATTATGTCACATGAGAAGCATCGCTTAGCTTCATAATTATGAAGCAAGACTAAGAAGAATTGACACTAAGGAAATTTCAAAGAGGAAAAGAAAGAGATAGATGGTTATGTGTAAATTCCATGCAAAACATGGCGGCTTTCCATTGCACTACTTATTACATAAGTTGTGACAAGACACTACTCATGAGTTACCTAAGTCATAGGTTCAGAGCCTCCAATTTGTATGTCGAAGAGGAGGGAGAAATCCTCAGCTATTGTGAAGGGTTTGAGAGCAAGCCCTTTGAGGGAAATCACATATATGGAGAATATGAGATATATACTCTCATCTTAAGTTGAGCATTCCCTCAAAATATAAGTAAGCGCAAGCTCAAGGTATCTCCAAAATTCATGATTTCTACATAATTTATAGTCCTATTTTTTACTAGTAGCCATTTTGGGAAAGGGAAATGAAATGAGATTTTTCTTAGTTTGGTAGAAAAAATCATGCACACATATAGTATAATATATGGACCTTCATATACCATCAAGAAATGCAAAATATAGCTTAGTATGATGGGAGTTTGAAGCTCCACAATATCCCCTTTCATCACAGTTTGAGAAAAAATTTCAGCACTCGAATTTAAGAAATTCCCATTTTGGAAGAGGGAAAAAGAGATGCAATAGCTATGGATGGATGAGGAAAATTATATATATTGAGAGTAACTTATATGGACTTCACAATGGAATCATAGAATTCATTAAAATGATAATTTAAAGAGGAATTTTAGTTCCTCAAAAACCCTCTTCCCACACTTTTGGGAAAAATTTTATATGTTAATTTTTATCACTCCACTTTTGGGAGTAAGAAAAAAGACCATTTAAGAGGCTTACCATGGATTAGTGCATACATACATGAAGTATGGTATATGAATTACCTTGAAGAAGAAAAAAGTCCAAGAAAATTCACATTAGAAGTGGATTAGAAGCTTGGTAAAAGCTCCCATTTAAGTTGTTGCATGAAAGTAAAAATCTTGATTTATGCCTCTTTTGGGGAGCGAATTCACATGCACTAAGGGAGGATTTGGAAAGGTGAAAATAGGCCCAAGCATCTTCATATACCACTCTCTGAGATTATGGAGAGAAGTTTAGGATTTGCTTGATGGAAGAATGCTTTTGGGCACCCCAAAAATCACATTTTCACACTTTTTCCAGCCCCTCCAACAGTCCACTATTTTGGCATGGCCCGATTGGAATGGCCATATCTTGGGCTAATAAACTCCAAATTGGATGTGATATAGCTCTAGCACAAGGTCTACCTTCAGTTTATGAAAATAAATTTTGGAAAATAAGTACTTTTGTAGGTCTGAACAAGTCTGCAAAGTCTGAACAGTTTTCGGCAACTACCTTCTGAGAGCCATATCTTACAAACAGGGAAGGCGATTGAAGTAGTTTCACTTTGAGTTACTTGAACATGATATATATTTCAATTTTTTTATTATTTGCAAGTCCTAAAATGGTTTTTGCAGGTCTAAATAAGGATTACAAATGCATTTTTGGGTAAATTTTGCATTATTCTAGTAATCATTTGACCATGCTTTATGTTTTGGGAAGTGATCCGATGTTTTCGAAAGCTTCAAAGCTTATGTTAGGACTTGATGAGGAAGGTGCAGAGTTCTTGAAGCTCATCGAGAAGGATTGGATGCATGCAATTCCAATACCAAATCATTCAGGAACGTATGCTTTATGTTTTCATGCATCTTATTTAGTTTATGGCATGTTTTGTGTCATGCATGGATTGGATTGCATATATCCAAATTGATCATTCTTTGAATTTTAAAAGTATGGATCGACATGTAGGAATTACACTTTTTGATTGTTTACAGGAAAGATGATTGCATGAACTACATGGTTAGGCAACAAAGAGATTGTTGCTAGCATCTGATTTTATATTTTTTGCAGGTTATGAAGTCCATGTATGAGTTTATGGCATGCATGCCATGAGCCTGTCAAGCCCTATGTTGTTGGATGGCATGTGTGCCATTGAGCTTATGGTTTATTGTTTTTTTGGGATTCCATTTGCTGGGGAAATGTTGTCAAAAAATTTTGCCCCTCATGGGGTTATATATGCACTTGCCTCTAGGTAAGAATGTTATGGCATGGTAACATTCCGTTTCTGCAAACATCAATAAGTTTTAGGCATTCTTATACGCATGTATTTGATGGACTTAGTACCATCAAAGTATTATACATAAGGAAACTTCAGTAGCAACAAGCTCCCTACACATAATCCTTATGGATTTTAGACCATAGGATTGCTAAGGGGAAGGAGCTATACTTTCACCATTAGAAATGTGCACAAGCAATCCTATAGGTTATAGGAAGTTGCATACAGGCATGAGAGATATGTTTATGATAATCTCCAAAGTAGTGAAGACTGATTTATCTTCAAAACAGTCTCACATGATGATTAGGAGACTATGGGGTATCATGAGGAATACCCAAAGAGTGACTTGTTTCATTGATACACCTCACTTGAGCAAGTAGTGAAGCATTTCTGCTACACTACTAAGGAAACCAATTAGATGGGATCACAGAGATGGGTTTCATGAGACAACATCAACAGGTGCTTATGTGATTCGAGTCATGGTTATGAAGGCTAGAGGTATGGCACTAGCTCTATGATTCAGAGCATAGATCCCTTAGTAGAAATATTTGGGGTAGCCAGTACATATATGTATGTTGGGATCTACAGAGAGGTTACTCAGAATCAGTCTTGGTACGTAGGAACAAGTTAGTTTGGAATAGAAAGAGATATCCATTGTCACTTGTTGACTAGAACCAAACTATACTAGTTCAAGGACATGGGGCTCATTTGAGTCCACTAACATGACTGTAGGATATGGGATTCATTAGAGTCCACCTATATGTTCCATCATATATATATGGAATATATATTCGGTTTAGTGTAGGTATGACACCATGAATTGGAAGAAGGTTCCATTGGTATGGGACTGTGGAAACGACTTCCCTTTGAGCACTCTTCTTCTATGGCCAAAAAGAAAAGGACTCATCATTCATGGCTTCATGTCTCACTAGATCAGAGGAGAGATCTTAGTAGACATCTCCTTAGGATTGGCAGTTATCCTTCATAGTTTAGGGAAGATTTATTCTTCCAACAAAGAATGTGATAGGTGATTTTATCACCATTGGGATCACATACTCATTTTGAGCTTTTCACAAAGGATAATTCCATTAGTTGATGGGATCATATAGATCCATGCACAGAGGATGGTTGGCATGGTATCTTTAGTATGGATACACATGTGTGTATGGTATCATGTTATATCATTGCTGATCATTTTAGTAGAGGGCTTTGACCTTTATTAGGAATTTAATTTGTCCACTCTTCACTACATACACCTTCATTACTTATGGGAGATTTGTTCTCCATCTTTATAGTAATGTCTGTAATGAGGGATTATGCATTAGTCATGGAAGAAGGGAGAAAATGAATTCATAAGTTTTTCTTTTATGGAAAGGAGAAAGTGGGAATTAGATTAGAGATCAAGGAGAGATCTCGCTTTAGCTCAATCGTCTCACTTTAACTCTTGCTCTTTAAGAGAGAAAGAAGGAAAGGAAAACATGATTTCTTCATAGGAGAAGAATAGAGTATGTTTTCGTTTAGAGAGAAGAAGTGTTTAGGAAACATCTCTTAGTCTAGATTTCAAAAGGAATTCATTTCTTCTACTTTTCAATGTAATTTTCCTTCACATGGGAGTATGATTCTCCACTATGGGAGGAAAAAGTATGGAGAACTTATATATGTGTTCTCAATTATGGAGGAGTAAAGCAAATGAATTAATAAGGAGTCTCTTCCAAAGGGAAACGGAAAGTGGAATAGACTCCACTTCCAGAGCTCTTTTCTTTAGGGGAGATTATACAGAGAGAGTCATGGAGAGAGTTTCACTTTTTTAGTTTGGTTGTCTAGGTAGAAGTGGCACTCTTCTACCAAAGACAAGATGAGTATCAGTTAACCATGATGGTTAGATTGAGTCTCATGTGGTGACTCTAGAGAGAACTAGTCATGTTTATTTCTAGTGATGGTCTTAGACTAGATGAGATGATCTAGTTCTTGACATTAGTGAGACTGGGAGTTGAGTATCACTCTATTTTAGGGTTTCTAGGAGATAGGGAGATATCTAACCTATTGAGGTACCAAACTCTTATTTGGTGTTACATCATGAGCATGATGTGTAAACATCAGTTAGGAGGATGGGTACCTAGGGATTATCTTAATCTCAAAGGGAATGCTTTTTGTATTCATATGGCAAACTATAGGGAAGAGAAAATTTTAGAGTTTGCACTAGTGCCAATAGATGCTCTTCCAATAGAACTTATTCTAATAGTAAAGAGTGAAAAACCATAGATTTCTTGGTTGGTGAAATGCAGAGATTGCATGTTACTACTAAGAAACTTTGATATATGAGTTGGATGATCGAGTTTCATAGTTCACAAGGTAGCTTAGATTAAACTATTACTTGTGGTTACACTCAAGGTTAGGAAGGCCTAGAGTGGTATGAAGGCAATCTATCATTCAATCCTAGATGGGTTTGAAGTCACTTGTTATGGGGCTTTGTTCTATACTTCATAGGGTTCTATTATCTCCATTATGGTATGGTCAAGCTTATAAGCTTGGCACTTTACACTTGCTTTTCATAGTATTACTCCATAGAGGATACATCATATGGAATTGCGTCATTTAGATGATGTTATATGTCATGGGAGTGATAGTTTGGAAGTTGGAACTCAAAGTCAAGCACCATAGATGTTGGAACTCAAAGTCAAGCACAAGCATGGAAGCACATCAGAAAGGTGGAAACACACAAGAAGAAGGAGCACGTAGGGAGCTCCATGAAGTAACTGTCAACTTTTCATAAGAATCCCCTACAAAAATAGTGATTTCCATCACTAAAATCATTGTAAATACCATTTTCTATTTGGGTAGCTCCATTTTGTGCAAGCCGAGGAGTCCTCGAGCTTGAGGAGCATTAGAAGTACCATCGTACCAAATTTCATAATTTTTAGACTCCATTTGAGCCCTCAAATAAGCCCTGGAACCTAATTTTTAACTAGGCCGGACACTAGGTCTGGACAGGGCCAAAACTAGTCAAAAAACTATAAAAAGAGCTAGAGAGCTCATTTTTGAGGTTGGCTTCTTGTAGATTTCAGTTTTGTAATAGATTTCTTTTTGTAATCAAAATCCTTCCATTGTTCCTCTCTTTGATCTTGCCTTGTGCGCGTGTGTGTGTATGTGTGTGCATGTTTGTGTGCTTTCACTCACGCACTTGTGCCTTCACTTGCTCGTGGTCTTCATACCGATCCTCACGTCTCCGCGGATTGACAAGTAAAGGAGGTGGTGCTTACGCTTGAGCTACACCAAATTTTGGCGCCGTTGCCGGGGAGAGAGCTTCGAGGACGAGCGTTGTGATGGTAAGATCGTAGATTTGCGACGTTGGAAGGTAAAAAAAACTGTCATTTCAGTTCATTTTCTGTTTTTTCCTCTTCATCTTCATCATCATCATCATCTCCACCTTCTTCCATCTTCTTCTTCATAGAAAATTCTTGTTTTTTAGTGCATTTTCACCATCTTCATACCATTTTTCATGCATTATTGTGTGGGAAGGAGTTAGGAGGTGCAAGGGAGAGCAAGCGCTGTATTTTTTTCATGATTTTCTGCTCATATGGAGCTCGCCATAGCCGGCGCTCAGAAATTTGAATTTCCCGCCAAAAAACGCGATTCTGTGATGAAAATCGCGATTCTGTGAAAATTCAAAATTTTTTGAAAAATCACGATTTTCAGTTTTCCCGCCTAAAAGTTGGTTGAAAAAAATCGCGATTCTGTGTTTTTCTCAAAAAAACACGATTCTCTGCTCAAAATCGCGATTCTCTGAAAAACACGATTCTCTGCTCAAAATCGCGATTCTCACCAATCACGATTTTCAGCAAAAACACGATTTTGTGAAAAAGGCGATTCTGTGAAAACACGATTTTTTGCTCAAAATCGCGATTTTCAAAAACACGATTTTGTGCTCAACATCGCGATTTTCATGTGAAAAATACGATTTTCAAAAAACACGATTCTCTGCTCAAAATCGCGATTCTCACCAATCACGATTTTCAGCAAAAAAACACGATTTTGTGAAAAACACGACTTTCTGCTCAAAATCGCGATTCTCACAAATCACGATTTTCAGCCAAAAATACGATTTTGAGAAAAACACGATTTTGTGGGACAAAATCGCGATTTTCAAGTCAAAAACACGATTTTGAGAAAACACGAATTTTTGCTCAAAATCGCGATTTTGTGAATCACGATTCTCTGAGTCAAAATCGCGATTTTCAAAAACACGATTTTGTGCTCAACATCGCGATTTTTTTGACTTCACAGCATCGCGATTTTCTCCAAAGGTCCTGTTTGCCTGTTTTGACCCCCAGGAGCCTGAATTGGCATAACTTTTTCATCCAAAGTTCATTTTTTGAGCTCTATAGCTTGTTGGAAAGCTCGTTTCAAATCCTACACGATCTCAACTGATTTTTTTCAAGAATAATGCATTGATTTTGAGATAGGATAATTTGAAGTTGACTCTCAAGTGGGACTAGGAAACCAGGGGGACTCCCAAGGATTTTTGAGCAATACAAAGGGGGAGAAAATTGTGTCATGGGAAAGAAAAAAGCAAAAGATAGAAGAAAAGGGGCTAAGATCGAAAAAAAGGAGGGGGATAAACATGAAATACATGAGATACTATCACATCAAGGTGAAACATTTAGAGAAAAATTGCAAGGAATCGAGGAAACGGGGGAAATGTCTAGGGGGGTCGGATCCATATTTGCAACAAGAGAATATCACAATATGTTGGTGGATATAAGAATAGGATATGACCGTAGAAGGTTGAGTGCATATATCAATCCTCATTGTGAGTGGAATTTGATTCATATTGACTTCTTGACCATTCTTTTTGAGAACATACAACCAACAACTCATTCTTCTATCCTCATGGATGATGAACATTATGAATGCATGGGTCAAGTTGTGTTGCCTGTTATGGTGGGTGATATGCAATTTTCGAAAACATTCTTTGTCATGGATGGTATAGATGAAGGCTTGATCATTGGCACCCAAAGGTTCATTAAACAAAATCATCAAGAATTTGAGGTGCCTTCTCCACCTATCATCCATGCTTCTACATATATGTCTATGGAAAATCCTAATGACTATCCACCTTATGATGATTGGGGGCAAAATCATCTTTTCACAGAGCTTGCTTTTAATGAGAAAATTTTTCTTTCTACTCATGTTTTTGAATCTGATCCTTCTTTGAGTAAATCACAGGAAACCTTAGAGAATGGAGATATGGAGGACTCCAAGTGTTTGGGGGATGTGGAAGGACCCTCTCTTCCTATAAATTTGGATCCCCCTCATGAAGCCATAAGTAGGGATGATCTGCACTCAGATGGTCAAAAAGGAGATGATCAACCACTGTTGTGTATCATTGATGTGGCAAAGGAGATCGACTCTAGGGTGAATCATGACAATCCATCACCCATTTGTACACCTAGGGATTCTATGTGTAATAAGGATAAATGTCTCGATGAATCTCTAGATCAATCTCAAACCACACAGCCCATGAATCCCTTGCATAAGTCTGGTGTAGGTATAGAAGATCAACACTTGTTGCACTCCCCATGTAAGGATGAGTTTTCTCAAAAAACCCACATAGAAGGCCCAAAAGACCCTTACATCAAGAAACAGAAATCACATTTTCTTGGTAATGTCAAACAAATTTGGGTGGCCAAGAAATTACTTAGAGCCCAACCAAATCGCACTATGATATGGGTACCAAAGAAAGCCCTTGCACAAAATCAGTCCCCTCACACTAGACTTCAATATCTATGGTCTAGGCCTACCATGACTTATCCTCAAGAAAGACCACTTCCAACCCAAGGATCCCAAGCAATCAAGCCTAAGCTCAGACAAAATCCAAGGGGGGACTTCAAGGCAACAACCTACACAACAAAGACACCAAGGCGAGGTAAAGAACTGAATCAAGCACAGAGCTCCAATAAAGATCAAAGAACCTCTTCTGCAAGGATATGGAAGACGAGAGCACCGATAGCATCCACCAAAATAAAGAGCCAGCCACAATGGATCAAACCCTTAGGAAATCATTCAAACATGAAGTGGCCAAAGGTGATCTCTACCCAATCGCAGACCGTTCTCAAATGGATCCCTACAAGGAGGAATGAGCAGTTGTCCTCTCGAGATACAATGGATACCTCCAACAAAGATGGCATCAATATCTGCAAATAACATTGAAAACCTCGACGAGCGACAACCATGTGCCCTTTGCACAACCCTGTCTTATGCACCATTCAGGTCATGCATTTCCCAAGTATGCATCATTATAGGGCCACATTACATGGTCGTGCATAGACACACTTGAGAATCCTAAGCACAAGAGCACATTGACATATGTCAAATTTTTTCTACTGATACTAACTTTTGTGTTCTTGTTTTGTGATAATTTTTCCCACAAAAAAAAAAAAAAAAAAAAACGAGGAAGAACTTGTTCCCAGGTTTCGCTCATGGAACATGAATGAGTCATGCTTAGTTGAAGATTGAACCATCGATTACTGGGCATTTATCAGTTTGGATAGAAGTGTGTCTTGGCTTGCAGATGATTTAATTGCTGCCTTATCTCATAAATGTCAAGAACTTAGCATGGGCAGGGCATCCACAACTAAGGTTTCCTCTTACTATGGTGGGAGTGAAGAGCTTGAAGGTCCACAACTTGAGTGATGCTTAACTACTGTATGTACCAGAGCAGCCAAGGAGATATCTGCAAAAGGTAGTTCTGGAGGAGAAGACTCCTGTATATGGGAAGCTAAAGAGAATATGTGAAACTCAGCTTGGTGTAGTTACCCGATGTTGCTTGCCAAAGAATATAAAGCAATTCAATTCTCAATATTTCCTGAACCAGTATGGAACAGTAGCACTGGTGAATGGTCTATGTCAATCAGCATGGTAATCTCTTAGAAACCGGCACGTGTCCAATATTCCTCTGAGTGTCAATATAGGGAAGTGAACGTGCATGAGCCCAAGCTCAGAAATGCACATTGTTAGTGACAAATGTTGCTTTGAAAAGAGGAAAGGGGATTCACCACTCAAAAGATCTCATCAGTGGACAATCAACATGGACATTCATCAACAAGGTTCCATCCCAAAGGCCGAGAGTACAACACGAAGAGACAAAGCATCCATCAACCTTCTCCATGGTAAGTATCTTTACTCTGGAAACAGCATAACCATGATAGTTTAGGAAACCTCTTCGTTAGCATACCCTTGAGCACTTAGCTCAAGAACTGCAATTTTTGCACCATACTTCTTCCAATGCATTTTCCAAGTAAGCATGCGTAGGGCTACATTACAAGGCCGTGGACAAGGCACATACTTTTTTCAACCCAGGCACGAACACACTTACCCATCATTCATTATGGGTTATGAGTAGTTGGCATGACTGCTCTCAACATCATCTTTGGAAGAGCTAGCGGTTGGGAACAACATCCATACCTAGGAAGCAATTCGAAGCTAGTAGTTGCTCTAACTCGATCTTGACAACCTCTTTTGAGCAACTCGCGATTTTTGAGAGCTCACAACGACGCATTCATGCTGCAATTCATGAAAGAAGCACATACCAAGGGACGACGACTTGTAAAGGCTTGCAGTGACACATGAAGAACCGGACAACCAACACTATCAAATTTGGAAGATAAACGGCTCTCGTTCATACAGAATGGCTACTACCCCTCAAAGCACTACATGGAACAACCACTACAACAAGGGTCTGTCAGGGACGACAGACTCGAGAGGGGGGGGAGTGTTGGAACTCAAAGTCAAGCACAAGCATGGAAGCACATCAGAAAGGTGGAAACACACAAGAAGAAGGAGCACGTAGGGAGCTCCATGAAGTAACTGTCAACTTTTCATAAGAATCCCCTACAAAAATAGTGATTTCCATCACTAAAATCATTGTAAATACCATTTTCTATTTTGGTAGCTCCATTTTGTGCAAGCCGAGGAGTCCTCGAGCTTGAGGAGCATTAGAAGTACCATCGTACCAAATTTCATAATTTTTAGACTCCATTTGAGCCCTCAAATAAGCCCTGGAACCTAATTTTTAACTAGGCCAGACACTAGGTCTGGACAGGGCCAAAACTAGTCAAAAAACTATAAAAAGAGCTAGAGAGCTCATTTTTGAGGTTGGCTTCTTGTAGATTTCAGTTTTGTAATAGATTTCTTTTTGTAATCAAAATCCTTCCATTGTTCCTCTCTTTGATCTTGCCTTGTGCGCGTGTGTGTGTATGTGTGTGCATGTTTGTGTGCTTTCACTCACGCACTTGTGCCTTCACTTGCTCGTGGTCTTCATACCGGTCCTCACGTCTCCGCGGATTGACAAGTAAAGGAGGTGGTGCTTACGCTTGAGCTACAGGTTCTATGGTTTATTATCTCCATTATGGTATGGTCAAGCTTATAAGCTTGGCACTTTACACTTGCTTTTCATAGTATTACTCCATAGAGGATACATCATATGGAATTGCGTCATTTAGATGATGTTATATGTCATGGGAGTGATAGTTTGGAAGTTGCATGTACATGGGATATAGTAGGCACCACTCAGATGGTTTCCCACCTTTGAGATGATCTCATATGAGACTTCTTAAGGGGAAGGATATGGGGAATCAACACACAAAGATTACCATGTACATAGAGTACATGGGGTTTAGGGGAGTCCCTTGAAAACATTTCATCTACATTTTTGAGGACGAAAATGTTTTCAAGGGAAAGGAAATGTCATATCACTTCATGGGTCATGGAGAGAACACCTCTTCAGAGGAGTCCACCATATGACCTTAGATGGATGCTCTTTCCATATGTATGGGTAGAAGAGGGGATAGAAGATTATCTCACATAAGAGATTATTATCTCTTATGAGGAAGAGAGAAGAGAGTCGGACGAAAGAGACTCATGCAAGGAAGCTCGATGGCTGGGAGGTGAACCAAAGGAATTCTCTGTGCATGTTGAAAGAGATGGTCACGTAGATTACTCAAGGATCCATGAATGGTGGCAAAAAGACTATGCAATACCTACACACCAATGATCCTTGTAGATGAGGAATTTGAGCCTCATGGTTGGGTAGAAATCTTAGTCACCATGGACATTTCTATCAATGAAGAACAGTGGATGCCTCATTGTGATGAGGATGAAGGTTATGATATCTCTTTGCTCATGTGTGAACCCTTGCTAGAGGACCTTGACTCTAATGAGGACATAGAAGAAGAGGATGATAAAAATCTAGAGTCCGTTGTGATGGATAGTTGCTTTTACTTGTTGGAACATCAAGCGTATGATATGCTTTAGGTGGATTTGATCTACATTAAAAAATATGGCTTGGATTACATTGAAAGAATATCCATTGGAGAGTTCTTGTACTTATGCTCATTTATTGTATTTTTCAAAAAGATTTCTCATGGATCTTTTACCATTGGAAAAGGCTTGAGCTTTGCACATGTAAAAGTAGAAAGAGAGAGCTCAAATTCCACAAATTTGTGTTAGTTGAGTTGCAATCAATCACCCAAAAGTAGATCAAACTAGATTTTCACTTTTCCTAGATTATATGAAAGTGCATTGATTCCATCCAACAACTCTTACTGCCTTCTTTTGAATTCAAAATCCACTTTTAGAAGTCGTGAATCACTTCTAGAGCGTACATAAAGACTTCGAATCACTTGTACAATACATGGAAGCAATATAAATACACTTTGTGACCATCATTGTCTTGCTTCTTCATTTTTTTGGATCATCTTCTTTGCCAACAGTAAGCTTGCAGAGGCTACTACTCTCTCTACAAAGCTCTAAATTGAATGAAAGATGGCTCATTGGAACAGCATTAGTTTCTACTTTCTGATTCTAAATTTTTATAGCATTTTGGTTCCTTAGATTGGAAGAAATCACAATATTTCTGTCTTAGGGCAATCTCTACATATTCTTGAAAAATAGGAGGTACCATTGATTTTCTGGTTCATTCCAACAACATATTTTGATTATTCCTTATAATTTTGTGCATTATATACACTCAAGCCTATGTGTATCACTCCCATAAAAGAACTTTTTCTAACTGTAATCATGCTCGTCACTATGAGCATTTGAAGTTCATTGTCACATCCAAAGATAATAAGTTTTTTGAGCTAGTCGATGCACAAACCTATGTGTTTTGTATCGAATCTTTCCCGTTGATTCTATAAAGTACATAGTGCATTTTATTGTACTTATTGCATGTATATAAGTTCTATTTGAGCCTCCATAAGCTCAAGGGCTGGTCTTGTGCTGGCTGGCTAGACCACACTTCGTCTCTTCACAACTCACTTTTGTACCTCCTACAAGCTTCTCCAAGTTCTTTCAGTGGCATCAGAGCTAGACCAAGATGGGTGATGGCTTTCCCTCAACGATCCAAAAGCTTGATCAACATAACTACAAGGCTTGGAAAATCAAAATGGGGGCCTATTTGCAAGGTAGAAATCTTTATGGAATTGTAGCTGGTAATGAAGCTATGCCTATTCCAAGATCCAAAGGAGGACCTACACAAGAGGAAACAGATAAGCTCACACTTTGGTGTGTGAAAGGGATGCTCAAGCAACTTTGTACATACTAAACTCTATCTTTGACTTTCTATTACCACATATTAGAGGATGAAAGAAACCTCAAGAGACTTGGGATGCGCTCGAGACTTTCTTTTCGGCTAGTACCAAAGCAAGAAAGAATCATCTTTGGAATGAGTTCAACCAAATGAAGAAGACACCTAAACAAACCATCACAGAGTTTGTTAACAAGGTCAAGGAGGTTGCAGATCATTTAGCATCCATTGGAGAGCTGATTGAAGAAGAGGCTATCATGAGGAAAATTCTCAACAAGATTCAAAGTGATAAGCAATGGAAATCTTCCACCATGGCTTATGATCTCATCATGGATGTGTAAACTCCAAACTTAAATATCTTTCTTGGAGAACTCTTCAATCAAGAGGCCAACAATATCATAAAGGAAGGTCACTCCTATCATGGTAATTCAACTAGTGCTCTATATGTAGATAAGAAGGATAAGAAGCTGAAAGGCAAGAAGAAGGAAGAAGATGAAGAGGAGACTTCCCAAGCCAACTTCGTAAGCAAGAGCACGTGGAAAGGGAAGAAGAAAGGACCAAAGCATGACAAAACCAAAGGTCAAAGTGTTCAACCTTGTGCCATTTGTGATTAGACCAACCACACTGCTCATAATTGTTGGTTCCATGGGAAGACCTAGAAAGGAAGTGTAAGAGGTGGATCTGGCAACAATAGAGGTGGAGGTGGACACAACTACAACAATGAAAATAGAGGCTATAATAGAGGGGACTTCAACAATAATTTAGAAGATCAACCACATGAAGACTCATTTCGTATTATGAATCTAAGCCACAAAGAAAGTAAAGAAGATGATCATTTGTTCTACATAGATTCATGATGTTCAAATCATGTTGTAGGCAATATTGCATCTAATTTGGAAAGTCCAAAGCATAGACATGAAGTACAAACAAGAGATGTCACAAAGCACAATGTGGAGAAGATTGGTAATGTCAAAGCTTCCAATGGCAGGACAAACATTTTGAGTAAGGTTCTTTATGTACCCACTATCACTAAAAACCTAATAAGTGTAGGTCAAATAGTTGAAAAAGGCTTGCAACTTAGGTTCACCCAACATGGAGCTTTTGTGGAAGATCCATGTCAAGGATTCAAGAAGATAACCAGGGGTGAGAAGCATGGTAGGCTCTTTAGTTTTGAAGTAGGAACATAGCTCTATTCACTTTTGGGTCTCAAACCCTAAGTGAGCTTGAAGTGTGGCATAAGAGACTTGCTCATGTGAATGAAAGAACCTTGAAGGATATATGGAAGGATCAAAGTGTTCTAGGACTATCGAACATATCAAAGCAACACATGATCAATATGTGTGATGCATGTCATATTGGAAAGGCACAAAGACAACCATTCAACCACAAAGACTACATCCACAACAACTTATTGGACTTAATACATAGAGTTGTATGGGGACCAAGTCAAGAACCTTCATTGGCACGATCAAGGTATTATGTCTCATTTATTGATAGTAGATGGAATATTCTATACTTCATCAAAAGTAAGAACGAAGTGCTTGATTGCTTAAAAAATTATCTAGCACATATGGAGAATCATATATGTAGATCACTCAAGAAGCTTAGATCTGATGGAGGGGGAGAATACTTCTCCAAAGAGTTTGATGAGTTCTTGGAGGATAAAGGTATCAAAGGGAAGTGACTACTAGGTACTCTCCTCAGCTGAATGGAATTGTTGAGAGGAGAAACAAGACATTGGTTGGATTAGCTAGAACAATGCTTGAAGAGAAGAATTTGCCACATTATCTGTGGGCAGAAGCTATTTCAATTGCTGTTAAGCTTGTCAATAGATGAACATCCAAATCACTTCAAGGTATGACTCTTTATGAAGCATGGCATGGAAGAAAACCTAGTCTTGGACATTGCAAGCTGTTTGGTTGTTTACTTTATGTTCATGTACAATAAGAAATAAGAGGTAAGCTAGATGAAAGGGCAACAAAGGTAGTGTTTATTGGATATGATTCAACTCAGATGGGTTACAGGTTCTAAAATCCTTCAACCAAGCAATTCACTACAAGTAGAGATGTTGTATTTGAAGAGCACATGTCTTGGTATGATGAAGACAAACAAAAGGTAACTCTACCATATGATCTTGATTCTGATTCTCATCAATTAGGAAGCAGGTATGATACACAGGTCTAGGATCCAAGAAGTGATACAGATGATGAACAAGACAAAAGAGAAAAGAATTATAAGCTATGGAAGTCAAGAGGCAAAACAAAGATGCAAGAAGTTGGAGAATGCTCCAAACAAGCACTTAGAAGATCAACAAGAGAGAAGAAACAACAAGAAAGGTATGGAAATGATTCCACATTTGTTACAAATCATTCAATTTACTTGGCAAAAGATTCAATTTCAGAAGAACCCTCAACCTATGAAGAGGCAAAGGGAAACCCTAATTGGGAAAAGTCCATGAAAGAAGCAATAGATGCATTGAAGGAGATGGACACTTGGGATTTGGTTCCAATGTCATCAAATAAAAAGGTAATTGGTTGTAGATGGGTATATAAAGTTAATAGAAACATAGATGGATCAGCTTGCATGTACAAGGAAAGATTAGTTGCCAATGGATGCTCACAAACGCGTGGTATAGACTATGAGGAAACATTCTCACTAGTTGCAAAGATGACTACAATCAGAACATTTCTAAGTGTAGCTGCTGCAAGAAATTGGAGACTCCTCCAACTTGATGTGAAAAATGCATTCTGAAATGGTTGGATAAGTGAAGAGGTATACATGTCACAACCACCAGGTTTTGCAAACCCTAATCATCCATATTATGTTTGCAAACTTAAGAAAGCATTGCATGGATTGAAACAAGCTCCTAGAGCTTGGAATTATAGGTTGGTTACATACCTTCATGATCAAGGATTCAAACATAGCAACTCAAATCCTTCTCTATTCATCAAAGGGGATTACAATGAGGTTATCTATCTTTGTCTATATGTAGATGATATTATTGTCATAGATGATGATCTAAATGGCATCCAGAGGATCAAGAGACACATGCAATAGGAGTTGAAACTCAGTGACTTAGGTGAGCTTACATATTTCCTAGTTATGAAGGTCATATACATAGATGAAAGAATGTATTTGATTCAGAGAGGATACATTCAGGATCTACTTCTTAAGTTCAAAATGGAGAACACTAAACCTGCAGGTACACCTTTGGAGATGAATCATAAACTTAGTGTTTATGAAGGTGAGAAAATTGAAGACATTAAAGACTATCAAAGCTTGGTAGGTGGCTTCATATATGCTACTCATACAAGGGTAGATATCTCATATAGTGTGGGAGTGCTTAGTCAATTCATGCTCTCACCAAGAAGACCACACATGGACGCAACTAAGAGAGTACTTAAATATCTCAAAGGTACAATCAATGAAGGTATATTCTATCCTTAATCTTCAGATTTGGATATCAAAATCTATTCAGATGTAGATTGGGCAAGAGCTAAGGATGATAGAAGAAGTACTTTTGGTTACTTAGCATTTGTAGGTTCAAAGCTAGTGTCATGGAGTTCCAAGAAGCAACCAACAATTGCTTTATCCTCAACTGAAGTAGAGTATAAAGGTTTGAATATAGCAACTCAAGAGACAATATGGTTAAAACATTGTATACAGATTTGGGACTATGAGCTCCAAACCTCACATATTTGGAGATAATGTAGGTTCCATGCATCTAGCAGCAAACCCTATTTTTCATGCAAGGACAAATCACATAGAAGTCCAATAACACTTAAACAGGGAGAAGTTCATGGCAAAGGAGATTGACATTTCTACTCTCTCTATAGAGCTCCAAACATGGCTCATTTCAAAAGCTATTAGTATCTAGTTTATGCATGTGAATTTTCATAGCATTTGGTTTAGTAGGTTGGGAGAAATTTTAGTTTATATCTCATGGTTAATCTTTTTGTATTCTTGAAAAATAGAGGTTCCACCGTTGAGTGTCTAGTTCGTTTCAATAACATATTTTGCTTAGTCCTTATACTCTTGTGCATTATATACACTCAGGTAGGATTTTTTCTAATTATAATCACGCTGGTTGCTTTGAGGATTTGAAGTTCATTGTCACATCACAAGATAGTAAGTTTTTTGAGCTAGTCGATGCCACAAATCTATCTATTTTGTATCGACTCTTTCTCCTTGATGCTCTAAAGTACATATGCATTTTATTGTACTTATCACATGCCTTTTAGGTCTATGTGAGTCTCCATATGAAGTTAAAGATCAAAGGATTTTGGTATGAATGCCTAAGAGAGAGGCCATCACGCATATGATAACAAAGGAAAAACCAAAAAAGAATATAATAACCATTGAAGAGAACAAAGAGTGATGTATATACATAGGAGAGGACCTAAGTGAAGAAGAAGAAGTAGAGGTTGTAGCTTTACTAAGGGAATATAGGGATGTGTTTGTATGGACCTATAAACATTTGAAGGGATTAGATCTAGAAATATGCTTTTATAGGATCCCCATGACGTCTGATGCCAATCCCACCAAATAGAAGTGCCACACATATAATGATACTTATGCGGAAAAAATAAAAGAAAGAAATTGATAGATTGATTGAAGCTAGATTTATCTATGAGATTGAGCATAGTGAATGGGTCTCCCCCATCCTAGTGGTGCCCAAGAAGAATGGAAATTGTGGGTGTGTATTAACGTTAAAAAAGTTAATGCCACTATGATAAGAGATAACTATCCACTTCCAATCATTAAACATTTATTAGAGCATATTATAGGCAATGAACTTTATAGATTCTTTGATGGATTTTTAGGTTACAACAATGTAGCCGTTGCCTTAGTAGATCAACACAAAATGGCCTTCACCATAGAGTGGGGAATCTTTGCATTTTGTGTGGTGCCTTTTGGGCTCACCAATGTGTCACGAGGAAGGAGATAAGGGAGAGAGCTCACACACACACTCTCACTCTCAAGGAGAAGCACACACACAGATTGAGGCAAGGAAGAATGATCTCCTTCTTCTTCTTCTATTACATAAAAGGAATGTACAAGAATGACCTAAAAAACAAGAATACAACCAGTGCAATATATAAAGACCAGTACATAAGGAAAAACCTAATGTTCGCGAATGAGTGAGATGGCAAGAAACAAATGTGCCATCACTCTCGGTAGATAAATCTAATAAAGCTCAATGAAGTATCCCTGACATATACCGGCGTGACCACTATACATGTAAGAGAAACGAAAAACTGGTACGTGTCATCCTGGATCATCACATGTTGAGCTTGATATCTCAACACTCCCCCTCAAGCTCAATGCTATATCCTGTAATCCAAGCATCTTCTGAAACTTCTTCAACTTCTCAGCTCCAAGTGCTTTGGTGAAAATATCAGCAACCTGCTCATCTGTTCTTACATAAACAAGATCAATATCACCTGCTAATACCTTCTCTCTGATGAAGTGATAATGTACCTCGATATGCTTTGTTCTAGCATGGAAAACAGGGTTCCGTGCTAACTGTTTGCTGCTAAGATTATCACATAGATAGTGATAGGCTTTTGCACTTCCACACCTAAATCTGCAAGTAACATCTCCAGCCATGATGCCTCACATGCTGCTATTGCAACTGTTGATATATTTAGGTAGTGATGTGTGTGAACACTCTAGGACCGCCGGGGCACTTTTTTCCCTCTTAGGAGGTTTTTTTCCCCCGGCTTGTATATACGCCTATTGCGCTAATGGGCTACTTATCTTTGTACATTCTCTAGTAATACATTCAGTCTTGTGTGTTGTGCTCCAAGCTTCTTCTTCTTCCTTGTGTTGTTCACGTGCTTCCGAAGACGTCTAACTCCAACAATTGGTATCAGAGCAGGTCGTCGCTTCATCTAGGGCACCGTCGACACTCCTCCGTTTGCAGTCTTAGATTCGCACGAAATTTGGTGAGCTCGTTTCGGCATCCGAATGCACTATCCCAGCGCTTGTGCAGGCTATTTCGTCCTTTTGTGCCAAAGGTATATACCAGTTTCTGTTCGCCAGTTTAAGCGTCTCAAAGTCTGCTACAGGTCTAGCAGAACTCGTCTGGGCAGTTTCGTTCAACTTTTTGAGATACAATCAATTTTTTGCATCAAGGTATTTTAGTCACCGGCCATGGCTGAAAGCAATGATGTATTCCGTGTGTTGGCTCTTGAGGATAAGTTGGATGGTACCAACTACCCATTATGGGCTTATATGATGCGACATGTATTGGTTGCAAAAGGACTGTGGAACATTGTGCAGGGTGTTGAAAGACGTCCTGTTACACCTGCGACTACAGGTACTACAAATATAGGTGCTGGAGCTGATGAAGATGGTGTCGAAGATGATATTGTGCAAATTCCTGTTCGTGCTTCTGTTTTTGTTGCACCTACTACAGAGCAGATTCGTTGGGATGGTAGAGATGCCCAGGCACATGCATTGACAACTTTGTATGTCAAACGTGCCATTATTCCTCACACACGCTCTTGCAGAACAGCTAGGGATGCTTGGGATACACTTACCACATTGTACCAAGCTAGGAATGAGGCTCGTGTTGCTTATCTACAAAAACAGTTGGAGAGTGAGCACATGAATGAAGGTGATTCTATGGACAATTTCCTAACGAAGATCAAAGATTTGAAGGAACAATTGATTTCTGCCGATGAGGTTATACCAGATAGCTCACTTGTGCAGACCGTTCTGAATGGTCTTCCTGACTCATATCAGAGTTTTGCTTCTACTCTTCGGTTGATGATGAAAGGCAATCCGAATGCCTTATCATTTGAGGACATAGTCTCTGTTATGTTGTAGGAAGATGAGTCCAGGCAGAACAGGTCCATTATGCAAGTTGCAGATCAAGCTTTCCTGGCTAGTCAGAAGGGCAAAGGAAAATGGAGCTCTTCTACTAGTAAGCAGAAATCTGCAAATGCTGCACATTCAAAGAACCAAGACAAAGATGAGAAAAAATCAGAAAAGCAGAAATTGTTTTGTAAGTATTGTAAAGGCAATGATCATATCATAAAGAACTATCCAAAACTGGCTGCTAAAGAGGCAAAGAAGAAAGAGGCTGGAATGGTTGTTGCAGAGGCCTCTACACCAAAAACAGAGTCTGCAAATCTTGTGCAGGAAGAAGAATGGGCGTTTACTACTGTCTGTAGTTTTGACCCATCTTCTCATGATCAGTGCATGTCTGCAGTAGACTCAGATGTTTGGTACTTTGACAGTGGGGCGACCAAACATATTACCTCGCAGCGTAGTTTCTTCTCTTCACTCGAGCCTGTCCCTACAAGGAATACTGTTACATGCACCAACAACTCCTCTTATCCTGTTATGGGAGTTGGTAAGATCATTTTGACTACTGCTGATGGTAGTTCTTTCACTTTGTCAGATGCTTTATTTGTGCCAGGGATCAAAAAGAATCTGTTATCAGTTTCTGCATTAGCCAAGATTGGCTTGGTTGTGAAATTTGTTGATGATAGGTGTACAGTTCATGATCTCTCAAATCGCGATGGGATTATTGCTTCTGGCATTTTATGTCGTGGGCTGTATAAGCTCATAGACTATGAAAGATCTGTGAATGATTCGACATATGCAGCTCAAGATTCTCAGGCTATGTCACATGCAAAGCTTTGGCATGCACGCTTTGGTCATCTAAATTTTGCTAGTTTGCTACGCCTGCAGAAATTTAAAATGGTGTCCTCTTTGCCCAAACTTGAGGCACCTGGAAAACATGTTTGTGAAGGCTGTATTTGTTAGTATATGATCAATGTCTACCCCTCATGATTGTATGCACATTTTGTAAGGCCCCCTTTATGAGGAGAAGCCAAGCGTGCATTACCCAATTGATGGGAATCCCAACTTGAATGTTGGATGAAGGTCATATTGGACCATGTAAGATATTATAAGGAAAGGGAGTTACCAGGGTCCCCAATTGTGGGGTCCGGGGAATATTCCATGGAATATTCCCTGTCGGAGTCAGAAAACATTTATATTTGTTAGGTCGGTTCAACCAGTCTAAGCCGTGTATGGCAATTACGCGGGCGGTGGCCGCCCACGCTCTGCCGCCCATGTATTGCCGTCCATGGCAGGCCACCCATGATCCTATATATACATGACTTCTGCACTACCTAAGACACCGAGTTGAGCCAGCATACCTCTACCTTGTATCTCCCTATCTAGAGTTGTCTAGATCACCATTTAAGCTCTACCTTGAGAGCGCACGGGTGGACAACGCCATCATCTTTGTACTTGTTGCTAGTAGAAAATTGTTGAGATTCTCCTATATCTGTTATCTTCTCTGCTATTGCTCCTGTGTTATATTGCGTAACTATTGTCTTACATGGTATCAGAGCTGTAAGGTTCGAATAGCTTGAGAAGTATCATTATTTTAGCCTACTAGCAGACTAGAATATCAGTAGATTATTCGAGTGATTACATGATGGCTTCATCGTCGAACACTAGTCTTGGTGCTTCTGCTAATGTTAATGCTGCACCTATTCGAATTCGTCCACCTGCATTCACTGAAGGGAAGCTGGATGGAACCAACTATACACTCTGGAAGTTCAAAATTTCTGCAATTTTGGACTCCTATGAATTACTTGACACTGTCATGGGACCGATGGGATTGGATCCAGAGCCTATACCAGTTGAAGATCCAGCAAATTCAAGATTGATGATTCAGCCAGATCCAGATCTTCTACGAGCTTGGAAGAGGCGGAATGCTGATGCATTATGTGCGATTGTCACTAGTGTAAGTGATTCTGTGCTTACTTTAGTTCAACATACTACTAAAGCACATGAGGCTTGGGGCATATTGGCTCGACAATATGAGACCAAGAACCACACTAGGATACAGAATTTAGAAAATCAGTTGGCAAATGAAAAGCATTCTGATTCTGAAAAGGCTGAAGATTTTATCAAACGGATAAAGCATCTTCAAGATCAATTGGCTGCAGTTGGTGTTGTTATAACACCAGAAGAGCTGGCTCGAAGATCTGTACGTGTTCTTCCAGCAAAGTATGATGGATTAGTAACAGCCCTTAACACTCAGGTAAGGCCAACTCCTCTTACATTTGAAGAGTTTTGTGCGATGCTTTTAGAAGAAGAGATGCGGCTGAAGAATCGGCAAAGTACAACTGATGCTGCATTCTCAGCAAATGCAAAAGGTAAAGGCTCTTCTGAGGGATCAAAGAAGAAGCCAAAGAAGAAAAAGTTCACAGGAAGTTGCTTCTATTGTGAAAAGAAAGGCCATGCCATCAAGGATTGCAGAAAGAAGCAAGCTGATGAACGGAATGGGACTGTAAAATCATCATGGAAGAACAAAGAGTCTGCAAACAACACAGAGCTGGAACTTTGGGTAGCTATTGAAGAGGTATGTTCATCTGCTCAAGCTCGTGTTGACGAGCCATGGATTTTAGATAGTGGAGCTTCTCGCCATATGACCAGTAAAAAGGATTGGTATAGTTCCCTAATGCCTCTGCGGGAATCCATCAATGTAGTGGTGGGAAATGACTCCAAGTGTCCAGCCAAAGGAACTGGAACCATCTCTTTTATCACTTCTCCAGGTGTTGAGAAAAAGTTATCCGATGTTCTCTACGTACCTACACTCAAAAGAAATTTGTTGTCAGTTTCTGCAATAACAGATCATGGACTTGAAGTTCACTTCAATAAGAGTGGTGCAGAAATCATGGATTCATCAGGTAATGTTGTAGGTAAAGGGATACGACGGGATAAATTGTATGAGTTAAGTGCTTTAACTGCTACAGAAGATAAAGATGTAAGCAGGTTATGGCACCAAAGATTTGGGCATCTCGGATTTGCAGTTTTGAAGGAGATGCAAGGAACAGGGATGGTTGCTCATTTGCCTGCATTTTCAGATTTGCAGGAACCTTGTGAAGCTTGTATGATGGGCAAGCAACAACGAAAGGCATTTCCAAGAGAGACCAGCAATCGATCTCAAGCTCCTCTAGAGTTGGTACATGCTGATCTCTGCGGTAAAATGTCTACACCTGCTTTAGGAGGATCTTTCTACTTTTTGCTGTTAGTCGACGATTATAGTAGAAAGATGTGGGTTTATTTCATTCGAGAGAAGGCTGATGCTTTTGAAAAATTTAAAACGTGGCATAAGTATGTAGAAAATGAATCAGGAAGGAAACTAAAGAAATTTAGAACAGATAGAGGAGGTGAATTCTTGTCAACAGAATTCAACAATTACTGTAAGGATCATGGTGTGAAAAGGCAACTTACCACAACTCATACACCTCAACAAAATGGCGTTGTTGAGCGCAGGAACAGGACAGTAGTTGAAATGGCTCGTTGTATGTTGAAGGCTCAAGACATGCCTGATTCATTCTGGGCAGAAGCAGTCAATACAGCAGTGTACATCCTCAATCGAAGCTACACAAAAGCACTAAAGGGGATGACTCCTCAAGAAGCATATTCTGGTAAAAAGCCTTCAGTTTTGCATTTCAGAATTTTTGGTTGTTTCTGTTATGCACATATTCCTGATTCAACAAGATCAAAGTTGGATTCAAAAAGCAAAAAGTGTGTCTTCCTAGGATATAGTGAAGAGTCTAAAGCATACAGGTTATGGGATCCTGAGGCAAGGAAGATTTTTGTCAGCCGAGATGTGGTGTTTGATGAACGACCACACTTAGTAGAAGATAAAGGTAAATCTACTATCTCATCAAACGGAGAAATATCTCACCTTGTGCCTATCAAAAGACAGGTTAAAGTTGAGGAGGAGGAAACATCTGATGGAGAAATTTCCTCAATAAAAAGCCAACCAGTTGTAGCTGCACAGCGTAAGCCACTACCAAAGTGGGCACAACAGCTCTTTGATGATCACAATCCACATGTAGATGTACCAGAATCATCATCGGATGGATTACGAAGATCAAAGAGAATAGAGGAGCAAAGAAGAGCCTCAGAACACATTGTTAACATGGCTCTAATGGCAGATATCATGGGTTCGATAAAGGAACCTACCACCATTGAAGAAGCCATTGATGATCCAGATTGGAGAGCGGCAATGCAGTCTGAGTATGATAGTATACTCAAAAATGATACATGGGATCTAGTCGACTTGCCGCCAAAGAAGAAGGTAATAGGTACTAAATGGATTTGGAAAGCTAAGTATAAAGCTGATGGAACATTAGAAAAGTATAAGGCACGATTAGTTGCACAGGGTTTTTCACAGATTGAAGGATTTGATGTTCAAGAAACTTTTGCACCAACAGCACGCATGACAACTATTCGGACGGTACTTGCAGTAGCTGCACAAAAGTCTTGGCCTATTTTCCAGATGGATGTCAAATCTGCATTTTTGAATGGTCACCTCAAGGAGGAGGTATATGTATCTCAACCACCAGGTTTTGAGGTGCCCAATTCAGAAAATAAAGTTTGCAGGTTGAAGAAAGCTTTGTATGGACTTAAGCAAGCTCCACGGGCTTGGTACCAACGAATAGATCATTTTTTCAAAAATATGGGTTTTGAAAGAAGTACTTCTGATGCTAACTTGTATGTAACGAAAAGGGATAGCAAGCTAGTTGTTGTCATTGTATATGTAGATGATTTGATCATTACAGGAGATCATCAAGAACTCATCAATCAAACTCGAATCAGCTTGGGAACTGAGTTTGAAATGACAGACTTAGGTCTACTCCATTTTTGTCTGGGAATTGAAGTATGGCAAAGGAAGGATGGCATTTTCATCTCACAACAAAAATATTCCAAAGAAATTCTCAAGGCATTTGGAATGATGGACTGCAAACCAACTAGCACACCTATGGAGGTAAATCATAAGCTATCTATGGATGATAACATGCCTGATGTAGATGCTAAGAAGTATAGGAAGCTCGTTGGAAGTCTTATTTTTCTGTGCAACACTAGACCAGACATTTGCTATGCTGTTGGAGTGTTAAGCAGGTTTTCCAACAAACCTAAGGAGAGTCACTGGAATGCTGGAATGCGAATTCTAAGGTACATTGCAGGAACCTTGGATTTTGGTATTTTGTATACCACAGGTGATACACTCCAAGGATATTGTGATTCAGATTGGGCTGGAGATTGTGATTCTAGAAAATCAGTTTCTGGATATTGTTTCTCACTTGGTTCAGGAATATTTTCTTGGGTAAGTAGGAAGCAACCAACTCTCGCACTCTCCTCCACTGAAGCAGAGTACAAAGCAGCTTGTTTTGCTTCTTGTGAGGCAGTCTGGTTAAGGAGAATTCTTGCAGATCTAGGCTTTCCATCAAATATGCCAACTGTACTCAAGTGTGATAATCAAAGTTGTATGGCTATTGCAAAGAACCCAGTATTTCATGCTCGCACCAAGCACATAGAAGTACAGTACCATTACATTCGTGAGCTAATTGAAGATGAAATTGTGGAGCTAGAATATTGCCCAACATAGGCAAATTGTGCTGACATATTCACTAAAGCACTTGGAAGAGAGCAGCTCAACAAGCATCTTCAACAGATGGGCATAGGACCGAGACCTACTTGAATTATCATCGGTAAACATTGAGGGGGGGTGTTAGTATATGATCAATGTCTACCCCTCATGATTGTATGCACATTTTGTAAGGCCCCCTTTATGAGGAGAAGCCAAGCGTGCATTACCCAATTGATGGGAATCCCAACTTGAATGTTGGATGAAGGTCATATTGGACCATGTAAGATATTATAAGGAAAGGGAGTTACCAGGGTCCCCAATTGTGGGGTCCGGGGCAGCGGTGAGCAGCCCCGGCTGGGGGGTCCAAGGGGGCCAGCGGGCCCCCTGGCTGGGGGGTCCCAGGGGGCCAGCGGGCCCCCTGGTGGGGGTCCGGGGGCAGCGCCCCCGGCGCGACGGTAAAGGGAATATTCCATGGAATATTCCCTATCGGAGTCAGAAAACATTTATATTTGTTAGGTCGGTTCAACCAGTCTAAGCCGTGTATGGCAATTACGCGGGCGGTGGCCGCCCACGCTCTGCCGCCCATGTATTGCCGTCCATGGCAGGCCACCCATGATCCTATATATACATGACTTCTGCACTACCTAAGACACCGAGTTGAGCCAGCATACCTCTACCTTGTATCTCCCTATCTAGAGTTGTCTAGATCACCATTTAAGCTCTACCTTGAGAGCGCACGGGTGGACAACGCCATCATCTTTGTACTTGTTGCTAGTAGAAAATTGTTGAGATTCTCCTATATCTGTTATCTTCTCTGCTATTGCTCCTGTGTTATATTGCGTAACTATTGTCTTACAGTATTTTGGGCAAAATGCAACGTTCTTCCTTTCCAAAAGATGGTTCAGTTCGGGCTACGATGAAATTGCAGCTTGTACATAGTGATGTCTATGGTCCTATGCAGACACCCTCTTTTGGAAATTACCTTTACTTCGTGACTTTCATTGATGATTTTTCCAGGCATGCATGGGTATATCCACTCAAAGCAAAGTCCGAAGTGTTCATGTGCTTCAAACAGTTTTTGGTTTTGCCTGAAAATCTGTCAGCATGTAAAATGGGCACCCTCCGTTTTGATCGAGGGGGGGAATATATGTCTTCAGGTTTTAATGCATTTCTGGCTGAACGTGGGATAAAACACGAGTGTACAGTGCCGTATACACCTCAACAGAATGGAGTTGCTAAACGGAAGAACAGGTCTCTCATGGAGATGGCGAGGTGTATGGTCAAGAGTCAGGCTTTACCTCATAGTTTCTGGCTTGAGGCTGTCATGTGTGCAGCATATGTACTGAACAGGTGTCCCACTAAAGCACTGCAGTCTATCACTCCATATGAGGCTTGGCATGACTGCAAGCCATCTGTTGCTCATCTGCGCATTTTTGGTTGTTTGGCATATGCATTAGTGCCTGAACAACATCGCAGAAAATTGGATGATAAAGCAGTTAAATGTATTTTTGTTGGATACAATTCTGAAAGTAAAGGCTATCGCCTGTATCATCTATAGAGCCCTAACCGGTCGAAACTAAAGGTACAAAGTATTTTTTTCCTCTTAAGGTTCAAAGGTTGAATCTAAAATCTTAAGGTGCAAAAGTAAAAGAATTAAAAGGAAAAGTGAAGGTGGAAGGCCACGTACGAAAAGGTGGAAATAGGCCGCCCAATCAAAATTTTATTTTAAAAGTCACTCTTGTTCTAAAGTCACTAAAAGACAAAGTAGCGAATCGTTGAGGACCAGTTCAAATAGACAATCTTGGGACATTGAAAGGACACCAAGATTGTATTGCAGTTAGAGTGCGCGAACCGGCGGACTCTCAAACAAAAGGAAGGACAAAGGCTATTCTTACACATCGGGAGTTGAGAGCAAGGGAGAGCTTCAGAAGAGCAAGAAAGGAAGCAAGAAGAGCCTCCAGTGTGGGACGACATTCAAGAGTGCAAGAGGTGTCAAGAGAAAAGTGTGCAGAGAAGAGAGAAGGCGGGCTGGATTCCAAGAGTTCCAAGGGCATTGCGTGCTGCACAGTGATACCAATTCCTTAGCTTGGCGGAAGCTTAGTGCAAGGTGTGCACAAGGGAAGCGGGAAGCAAGTGAAGGATTGGCACACGAGAGGCCGCCGCTAGAGGACTTGAGATAATTGGTCTCCAGTAATTGATACTCTCTGAAGTTGTATTTAGTCATTGCTTGGACTGTGCGCAGTCATTGTAATTGTTGCAGGATAAGTAATATTCAAGGGTTCCAAGAGTCTTCCTTTGCAGAAGTCTCACTATTATTCCATTTTCATCATCTTCTTTTTCTCCTACAAACCCTCAAACTCCTTCTTGTCCCCGAATCCCCAACAAATTTGGCACGCCCGGTGGGACTTCCAAGGAGCTTTGAGCATAGGAGAATATATATTGCCATTGGAGGACAACATTCCAGTGTCGACAACATTACTCCAGTGGGCCAAAAGGTACATCCTTCTATCAAGATCTCATTTTAAGTACACTATGAATAGCTCATGACCGCGACCCGGCCACAAACCTTGAGAATCAAGTGCAAGCAGACAAGAAGAAAGACAAACAGAAGATCATCGAGTCCACTTTCATCGACTTCATCGGTAGGAAGCATGGCAGGGCAGGTGGACCTAGAAATCTTGCTCTCCAGGTTAAACATAAAATTCCCCTCCTTCAGAGGTTTAGCCCATGAGGACCCAGATGAGCACATTCGACGATTTCTTTCATTATGTAAGACTAGGGGACTAATGGGTAGGGAAGATGCTTTCTTGATACTCTTCCCCGCCACATTGGAAGGTCTGGCAGACAAGTGGTTTAGTCAGTTTGCCGAAAACCACTTTACCTCTTGGGACTTGATGAAAGAGGCCTTTAAGAATCAATTTCAGCAGGGCAACACGGCTGAGATCATTATAGAAGAATTGGAAAACTTGAAGTTGGGTCCAGGAGAGAAGTTCCCCGAATTCGTGACGAGGGCAAAAGCATTAATGGCCAAATTACCGGATCCACCACACGACTTCTTTGTCAAGAAGTGGTTAGCCAAACCTTTACCTGTGGTCACCCAATGCAAAATAAAAGAGTTGGTGCTACCTACGGCCTCTGTTGAGGAATTCATCAACACAGCCACCCGCTTGGAACAAATAAGGCACCAGTATGGTACATCGTCTTCCCAACTATCATATGGTACAGAACTGGAGGACCCAGTGAGCCAGTTAAGAAGGGAATTGGAAGGCTTGAAGAGGAATAAGCCCTATACAGAGGAGGAGACTACTGTAGCCCAGCTGAGAAGAGAGATTGAAGCCCTCAAGCTACAAAAGGAAGAGGAAGCCCAAGCAGAGGAACTCGCTCAGCTGAGGCAGGAGTTGCAAGAACTAAAAGGAGGCGGCATTAAGAACGGACTATGGTGCTCCATGTGCAGTAAGCAAGGACATATAGTAAGTGAATGTCCTTTGCTAAATGTGACTTGCCAATTATGCAGAAAGATTGGGCATGAGGCCCATGAATGCCAATCAAGGGGAATACCGACAACGACATACTGGACACAAGGCGGGCTCTTGCCACCAGCAAATGTAATGGCAGCAGCAACAAACCAAGGTAATAACTATAATCCTAGACCAAGAACTAACCTTGCGAATGGGCCTAGAAGGCCAATTATTTGCTTCAGGTGTGGAGAATGTGGGCACTACCAAAGTAGGTGCACCCTACCAGAGAATGCACCGCCTTGCAGGAACTGCCCTGAGGCCAGAGACCATTATACAAATTGTTGTCCTAAGAATCAAGCCTCTTCATCAGGGCCCCATATCCAAATGATTTCTGTGCAGGAAGAAGAAATGGCAAATCAAGTTAAGGTGCCGTCACCATCTACTAGGGTGGTGCAGTTAGAGGAAATTGACTCTTTTACTGTGCAGACAAGAAGCAAGGGGAAGGCTCCAGTGGACGTGGGTCAAGAATCATTGATTAATGGATAAAACATAGACAAAGGTGTGTCCGAAGACCTAGCCACCACAATTGCAGACACAAGGAAAAAGGAAAATTGCACAGGTACCAGTGATGCCATTGGACAGGCATTCAGCAGGGCTCATGAGGAGTTGGACAAGTCAAATGGAGCCCAAGCTCTTAAGGAATCAGAAGCCTCCAGACTGCTCAAGTCCATAAAAAAGGAGGTTAGTATTCTTGATTTAATAAAGATGGATGGGAAATTCAGGTCAGAATTATTACAGATAATTGATGAAGCTTCTACGACAAGCTTAGTAGCTAAGACTGCTATCTTACATCAAGGGATAATCAGGGGGGAAGCACCCCTCACAGATTATAAAAGCCCTCGGCTCACAATATCAATCAAGGGCCATGAATTTCAAGGTGTTATTGTAGATGGTGGTTCTGGCATTAATTTGATGCCTGAACATACCATGAAAAGGATTGGACTCCACCCTTCAAGACCTGCAAATTTTACGGTCACTTTGGCAGATCAGAGCAAAGTAAGGCCCTTAGGGGTAATCCCAAAAGTTCCACTTGAAGTACAAGGTAATCTATTTATCCTGGATTTTGTGGTTTTAAGATTGCCCCAAGTTGAAGGAGGATTTCCCCTCTTAATTGGAAGACCTTGGCTGAGGCATGCCAGTGTCATTCATGATTGGGGCAAGGACACCATGTGGGTACAAAAGAAAGGGCAGGAGCTGACACAAATTCATTTAGAAGAAGGCCCAGACAATCAGGGAAACACTAGTATGATGCAAACAGTGAGCATTTGCATGGAAACAGAAGCGGAGGATCAACCCCAAATAGATTTTGAGGAAGAAGAGGATATTTTAAGTTGGCTTCATGCCGGCAACTCTTCTTCTTGTTTTGGAATTTTTCTTGATCATCCCGGTACAATTGGAGGCTATGATGAAGACAAAGGAAAGGTCCAGGTTGATGGATTGGGAGAGCCCATCACCGACCACAGAAGGGGCAGGAAGATACCCACCAAATACACATTGGAGGAGGATGTGTCAGCATCAGATAACGAAGTTTCCCAAGCTAAAAGCAAGGTAAAAAATTCTGAGGTTGAATGTTCTTTCCCAATTCAAGAAATCCCTGCAGGATGGATGCAGGACAAGGAAGAAAACATCGAAGTTCAAAATACACCTGCTTATGAAGCAATGCACGAAAAGCTAGTAGAAGAAGACAAGGAAGCAGATGCACAAGAAGATAATCTGGTAACAAGAAATCCGGTTCAAGAAGTACATTTATGCACCCAAAACAATAATCAACCAGTTCTAGTGGCCACTTGGTTGTGGAGCCACCCAAATCTTCTGGAAAAGGTAAAATCATTCTTAACCCAGTATGCAGATGTTTTTGCCTGGCATTATAAAGACTTAGAAGGAGTGCCTGCATCTTACGGAGAGCACAGAATTCCTCTGGTTGAGGGAGCCAGACCCATCAGAGGAAGGAGTTATAGACTCAATCCAAAGTATGCAGAAGCTGTCTATGTGGAAATCCAAAAGATGGAAGATGCAGGAATCATCATTCCTGTGGAACACTCAGAGTGGCTCTCACCTATGGTTATAGTACCAAAGAAGAATACTAATAAAATCAGGATTTGTGTGGACTTTAGAGCTCTCAACAAAGTGACCATTCCAGACGGGTTCCCTATGCCTTTTGCAGAACAAGTCATTGAAGAAGTGGCGGGGCATGCACTATATAGTTTTATGGATGGTTTCAGTGGCTATAACCAAATATCAATACACCCAGAGGATCGTGAAAAGACTGCTTTTATCACACCGTGGGGAACGTATGTGTATGTAAAAATGCCATTTGGGCTAAGAAATGCTCCAGCCACATTTAACAGAACGGTCAATCTCATTTTTGGACCCTTATTGCTGGAATCACTTAAAATCTTCATGGATGATTTCTCTTCATTTTCAGGATCTCACAAAGAAACTCACCTAGATTGTTTGGACCAGCACCTGAGTCAGCTGCAGAATATTTTCCAAAGATGCAGAGAAACCAAGTTAAAGCTCAACCCAAATAAATGTCACTTCCTTGTGACAGAAGGAACCCTCTTAGGACATGTGGTATCCGCTAAAGGTATGGCCCCAGATCCTGACAAAATTCTCTCTATATTAAAGTTACCTAAACCCAAAACTCCTAAAGAGATCCAGAGTTTTTTGGGGCATACCGGTTATCATAGAAGGTTTATAAAAATGTATGCAGAGATAGCTAGACCTCTGACTAGACTCACAGGTAAAGAAGTACCTTTCAAATGGGAAGAAGAGGAGGAAAAAGCATATCAGACATTAAGGTCACGGCTAGTGTGTGCTCCTATCTTGGTCACCCCGGAGTGGTCAAAAATCTTTCATATACATGTCGATGCCAGTGCATATGCAGTGGGAGCAGTTCTAACTCAACCCAGTGAAGAATTTAAAATGGACAGGCCAATTCAATATGCCAGTAGAATCTTGACCAAAGCTGAAAGAAATTACAGTACTACTGAAAGAGAAGCACTAGCAATGGTCTTTGCAGTTCAAAAATTCCGCCACTACTTATTGGGGGTAAAATTTATTATTATATCAGATCACCAACCTCTCAAGTACTTACTCAACAAACCACATGCTACTGGTAGAATATGGAGGTGGTTATTGTTATTCCAAGAGTTCGATTTCTCGGTAATCCATAAGCCAGGAAGAGAAAATGTGATGGCAGATCACTTATCCAGAATCAATAGGAGGGATCAAACCAGTGGTATCAATGATGATTTCCCTGATGCACACTTGTTTGCTATCCAACCTAAAGGATGGTATGATGATATCAAGCAGTTCATTAATACGGGATTGTATCCAGAAAGTGCTAATGATGTACTGAGAAAGAGGCTACTTATCAAAAGTAGACCATATACTTTCATTGAGGGCAAACTCTACAGACAGGGCAAGGATGACAGGATGAGGAAATGCTTAGAGGAAGATGAAGTGAGGGAAATACTGCAAATTGCACATGAAGGAACAGGTGGTGGGCACCTTCCAGGGCATATCATGAGCCAGAGAATACTAGATGCTGGTCTATGGTGGCCTACACTCTTTAGGGATGCAGATAATTGGAGAAAAACATGTGATGTGTGCCAGAGGTGTGGACCTAAACCCACAAAGCAAAGACATCACCCTTTGGTAGTTTCCACTTCTTGGCAGCCCTTTGAGAAGTGGGGATTAGACTTTGTTGGGCCTATATACCCTCCGGCACTTCCAAAGAAGGAAAAGTACTTACTGATAGCCACGGACTACGCAACAAAATGGGCTGAAGCTATTGCATCAACAGATTGCTCTGCACAAACAGTGGCTGACTTTGTGTATTGTAACATCATTTGTAGATTTGGATGCCCGCTGGAAATCTGTACCGATCAGGGTACTCATTTTGTTAACAAAATATTGCAGGAAATTTCCAACAGGTACCGCATTTTACACAGGACTTCTTCACGAGCTAATGGACAAGCCGAGTCAACAAACAAAGTATTAATTTCAATGTTACGAAAAGAATGCATGTTGCAGCCGACCTCTTGGGGACGAGCCTATCTGGGTACATTATGGGCATACAGACTGGCCTATAAAGAGACTGGGTATTCCCCCTTTCAATTAGTTTATGGCTTGGTTCCTATTGAACCATTTGAATTTATCAGAGGCTCTATAAGAACGGAAAGACTAGAGAAAAAGGGGATGGAAGTTTCAGCAAGGCTTACTGCTTTGCATAAACTAGAAGAATCGAGAATTCTAGCATCCAAACAGTTAGAGAAGCAGCAATTACACAGGAAGGAGACTCATGACAGAAATCTATGGCAAAACAAATTGAAGCCTGGAGATTTAGCCCTGCTACACAGACCACAAATTTCTAATCAAAACAAAGGGAAATGGGTCCCTCACTGGGAAGGCCCCTTTCGCATTACGAAGATGCTGCAGTGGGGTGCAGTGCAATTGGAAACACTCGCTGGCAACACCCTACCTTTGGTTAACATTTCCAGACTCAAGGCTTATTATCAAGTATCATAAACATTGCATTTTCCTTTATCTGGTTGGTTTTGGATTGTGTGAATAAGTAGTAATAATCAGCTCACAGGATTGTTGGGCGTCGTTTTTATGAAAATCATAAATTTGTTGGGCGCAAGTTTTGGGTGAAAATCCGAAAATTCGGCGCACGATTTTTTTTTCTTTTCTTTATCAATTTTGGGCGCATGTTTTCTTTTCCATCAATAAAGAGTCAAGAATTCATCAATTCATAAAAAAGAAATTCATCACTTGAATGGCTCATAGCTTTGCTAAGTAACTTTCAGTTTTGCCCTTTCCTTTGTTTGTCTCTCGGATGGATGAGATTAACATTGTCATCTCCTCTCCTTTTGATCACCTTTTTTATGCTAGACCGCTCCTTCTTGAGAGGTGCTCCCTCATTCGAAATAGCTATATAATATGGCCTCGTTCTTCATTCTTGCTTCAACATCCTCAGATTTCCGTTCTTATTCTCTGTGCACAAGCCAAGTCGGGCTTGGAAGGAAAGAAGAAGAGCATCTCACACCCTCTCCACCCCATCAGCTCCTCCCGCCACCACCCTCCCTCCTCCACAAAGGCTATTCTTACACATCGGGAGTTGAGAGCAAGGGAGAGCTTCAGAAGAGCAAGAAAGGAAGCAAGAAGAGCCTCCAGTGTGGGACGACATTCAAGAGTGCAAGAGGTGTCAAGAGAAAAGTGTGCAGAGAAGAGAGAAGGCGGGCTGGATTCCAAGAGTTCCAAGGGCATTGCGTGCTGCGCAGTGATACCAATTCCTTAGCTTGGCGGAAGCTTAGTGCAAGGTGTGCACAAGGGAAGCGGGAAGCAAGTGAAGGATTGGCACACGAGAGGCCGCCGCTAGAGGACTTGAGATAATTGGTCTCCAGTAATTGATACTCTCTGAAGTTGTATTTAGTCATTGCTTGGACTGTGCGCAGTCATTGTAATTGTTGCAGGATAAGTAATATTCAAGGGTTCCAAGAGTCTTCCTTTGCAGAAGTCTCACTATTATTCCATTTTCATCATCTTCTTTTTCTCCTACAAACCCTCAAACTCCTTCTTGTCCCCGAATCCCCAACATCATCCAAAGACTAAACGCATTCTGGTTAGCCGTGATGTTGTATTTGTGGAAGATGCTATTCAGCCATTGCTTTCATGTACTAAGGAGACATCTGTAAGCTCCAAAGACATGTATGATACTTTGATGCCTCTTTTTACAGGTGGACAGTCTAGTGCTGGTCCTAATGAGGCAACTTCTCAACCTTTGCAGGTTTCATATGATGATGCAGATCATTCCATTTCTGATGCAGATTTACATGATGCACTTGCTGATGAGAGAGCTGATATTGAGCAGGCAAAAACTATGCCAAAATGGCTAGTGCAGACTTTGCGTGACAACAAATTAGATGCACCTTTGTCATATCGTACTCGCTCAGGCTCTCATAGTGCCTCCTTTGCATTAGATTGCTATGCTATGGCTGCATCTAGTCTCTGTGATGAGAATGAGCCTGTTTCTTTTGATGAAGCACAGAATTCTGAAAATTGGATGGCTGATATGCAATCTGAATATGATGTTATAATGAAGAATGGTACATGGTCTTTATGTGACTTGCCTCTTGGCAAGAAGGCCTTTGCACCTACATGTCGTATGACTACTGTTCGAACATTTGTGCACTTGCAGCCCATCATGGTTGGAATGTACATCAGTTGGACATTAAAACAACATTTCTGAATGGTGACTTGCATAAAGAAGTGTATGTTTTTCAGCCCCGTGGCTTTGTGTAGAAAGGGCATGAAAACCAGGTGTGAAGGTTAAAGAAGGCGTTATATGGTTTAAAGCAAGCACCACGTGCTTGGTATGAGAAGATACATGCCTATCTGATTGCACATGGTTTTGAGAACAGTCCAACTGAAAGCACCTTATATGTTAAGCGTGCTAATGATGTGCTCACTAGTCCTTTTGAGAAGCATATTGCTGATTTTAAGGCTGATTTGCATGTCTCCTTTGAGATGTATGATTTGGGGCATTTGCATCACTATTTGGGCATTCAGTTTATGCAAGTTGATGGTGGAATGGCTTTGTGTCAAACGAAATATATTCACACATTATTGCAATGTTTTTGCCTTGAAGACTGTAAGCCTATTGCCACTCCTCTGGAGACAGGTTTACGATTGAGTCTTCATGATGCTGGAGATGCATTTGATGCTGTTCTATATCAGCAGGCTGTTGGATGCTTGATTTACTTATGCATTACTCAGCCAAATATTCAGTTTGCTGTCTCACAGATGAGCATGTTTATGCATTGCCCAGGAGTCACGCATTGGAAGGCGGTTAAGCGCATCTTTCGCTACTTGAGTGGTACTCGGCTACTTGGGTTGTTTTATCCCAAGGGAAGATCACTACCGCCAGATTTGCATGTTTTTTCTGACTCAGATTGGGCTGGTTGCTATGACACTCGTGTGTCCACCAGTGGTTTTTGCTTCATGCTTGGTAGCTCATGTATATCTTGGTTGAGCAAGAAGCAGCCTACTGTGGCCACTTCTAGTTGTGAGGCTGAGTATAGGGGAGCTTTCACAGCAATTGTTGAGTGTGTGTGGCTCAGACACCTTATGGCTGATTTGGGTGTTGGCTAGTCTTTTGCCACCACCATCTTCACTCACAGTCAGAGCGCATTGGCAGTTGCTAGGAACCCTGTGTTCCATGCTCGCACTAAGCACATTGAGGTGCATTATCACTATGTCAGGGAGAGGTTCTCTACTGGGGCGATCAGCTTGGCATATGTGCCCACGCAGGAGAACATTGCAGACCTTTTCGCGAAGGCTCTGCCTAGGGAGAAGTTTGAAGCTTTCCACAAAGCTTTGGACTTACTTCCTTTTGTGGAGTGATTTCCACATAGCTTGGCACTTCCTTATACATGAGTGCCAGCTCCTTGTTCACCGCATCACTCCCAGGGGGGATTTGTTGATATATTTAGGTAGTGATGTGTGTGAACACTCTAGGACCGCCGGGGCACTTTTTTCCCTCTTTAGGAGGTTTTTTCCCCCGGCTTGTATATACGCCTATTGCCCTAATGGGCTACTTATCTTTGTACATTCTCTAGTAATACATTCAGTCTTGTGTGTTGTGCTCCAAGCTTCTTCTTCTTCCTTGTGTTGTTCGTGTGCTTCCGCAAACGTCTAACTCCAACAACAACACCTCTATACTCAGCCTATGTACTCGACAAAGCAACAGTGGGTTGCTTCTTACTGCTCCATGTAATAGCTGCACCTCCAAGTGAGAAACAAAAGCCACTAGTAGATCTTCTATCTGGAGTAGTACCAGCCCAATCTACATCGGTGTATCCATGAACCTGCAAATCTACACCAGCTTCATAAAACAATGCATAATCCAAAGTAGCACTCACATAACATAGAGTGCACCTCAGAGCATCCAAATGTGGCTTCCTGGGAACCTGCATAAACTGACTTTCAAGTCCAACAATGTAGCTTAAATGAGGCCTTGTAATTGTAAGATATATAAGACTTCCCACAATTTTCCTGTACATAGTAGCATTTTCCAATGCTTCACCTGATGTAGTATCCAATTTCAAATTCTGATCTAAAGGCATAGAAATTGGCTTACAATCAGCCATACCATACTTTTGCAGCATATTCAAGGCATATTGCCTTTGCGACATCCATATACCTGTTTCTATATGTATAAACTCAATGCCCAAGAAATAGCGCAACACACCAAGATCTTCCATCTCAAATTCTTGCATAAGAAGTTTCTTTACCTCTTTGATGCTTTCTTCATTATCACCACCTAGAATCAGATCATCAACATAAATAGCCACAATAGTGATGCCATCATGAGCCTTCCTTGCATATAGTGAGTGATCTGCATCACACATAGAAAACCCAATGCTGGCTAAGTAATCAGCAATCCTTGCATGCCATGCATGCCAGCCTGCTTCAGCCCATACAAAGCCTTTTGCAACCTGCAAACATATTCTGGATGCTTTGAATCTTCATATCCTTGTGGCTGGTCCATATATACTTCTTCCTGTAACTCACCATGTAGGAAAGCATTCTTCACATCCATCTGATGCAAAGTCCATCCTTTTGCTGTAGCTAATGCAACAAGTGTTATGACAGTAGACATTTTAGCTACAGGGCTGAATGTTTCCTCATAATCAATGCCATATGTCTGTGTATAACCTCTAGCTACCAATCGTGCTTTATACCTGCTTATGCTACCATCAACATTATGCTTTACCTTGTAAACCCATTTGTAGCCTATGGATTTCTTTCCTTGCGGCAATGGAACCAGCTTCCATGTATCATTTCCATAAACTGCAGCCATCTCCTCATCCATAGCTTTTTCCCAATCTGCATTACCAATTGCATCTTCAAAACAAGAAGGTTCAGCATCTTGTATTACCTTTGTCATGTAGGCACAATGGTGAGCCATGTAACTATCATATGTCAATCGTTGCACTGAATTAAGCATCCTCCCAGATCTTCTTGGTCCTGGGTCACTTCTTCTTGTATCATCTGCATGTGCCCTTCTTACTCCTAGAGTCTTCACAGAGGGCAATCCAAGTTCCTCATCAAGACTATTTTCTGAACCGCTTGAATCTCCATCAACGTCTTCAAAACCTGCACCTGTTTTACTACCAACAGAAAGCTTTTCTTTACCTTTCTTGGATGTATTTGATGAATTTGCTGGACTGAAATTTCCACGCAATCTTCCACTCCATGGATTTGAGTTGGAACTATTGCTTGGTGATGCATCCGGTCCACTCAAAACTTGAGATTCTGCACTAGATTTTTCAGCATTTTCTTTGTCATTTGGTTCAAGATTCAGTCCTTCTTTGGCATCTGCATAGAAGCTTGACATTTCATCAAATAGCACATCTCTACTCACCTTCACCTGTCATGTGAATGGGTTATAACATTTGTACCCCTTTTTCTTAAGGGAATATCCAATGAAGACACATTTTTCTACTTTCGGATCAAGCTTCATCCTCAACTCATCTGGAACATGTACATATGCAATACAGCAAAAAACTTTCAAATGTGATAAGTTTGGATTTTTACCTGTAAACTTCTCTTCAGGTGTAACTTGATGTGCAGCAGCAGTCGGAGTTCTGTTCATGATGTATACAGCAGTATGCACAGCTGCTGCCCAATAACAATGAGGCATATTCTTCTCAGCCATCAAGGCTCTTGCTATTTCTGCAATATGTCTATTTTTGCGTTCAGCAACACCATTCTGTTGTGGTGTGTACCTGCATGAAAACTGACGCGAATTCCCTGATTTTTTAGAAAACTGTAGAACTCATTTGACATGTATTCACCTCCTCCATCAGATCTTAATGTTTGAATGTACTTCCCTGTCTTCTTTTCCACCATAACTTTAAAATTCTAGAAGTGAGTAAACACCTCGCTCTTCTCTTTCATGAAATATACCCATACTTTGCATGTATGGTCATCAATGTAAGTAACATAAAACCTGCAACCACCCATAGATGTGGTCTTTGCTGGACCCCAAACATCTGTATGTACTACTTCTAGTACATTCTCACTAACATGCTTGTCATGTGGAAATGATGCTCTTGATTGTTTACCAAATTGACATGCTGCATATACCTTTTGCATTTCTGCAACTTTGAAATTTGGTAGTCCATGGACAATCTCCTTTGACTGCATCAGTTTCAGCCTTTGCAATTTTGCATGTCCAATCCGTTTGTGCCATATCTCTATATCTGCAATAACTCCTGCACCTTTCGCAAACATGGCTGCATTCATTTCAGGAATCTTCACATTTACGGTGAACATCCTACCCACTTTGTTTCCTTTGGCAACCAATCGTCCATCCTGCTTATACTCTTCTACATATAATCCATCAGCATTGAACCTGACTTGTAATCCCTGGTCAACCATTTGTCCAACAGAAACCAGATTCTTCGTTATATTTGGAACATGCAGCACATCAGCGAGATGTTTTACCTTTCCATCCTCCATAGACAATGCTATGTTTCCTGTATGTTCAATAGGATGTGATGTGTCATCACCTGTTTCAACATATCTAGGAACTGGCATTTTCTGCAAACTACTAAACCATTTTGCATGACTGGTCATGTGATTTGAAGCACCTGAATCAACATACCAAACATTATCATTCGATTTTGAAACACCAACAAACATCGTATTCATCATGTGATGTTGAACCATAAACAGCTTCTCAGAATAATCTGCACTTGTGGATGCATAGTTGTTTTGCTGCCTTCTGTTATTTTGCTTCTTTAACCTGCAATCACATTCAAAGTGTTCAGGTTTACCACAATTCCAGCATCCTTTACTATCATTACCTGAATCATTTCTTTGGAAATTTTTGCGACCTCTTTGGCTCCGCCTGCCTCGAAACTGTCCTCTTCCTCCTGCATGATTCTGTTGTTGACCTTGGTCTTGGTTACTGTTTCCTCCTCCACTTCCAAAACCTCTACCTCTGCCTCTTCCTCTGCTAGAGTAGAATACCTGCTCAGAACTGGGCTTTCCTTGGGAGTTTGAATCCTCACCAAGATTCTTTTCTTCAATGATCAGCATAGAGACCAAATCAACAAAATTCGGAATATTTTCCCTGGTTTGTATAGAGGTTCTGAACTGCTTATATGTAGCTCCTAAACCACGAAGGCACAATTCCACCTTATCATTATCATCTACATTCACGCCAGTAGATGCAAGTGACTCACATATGCTTTTGATTTTTAGAGTGTAGTTACTTACCGACATGCTCTTTTTCTCCAATGTATGCAGCTTGTTCTTGAGTTGCAATTTCCGTGCCTTTGTATTGGTCTCGTACAAAGTGACCAAACTGTTCCAAGCCTCTTTTAGAGTCTTGGCATCCTGTATGTGTCCAATCATGCTATCCTGTATGCTAACAGATAGCCAATACATTACCTTTCGTGCTCCTTGATTCCATTCCTCATATGCTCTTAACTGTTCTCCAGTCTGATTCCTTTCTGGTAACTACGGAGCATTTTCATTCTCTCCTTCGATGTACTTCCAATAGCCTTTTCCCATCAGGAAATTCGTCATTCTGAATCTCCAAGCATGGAAGTTGTTCTTGTCCAGCTTATCGCTCATAAGCTGACTCATTCCATCTGTGTTTGCCATTTCTGCAACAATTCACAACACCGCAACACACTACAAGCAGCAATTCTGCTTGAACACTTGTCGCACTATGACATGACAGTTCGATCTCAGAAAAACACAGTTTTCGTGTATCAATAATACACGAAATCGCTTGAAATTCTGAATCTGGAATATATGAGTGTCGCCGAACACAACACAAGTTACAGTTTCTGAAACTGACCTGGTTTTTCTATGGGATCCACCTTGCGGGCTCGAAACGGAGGTCGAGATGGCTCCAAAAATATTTTGAGGTCTTCTACCTTCACGACAATTTTCGTAGCAAACGGAGGCCATTTGTGAAATCGCGTTTTCTCCACGCCTTGCCACGTAGTCTTCACCATCGCCTTCTCCACGAGCTCTCTATAGCCACGCTGGCTCTGATACCAGGTCATGAGGAAGGAGATAAGGAAGAGAGATCACACACACACTCTCACTCTCAAGGAGAAGCACACACACAAATTGAGGCAAGGAAGAATGATCTTCTTCTTCTTCTATTTCATAAAAGGAATGTACAAGAATGACCTAAAAAACAAGAATACAACCAGTGCAATATATAAAGACCAGTACATAAGGAAAAACCTAATGTCCGCGAATGAGTGAGCTGGCAAGAAACAAATGTGCCATCACTCTCGGTAGATAAATCTAATAAAGCTCAATGAAGTATCCCTGACATATACCGACGTGACCACTGTACATGTCAGAGAAACGAAAAACTAGTACGTGTCATCTTGGATCATCACATGTTGAGCTTGATATCTCAACACAATGCACTTGCAACATTCCAAAGGCTCATGTGTCATGTCTTCAAAGAGTTCTTGCAAAATAGCTTAGAAGTATATGCGGATGATTTATGTGTTCATTCCGAAGAAAGAAGACACCACATCCGAGAGCTTAGACAAATCTTCAACAAATGTAGAGAATGTCGAGTTTGTATGAACCCAAAAAGTATGTGCTCATGGTAAATCAAGGTAAGATCTTAAGTCATATTGTTTCTAAGAATGAAATATCAACAAATGAGGATAAAGTAAGAGCCATAGTGGTTGTTGAGGCCAAGGAATGTTAAAGAGGTACATGCCTTTATGGGCCATTGCAGATATTGGCGCAGGTTTATCCACATGTATGTGATCATAGCTAAACCTCTTTATGCTCTGTTGACAAATTTTGAGTGGAATGATGAATGAAAAAATCCTTTGAATGAGTTGAAGAGACATTTTTGCACAACACTAATAGTGACCACTCCCAATTGGAATAAAGCATTTCATGTCCATGTAGATGCATCCAATTATGAAATATGATGTGTACTAGCACAACACATAGGTGAATGAAGTCTAGATATGCCTATAACATATGCTAGCAAATTACAATTAAACATGATTGAATGAAATTATACAACAACCAAACAAGAAGGCTTAGGCATGGTATATGCCATGAAGAAGTTTAGACACTATCTATTGGCCAACAAGTTCAAGTTTTTCACTGATCATCAAGCTTTATTATATTCGGTCAATAAACCTAGAAATACAATATACTTCATAAGATGGTTCCTCTTACTAATGGAATATGACTTTGAAGTGGTTGTTAGGCAAGGTGGAACCCACCTTAAGGCAGATCATCTTTCTCGCATCACTTCAAGAGAGTCACCGCAAGGAGTGTTTGATGAATTGCTTGATGATTATCTCTTCAATTTAGAAGTTGTTCCTAAATGAGCAAATAAGTTGGTATCTATCCTAACCTTCAGAATCGCAAATAAGAATGTGAAAATGAACAAATGTGAAATTATAAAATCACAAAAATATCAAATATTGGTAGGAGTTATGTACAAACAAGATAGAGAGGTTGTACTAGCTTATTGTGTCAAGGAGGATGAACATAGTGTGTGGTTGCAACAAGCCTAAGAAGGATTGCTAGGAAATCACTATTCTAAACAACAAACATTGTAGAATCTGAAATGTTTAGGAGTGTATTGGCCTAGTATGGATAGAGAAATACATGAGAGGATTAAGAATTATCCAGTGTGCTAGAAGAGACCCCCAGTGGAGTATGCTACCCTTTATCACATTTCATTAATTCCAGAATGGAGTGCTGCATTGGTAGAATTTATGAGATAAAAAACACCACCAAGCGAGGCAAGTCTAGCAAGGAAACAAAGCATGGAGCAAGAGGCTTAGGATTACACCTTAGTAGGAGACAACCTATATTGAAGAGGCAAAGATGGTTGCTTAAAGACAATGCATTCATGAATCAAACTATTTGAAAATATTAAAAACTGCACATAGCAGTGTTGCAGGTGGACACTTTCGATCGGATTGAGTAATTAAGACCATTCTATTCTCAGGACTTTGGTGGCCCACTCTTCATATGGATGCACATACCTATTTGAAGAGATGTGACACATGCCAACATGAACATTATCCAATCAAAGAAGACGTGATGCCTTTGGGGCCAATGATGGGAGGACACACATTCTCAAAGTGGGGTATAGCTTTGTAGGTCCTATTAACCCCTAGCTTGAAACTCCCATGCAGAGTACATTATTGTACCCATAGATTACCATACAAAGTGGGTAGAAGTCAAAGCCACAACAAAGAATGATGCTCAAATGATGGCTAAGTTTTTATTTGAGAACGTGTTCACCAGATACAGGTTTCCAATAGAGTTAGTAAGTTATATAGGCATGCACATCTTGAACGAAGTAATTGAAAACCTTCTCCAAGAATTCTTGGTAATACATAAGAGATTTACCCCCTATCATCCATAAGCTAACAAAAATGATGAGAGCGCAAATAAGATCTTATGTAATGTATTGACAAACTAGTAAATAATAAATGCTCTGATTGGGATAAACAACTTCATCATGATTTTTATGCTTATCGAGTTGCCTATAAAATGGTACTCAATGCCACCCCATTTTAGATGGTCTTTAGAGAGAATGTTATGTTACCATTAGACTTCTTAATCCCGACTTTAAAAGTAGCACAATATCACAAGTGGAATGGACACAACTTTTCCTCTAAGATATTTGATCTAGAATGCTTAGGTGAGACTAGGCTATGAGTAGTAGCAAGCATCTACACTGCAAAGAAAAGACAAAGGGAATAATTTGATGCACACATCAAGGATAAAGGATTGAAAGAAGGAGACCTAGTGTTGGTTTATACACTAAATCAGCATGCCCATAATTGGAAAAATGAGGATATGGACCCATGGTATTAATAGAATTTCCACTAGCATTGGATTTCAATTGGCCACTTTGAGAAGGTGACATATTGCTAAGCTATATTAGTGGATGTCGAGTCAAGCTACTTATAGAGGATATGCTGATGAGACTCAACATTGCTAAGAAGAGAAAAGAACAAGAGTTAAGGGTTAGAGAAGAAGCACATGTAGAGGCTAGAGAGTGCATTAAGCGAACTAAGTTAAGGTGACAAGGTCTAGATGTCAACCCCAATGCCCCAAGATATCACAAGGCTATGTGCACCAAAAAGATTACATATCCTAGCCTCATAGATAGATGACCATTCGTCCGAGTTGAGTTAGGGCATGACACTACAAATAAGATGATCAACGCTTTGATTGATTCTGGAGCTGCCACTAGTGCAATTTGGTACTCATGTTGTAAAGGATTGGGCACGGAAGTTACGCTAGTAGAATCTTATTTAGTGGGCCTATGAGGCATGGAAACACCTTGTATCGATGAGGGAGACATTCCTATCCTCTTAAAGGATGTTCCTTTGAGAGTAAATTTGCTAGTTTTCCATGATGAGGACATGATGATATTAGGAAAGGATTGGTTGTACAATCATGCAATTGACTTAAACCTGTGGTAGCAATCGCTTCAAGTCTGGGTTAACAAGAAATGCCTAATAGTTGAGTTGGAAGGTAGGGACCCTTTTGATTCCTATACCCTACACTTTGCAGGCACTATAGAGTCCAATGTGCACCATTCCTCACCTAATGATGGGTAATTCATGCAAGAATTAGAACCCCCTTCTCTTCCAAAAGTATCAACATCACAAATGGAACAATCAATTTTGTAGAGTAGAGGAGGACAACTGCAACTAGATGGCAAGAAGGAGGCCACCTCAGTGACAAAAACTAATGTGCAACCTTGCTTCTTGCACACAACAAAACAATCTAAACCAAAGTCCAAGACTAAACAAATATGGGTGATGAAACGCAAGCAAACACCAACCTTGACCCAACAATTCCCATCATGGCAAGTTACCTATACCAAAAGAATAACGAAGAAACTTGGACAAGCTCAATCACAAGGTATCCAACAAATTTGAGTGCCTAAGGAATTAGCTACAACTCAACAAGGGTGATTACACATGTGGGTACCCAAGGAAATCTTACATACAAAAAACCCTATGTTCTCCCTCATGAGAAAGTCTCAACAACAAAGCCAAGGAGAAGCAAGAGTCAGAACCAAGCATAGAGATCAAAAGAAGATCAAATCACCTCTTCACTAATGGTAAGAAAACAATCAACAATGGTTTGGGTTCGAAAGCCAAAAGAACCATTAGGCCCCATAGGACCAAAGATCCAACCACACTAGATACAAAATTTAAGAAAACATCCAAAGTTGAAGACACCAAAATTGATCTGTATGTAGTCGATCACTATTCTAAAATGAATCCTTATAAAGAGGAATGATTAGTTGTCATTCAACCATCGATTGATTGCATCGTTTCAAGATCCAATGGAGGGCTTCGATTAAACTGTTGCACAAAAAGAGAGCCTTAGAGTAGGCTTGGGAGCTTAAGAAACTTTTGTGGGTGGGCTTAGAATAACCTCCAAACCACAAAAGTGCACACACACGATACTTCTCTTTCTTATCTTTTGAGGTACAAAGTTAGGAGGAGCAGTGAGTGACAATGGTGTGCTCAAAGAGGTGGGTTAATACCTTATGGATAATATAAAGCAAAGGCAATGTGTAATGCACTTAGTGCCAAGGTGAACCTCAAGCCTTTGAGTAGTAGAGGGCCAATACAAATAAGAAGAATTACAAATGATCCTTTTCATGAGCGAGGTGAGAAGTAATGAAAGGGTGAGTTTTCGATTAAGAATGAGGCTTGTGTCAAGTTGATAGTTGATAGTGATAGAATGGTGTGAGTGAATACATGCCTTAATTCCATGTGGACTTTGTGCTAAAATATCTTCTAAGCATATGCGTATGAAGACAATCAAAATGAGCGATACAATGAGACTAGATCTTTAGAAAGCAAGGCGATCAACTGTTTACTCAAAATGGATGTGGGAACCATTTTCCAGCTGCGCACAAATTTATTGGAATTCTCTTACTTCTTCTGAACAGCTCCACCTGCTGGTTTGCTCAACTTGGCATGAATCCAACAGAAGATGGATGCTCGAGCGGTGAATTTTGGGACAACTATATTCGTAGAGGATTTAGCATACAATGAATCTGACGTAGACTAGGCCGACGCTCTCTTCTAGTGGGCAAATCGCTTGAAGCTCTCTTTCATCTGATAGCTTCTGCCAAGTGAGACTTCCCTCTCAACATGAGAGCAGTAACTTTCAAGCACACTCACAGTAATCTGAAGACCAATCTGAGCATAGTGTGCATTGCGAATCATCTAAAAGCTCTGTAGCTATGAGAATTCTGGTGATGAGAGGATGTGTTGAACATTAAGAGACGTGATGAGAAGTCTGCGCTGGTGCTGAACGAGGCGATCAATGTAGCTATATGCAACCACGAAGCAAGGAGTACTGCAATTTGCATATCTGAATATCCTCTCTAGGTACTGATCATAGGTACTGAAGCAAGGAGTACTGCTCTATACTGATCATAGGTACATGGACGCCTGTAAACATGGAGAACTGCATGAAAGCATCACCTGTAGACATGCTCCACAAGAGACGATAGTACCTGTATCACAGTGGGGCACTTCCTTCCCTTATATCAGGCCTCTCCTCTCTCTCTCTCTCTCTCTCTCTCTCTCTCTCTCTCTCTCTCTCTCTCTCTCTCTGATATAGAGACGGCGCCGCCTTGCTAACAAAGATCTTGCTGTGCTTTAAGGGAGGCGACAGATATGTGATGAGGGATCCACTTGAATTCTCAGTGCTGATATCCTCGTATTTGATTCAGAATGAAAGCAAAACTGCTGCTACTTGAGTAGACACACATATACACACCTTCATAGAAATGCTAGAGCTTCAACCTGATGATATTGCACTCTTACATGCACATATACTCACTGCTCTTCCTCTATGCCACTCTCTTTTCCACAGAGAGCTTAACAACGTTGCTGCACATATATATACGAAGATGTTTATGTTGTAGTGATTGATATTTGAACCTCGTGTGAGAATTTTAGCAAGGAGTTTCAGTTGGCAAATAGTGCTGGTGCAGTTGTACCCGAGCTTCTCAAGGATTATGGGAGACTGACTGCATATATTTGGCCTTCATCATGAACACATATGAAGGTCATGCAGAGAAGACAGTGTTGTTATGTGCAAACTTCCCAACATGTATATGAACAAACAAAAATCTTAGGGTATCCAATGTGACTCATGAGTTCTCCCCACCTAATGAATGAAGATCAGCAGAGATCAATTGCATAAGGATGCAGTCATTGCATTATTATTGTTGGCCACACATGCAACCAATGGCTAGGATTGTATCTGTGTCTCAGAGGGTGGTGCTTCAAAGGTCTTGTTTAAATTTCTTTGTTTACATCCTTTGAGACCTATTGTATTCTTTCAATTTGTGTCTTTTCCTTCTTGGTATCTCATTTTAGCCTCATGTGTGCCCTTATGGGGTTCTGGATAGAGCAAAAAAGCTTAATGAATCATTTTCTTCTTTGACTTTATTCTTCTTTTTCTTTCACTCGTCTCTCCCTCCACATGTCCCTCCTCCAGAACTCTATCATCCTCGACAAGCATTTGATGGCGATGTGTGTATGTTTGATAAACTTTCTGTTTAGTGGTGTTGATGAGATTGGCTTCTCTTATCCTAAATTGCTTCCACTATTCTAACTTCACACCATCATTTGGTGCTTGGTGATGGTTAACAAAAAAATGGAGTTGAAATGCTACAAGTCTAGCATTTGAATTGGATGACATTTTCAAAATATCTCTGGGTCAACTTCAAAAAACCCTATAAAAAATGCTTCTTGGAACGTTTGTAATAAGGACTCAGCAAAAACATGAGACGTGAATAATATGCGATAATTGTTAAGTGTTTTGGCATGTCTGAAAGATAAAAAATGAGAGCATATGTTCCTTGGTTAATGTTGATGAAGGTCAAAAAGGTGGACTTAGCATGCTTGAAAAGCTTTCATTATTGTAAGTATCATATTGAGTATCTTGTTACTAAGCTTGATGGTCGATTCGGGTACATGGGCATGGTTTGGATAGCCAAAATGCTATGGTTCTAATCACATAATCTTCAGTGGATAAATAATTATGTGATGGGCTCAGTAATAGCAAAAAAAATATCCATGATAATTTATTGCACCATTTGCTGCTCTTCCCAAAATTGAGGCCATGGTTGATGCCTTGGCAGTGGACAAAATGCTGGATTGACTCGCGATAAGTATGGTGCCTCGTGCTAGTGCACTCGCAAGGTAGGATTTCTTCTCCAAAAATTGCTTCTTCCAGATTGGATCGGCTGCATCAAATTCTTCTTGTGTATAGTTAAATGTGTTTATTGTGAAGTTCAATTTTTTGCTCAAATCTTGTTGGGTAACCTTTTTTATGTATCTACATGTTTTCTCTTTCATGATGCAATATGGTACATTGAAAGACTGCATGATTTTATTGAGATCATTTGATTTTTATTTTTGCTTTCTTCATTACACATACTACTACTTCAAAATTATGTGTCATGTGAGACATCTGTAGGGCTCTTTCTTTTTGGTCTAGGTTTGTAGTGTACGGCATGAGAATTTCATCATGTGCTTGCTCATGTTGATCTTGCATTGCAGATTGAACAATGGGGTGAGAAAGAGGATCTACCTTAGTCTTCGCTATAGCCAAATTCTGGTCTTGCCCTATTAGTGTCCCCATAATCATCTATTGTGCCATGTTGTCATTTTGAAGCTTTGCTAACAGATCTTGTAAAGCATCTATAATATGATATTTATTGGTTCTTTGTTGTTGTATTGCATTTAGCTCTGCTTCGATCTTGATTTTTCTTTCACATAGATCCTTAGGCTGATCAGAATCTTGTTGGAAATGCTTGGTATATTTCATGATAGCTTCATTCAATTTCTTTTCAATTATGTTGTGTCTTGAGCATACTTCAATTACCATTGTGCCTGAAGTGTTTCCTTTTCTACTTGGGATGCATAATCTTCAATTTTCTTATTTAGATTTGTGATTTCTTTTGTGTATGATATTGATGCTTCTATTGGTTGGTTAAGAAATAGTGATGTCATTAATTATTTATTTCACTTTCTCAAAGAATCAACTTCATCCATATATTCTTTGATATGTGTCTCAAAGATTTTTATCCTCTGAGAGATGCGTACCTTTTCTTCATCTCTTTGTAACATTTGATTTGGAGGTTTGCATTTTCCTTCTTCACTCTCTCATAGTCTTGATGGGTTTCACCAACTCTAGTTTTAAAAGTAGCATTTTGACTGTTTAATATGTCAATTTTTCCAATTGCTACCATTAGTTCTTATTTTACCTTCTCAAGCTTTGCTTGGGTCTTTAGTGCTTGATCTGAGAGATTCTTGTTTAGTGCTTTGAATTGGTTCTTCTCCACATGAGCTTGCTCATAGTCTTTGTCCATCTCCATTAGTTGTTGTTGAGTGTCCATGGCCCTTTGAATCGTATGGATAACAACAGGCTCTAGTTGTGCCACATCCACTTTTAGCCATGTTTTATGTATACTTGGAGGTTCTCTTGTTAGCACACCTTTGCCTTTGATTATATGGAGTTTTTCATTAAATGGCTACTAGATTTGTAATTGAATCTTTTGCTAGCCTCCTTTGGGACTACTTTAGAACTACTAATTTCATCAAGTACATCCATAGAAGATGGCTCTACCATGACTCTGATTGGAATAATCAGTACTTTAGTTTAAGTCTCTCCTTCTGGTTGCTCTTCTACTTTGGGATCGACCAAAATTTTAGCACCTTCCAAACTCGCTTCCTAAAATTGTAACTTAGTCACATCAATAATTTGAATAGTGAATGCTTCTTCAGGTCGTGGTGTTTGTAGGATTTCCTCTTTGGGCTCTCCTTCTTCATGTACTGGATTTTATGGCTGACTCACCACTTCTTGTTGATCCACCATCTGGTCTAACTCATCCCAATGACCATCATCATTGATGTGATTGTTAAGATCACCATTCGATGTGGATTGATCATCATTATTGTTGGATCCAGAATATGAGCTTGAATTTTCTAAGCCCAACTCTTTGTAATGGCTCATCTTGGATAGCCTGTTTCTTTCATGTTTCTTGGCTTTGGACTCACTCATATGTTGATAGTGATGGCCTTGTATGCTAAGATTTACTTGCCCTTCCATATATGTGTGCATTTCTTGGACAGCTTCAAACTCGACTTCTATGATAGGAGGTAGTTGGGCCAGAGTCAACTTTGGCACTCTATGGGCTCTTTCTGCCGAGGGCATAGTACCAACTTCTTCAAACTCTCTCATTCTCGTGGATCCTTGCACTATAGGTTGTGAAATTTTGCATGCTTCTCAATTATCACTATGCCATGTTTCTTCTAAGGTATAGTGGTGGATTTGATATACTTTTCCATTTCCAAGGTTGATGGTATTTCCCTCAAATACTCGCAAATGTTCAAAGCATGATATATCAAAATTGTTAGTGTAGTGCTACCATTTAGGAACTTCCTTATGCCCCATTGTTTCTTTGCTTTAAACAATCATTCTTGCACATAAGGGGTCAAGTTTATCTAGTTACCGATTTGTTTCATGGAATGAGATAGTGATTGAACTACTATCTTTTGTTGTGTAGTGTATCTATGCATATTTGGGAAACACAAAAGTTGGTGCACCAAACACACTTCTTCCTCAATCTCCATGTGATTGATATCTACAATGGTTCGCTTTTTGTCTTCACAGATTTCATCCTTCAAGTCCACGATTTTATCTTTAACCCATCCAAAGGCTTCTTTAATAAGTTCATGTGTGAAGTGGATGGTTCTCTAATTTCCTTGTAAGTCCATGAATTTCTCTTTCAACACTAATTGTTTATCTGTTGTAGGATGCAAGGTGTTCATTACATGCATGCATCTTTCAAAATCTGGTTTGTAAATTGGAAGCTTCAAGTAGGCTTTGTTTCTTGCTTTAGTCCATGTGTCAATCATTCAAGGAAAAGTATGGAGGATATGGAAATCTTGACCCATCACAAGGAACTGATGGTCATGATCCATAATTCATATTCTAATCAGGAATAGGTGATCACCAATGGGTTGATCATCCCTGAACTAGTGGCCTCGTGTCTTAATTGCACACTCCAAGGGAAATTCATGAACCTCCATTGGTTGCACTTCCTCAAAATCTTCAGAAACCATCTATGCTTATACCCAAATTATGTTTAACATGAGAAAGTATGAAAATTGTTATTTTTTCATAGTGTTCATGCATTCCATATCCATCCTTTATGTGAATCCCCTCTCACAAAAGTTGAGAGAACCATGATACCTAAAGATTTATTTTTTTATTTTCTTAACTTTCCAAAAAGAAACATAAAGTGGTTAGTCATAATTGAAGAAAAAAGTTAGTTGTAGTAAGTAAAAACCCTATACTACTATAGTACAAGTGAAAATCTATTCCCATTAAAGGAAATGTGCATCACTAAATAGTTGAAAGAATCCATGTGCCAAATGTGAGGCCTTGTAGTGTGGCCCTATTGTGCATACTCTAGGTGCATTCAACCAAGGATGAGTGCAATCGTGATGCAACTTCTCTAATTGTAGTGTTGCTTGAGATTTCTTTGTCTTCCAAAATTGATGTTTCTTTGAAGTTATCCTTCTCTTGTGCACTAATGTTCGTAGGCCTAAGTCCAATACTACTTTCTTTGGTTTGACATGACAAATGTATCTACATTGATTAAACATTTTCCATGGTTTCTTTGGCCTTGTTCATATTTGATTTGCTTGATATTTCATAGTAGTCTGTTTTTGGAGATTGATCCCCTTAGCAAATGCTTTGATATCTTCCTTGGCTTTCTCCAATCTTTACTTTGGGATCCAAATTTGGTTTTGTTGTCTTTGGTCTTCAATGCATTTTTTGGGTAGCAATACTTGAATTGTCATTGAGTTGACTTGCTCTGCTCTGTCATTCTTGATTGACCTTCTTCATCTATGGTCGGTTGGTTGTGATTGATGCCAATTGCATTTGTACTCCACAAGCTAACCTTTGTGAATCCATATCTATTTGATTGTCCCCTTTGATGGCTGGCAAGTCTTTATTGATGCCCAATTTGTAGATTGCTCTTTACTCATCACTATAGAACTAATGAACTTACTATGGCTCTCCACAATGATCTCTTTAGAAGGAGGGGAGGGCTGATTACATGTAGTAAAACAAGAATTTACATAGAAACTTATGGTAGATTGAAGCCTAGAATATGTGGATAAGGAATTTGGTTGGGACTCTAAATCATGCATACTTTGATGTGGTACATTAGGGGTTTTCATGTCAATTGTCTTTAGTTGTTTCTCATCTAGGATACTACACACTTCTCTATGTCTTACCTTGGTTGAAATATATCCTTGGGCCAGATATATCGTAACCTCATATTCGTAAATCCAATCTTTCCCTAGAACTATCTCTTCTAGTAGATGAGAGTCGTTACAGATTAAGAATCTTTGTTGCATTATATTGTTCCCTAAGTGTAAGGATAAGGTTACTTCTCCTAGGCATTCAATGATATTACCTCCAATCCCAATCATATAAGTGTTAGTAGGAATGAGTCACATCTTTAATTTTTCAATTATTTGCATAGACGGTTTAGTGTCAGGTGCATAGATATGTTCCCATAGATATCTATGCAAACATATTGATGGATCGACTCCTTTCAAATCTTTGTCCGTCCAAGAAAATATGTCCCTATACTCTTCTAACAAAGATATGAGCTCTTGTTCCTCTTCTATGGACACATCCTTACCTACATAGGAGCATCTCTCTTCATCCCCTTCCAAGGTTACTACAATTTTCTTTGTTTTCTCTTTATGATCATATGCTACTCTCATTTGTGCCTCTCTCTTAGGCATTTGAATCAATATCTTTCGTTCCTCTACTTCATACCTCTTAAAATGTTCAGACACTTTGAATTGTTCATGTTCTAAATTTCCTTCCTCCACTTCCTCACTCTCCTTCCTAGGGTTTTATAGGTATTCTTCTATGGATAATAGTTTTTAATTTTTCTTGGATTCTTCCACTTCTACTTTTTTAGGTATTGTTTTTTTGAGTCAAAATTAGGTTCCATTTCTATGCTTTTATAATTCTTCTTTCCATTCCTTTTCTATTATTTCTCCTTCTTCTACCTCTTGAAGCACTACCATGTACAAAATCAGATCATATCCTTCTTCATCCACACATTCATTCATGGTTAGTACTTCTTCGTTAATATTTCCATCCATGTGGTTTAAATGCTTCATCAATAAGTATTTGAGGCATGTATGTTGGATCTTCTATATGCCTATCTTCCTCTCATCCTAACTACCAATGTTGTAATCTTTTTTCATCTCATTGAGCTGCCTTGCAAATCCATAGTTGTCTATCCTCATTCATCCATGATTGGTCACTAAATCCAACACTATGGATAGAAATGTCGTCTTCATCTTTATGTATAGGATTCCATTGAAGGGGTGGAAAATCTCTATATGAGAAATTTTGGTCATTTGTTTTGGCTATGATGCCCTTGTTTTGAAGGTATAAGGCATCTCTTCCTCAATCTTGAACTACCTTTTGCTATCGCATAAATGGTCTTGTTAGGATCATCTCATAGTTACCTACCTTTCCAAATTGACATATAGCTAGGGTATGTTCAAATTCTCCTCCACATGTGGTCAAAATTATATTCTCAAGGAGTCCTAAAGGTTGTTCAACATGCCCATCTATCAGTTGCAATTTTATTCATGTTGTTCTCAAGGATGCTTTTCCCCATTTTTCCTAAATGTCTTTGGTAGCTATTCCTACTCCAGCTCTAATATCTAGTATGGCCTTGGTCATATATCCTTGAAATGTAATTGAGATTTAGGTATTTCCTTCAACACCTTCACTAAATTCTCCAACTTTATATACAAGTTTCTTAATAGTTGGTGTTCCGTCCAACTAGTAGATGTGCTTTCTTCCTTAAAATTCAATTGATTTTTCAATTTCTTCCATAGATGGGACTTCACTCACAAATTTCTTCTAAGGTTATAGAAAATTTAATTTTTGCTTCCTTCAATTCTTGCATGATGGTCGACACTGCTCTACCATTCTCTTCTCCTTACAACTTATCATTGGGGCATGAAAAAAATCAAATTTTTGCTCATATTCACCCATATAATCTGGATTTCTTAAATTCCCTTAGTTTATTTCTTGTTCAAACTAGTGGTTGGTTCATCAAAGCATCTAATTGTGCAAACAGAGTGATATCTCTTTAAGTATTTTTCCACCTCTCTTCTTGGACTTTTGCCCACAAGTCATGTGGCCAGTTAGCTTCAACCTTCAGAATCATTGAATCCTTTTCTATGGTCTCAAAACCTATTTTTCCTTCAATCTCCCTAGCTTGCGCTAGTTCCTTCTGTTGTGAGTTGAAATTTCATAAACATCCTTGGAATGTTTCTTATGGAATTCATATTTCTAGGAGGTTGGTGTTGATAGTATATGGGAAGAAGCAAGTACGGACACACATGCAGATCTAGCACTAAGGCAACCCTTCATTTTTTTCAAAACCCTTACATCATTTTAAAGTGATTCTCATCACTAAAAACCCCTGTAAATACCATTTTCACCTTTTTGTAGCTCCATTTTGTACAAGCCGAGGAGTCCTCGAGCTTGAGGAGACTTAGAAGTAGTTGCCTATCAATTTTTGTATTTTTTAGATCTCGTTTGAGCCCTCAAATAAGCCCTGGAACCTAATTTTTAACTAGGCCGGACACTAGGTCTGGACAGGGCCAAAGCTAGTCAAAAACTATAAATAGAGGTAGAGAGCTCATTTTTGGGGAGCTTCTTGTAGTTTTGAGCTTGTATGAGAACTTTGTTGCAATAGAAGTGATTCCATTGTCTTACTCTCTTTGTTCTTGCCGTGTGTGCGCATGTGTGTGTATGTGTGTGCATGTTAGTGTGCTTCTCACTCACACATTTGTGCCTTCACTTGCTCGAGGTCTTCATACCATCCTCATGTCTTCCCGGATTGACATTAAAGGAGGTGCTACTCATCACTGAGCTACACCAAATTTTGGTGCCGTTGCCGGGGATTCGAGCTTTGAGGACAAGCGTGTGATGGTAAGATGTAGAGAGGACGCGTTGGAATGGTAAGTAGTCGGTAAATTTCTGATTTTTCTCCATCTCCATCTCCATCTCCATCTCCATCTCCATCTTCACCTCCTTCTCCATCTCCACCTCCACCTCCTTCTCCACTACATATTCCCCCTTCCTTGTCATTCCCCTCATTTGTTGGGTGCGAGTTTGAGAGAGAGCGAGTGTGTGTGCTTGTTTTTGTGTGTTTTTGCATGTTTCTTGCAGGCTTCAGCTTCATCATCATCTCCAGCAAGCTCAGCAGGTACGGATTTCCTCTGCACAGGTCCCGAGGCATCAAGCCCGAGCTATCGCGACACTCTAAAAACTTCACCCAATCACGATTCTGAGTGCACCACGACACTGCGCAGGCCTAGAGCTCCCAGGATCACTAGACAGAACAGAAAAATTCACCATATCCCGAGCTATCGCGACACCTCGAGGTATCGTGACACCTCCCGACCTATCGCCACACCTCACGAGCTATCGCGACACCTCACGACCTATCATGACACCTCAGGACCTATCGCGACACTTGGGAGTATCGCGACACCTCACGAGCTATCACGACACCTCACGACCTATCACGACACTTGGGAGTATCGCGACACCTCACGAGCTATCACGACACCTCACGACCTATCGCGACACTTGGGAGTATCGCGACACCTCACGACCTATCGCGACACCTCACGAGCTATCGCGACACCTCACGACCTATCGCGACACCTCGGAGTATCGCGACACCTCACGAGCTATCGCGACACCTCACGACCTATCGCGACACCTCACGGCCTATCACGACAGTTGGGAGCTATCGCGACACCTCACGAGCTATCGCGACACTTCGACCCGACCTATCGCGATACATGGGCTTAACGCATGAAAATTTAGAGTAAATTAATTGACTGAGTTGAGGTATCTTTGGGTTTAATCTTGGACACATTGGGAGGATAGAGCCTTAGGAGTGGGCAAAAGACCTAGAAACCAGGGAGGAATTTCCTGAACCCTGAGAGCCTGTTTGGACCCCTAAGTGCCTGAATGATCATAACTTCACCATACGAACTCCGATTGATGAGATTTTGGTCTCGTTGGAAAGCTTGTTGAAAATCCTACGTGGACCTCGACTGGTTTTCTGTAGAATCATACGTGGAGTTTTAGAACATGTATTTTCAAGTTGGCCTTTAGGTGAGACTAGGTGGTCCTAAGATTGAGGGGGTTCAGTGAGTTACTCCAGGGGGGACTGAAAATATTGATGTGTGTCTTTCAATTACTTGTGGTAATAGAGCTATACTGACTGGTGAGCTTTTGCAGGAACATTGTGTGCACTCAAGGCAATCCAAAGCAAGCTAGCAAGGGTGAGTACCAAGCTTGGGAGAAGGCTTCCTGGGCTTGTGTAGCAGTCTGGTCAACCAGCTAATTGAGGTTGGAAGATCTCTCAACCCTCCTTTGTCAATTCCTAGCCTAGGCTAAGTACGACTTAGGTGTGGTAATTAATTAGGGCAACGTTAGGCACGAATCAAGTCCAAGAGAATTAATCAACCAAGTGCAAGAGTTAAGTAGGTCTTAAGTGCGAAAACCCTAAGGGACAAAAGGTAAACTGGAGTCGATCACTTATCAAGTGCGAAATTCACTTAAGTACTCCTGACGACGTGATTTCAGACAAGATCATAAACATAATATTCAACTCAAAAGAACAAAGTGATTGGTGCAAATTAACCTACAACGAGAGTGTGCTTGGGTCCAAGGGGGTAGATAAATCAGGCATATGAACCTTAGATCAGGCAGACACTTAGGTCGAGACAGACAAAGCCTCAGATCTTCTGAAGCTAGTGTCAATCATACTACCAGGTCTTGGGCCCAGTAGTTGAGTGATTACTCCAGAAGGACCTTACAAGACTCAATTGGAATACATCAGGACTAATCGTCTTGGTGCTCGCATCTACGAAGACGGCCTGAGAAGATCTGTGGTCCAGATTAAGAACCCGGATCAACCCCATGGACTAGAACACTCGGTAGTCAGGTTTGAGAATGGAGCATACCTGGATAAAGAGGGGACTATTTATGTAGTCACCACTCTTCCTGATAGAACAGACGAGTTTGGAAATGTGATTGCAGAGACCGACATGGGTGATATAGAACAAGGGAATTTAGAGAAAGAGCCGGGAACTCCCCGGGGTAAATCTGTCTTGACCAGAATCATGACTCCAGAGTGGATTCCAAAGGACAATAAAAGCATAGATCTGCTTTTAAATCGAGAAACCGATGAGGCTTTTTGGAGATATAAATTTGCTCAACCTCAGGAAGTGAGTGCCCTCACAATCTATGAGTTTAAAGACCCTGATAGCCCAGGCAAAGTAACCTACTTAGACAATACATCAGAGAGGATCTTCGTGGTCACCGAGCATGGCAGACATGCCTACACATGGAAGGGTGAATTTGTTTTTCCCCAACCTCGGACTAATGTGTCATACAGTCACCAAGGAGCTGGGACCTCCCAAGCTCATGGAGCTCAAAGAGATAGAAGTAGAGACAAACCTGAGGTAAGTTTTGCCAACTCCCTCGGAAGAGAAAGAACGGGAACGGAAAGGAATAGAGTGGAACCTGAGAGACATAGAACCCCATGGAATCAAAGGAATGCTGACGATTTTCCTTTGCCAAGGCCGAGCGAACACACTAGGACCCTGCGACCAACTCAACTGGTGAAGTCCATGAAGAATTACTTTGATGGCACTGGAGACCCTTATGACCATGTGGCAGAATTTCGACAAGTATTGAAAGCTGAACAGGTACAGGACCTATTCACACAATATAATGCTTTTGGTCTAACCCTTAGGAACACTGCCCTTAGGTGGTTTCAACCACTGAACGAGAGGCATTTCAGAAACATAGACCAGCTCTTAGAGGCATTTATCATTGAGTTTTCTAAGAGTGGAATCAGGCACAACACTTCCTCACTAATTCATAGCTTCAAACAAACACCTCAAGAGACGGTCAGACTAGCTGGAAGAAGATTTAGGCAGTACCTGGAGAGATGCCCGATGCCGGAGTTACCCACACCAGCCAAACAAGTGGCCTTGTTCTTAGATGGATTGTTGAGCACCAAGCTCAGGTCATATGTGTATCTGAAGGACCCCGGAACGATAGAAGAGTGCGTGCGCATGTGCATAGACATTGAGGACAATCTAGGTGAGGAATTAGAACTATCAAAAATCTATAAGGATTCTGATAGCTCTAGTAGCCTCACATCTGGTCAATCCACATCCATTGAGGAACTTGTAGAGAAGGTAGCTCAAAAACTAGGTGTCTCTAGCAAACAAATTCCGAGATTTGCCCCAGTTAAGCGGTGTTACACTTGTGGCGGTGACCATATGGCAAATGTATGTCCCATTATGGCCCAACCCCAGGCGAATCCTAGTAGCCAGTATTGCACCAGAGAGCGAAGGTACACCAACCACACTGCACAAGACTTCCCATATAACAAACAAACTGTTAGGCAAAATTACCCTCAGCCATATCCACAACAGGGTAGATACCAAAATCAGTACCCACCACAACAATACAACAGACTACAGCAAACTTATCAGCCACCTTATCAAGTGGAGCAGAGACCTCAACCAGTCCTAGTGCAGCAACCCCCTGCTCCAACCAATGTGATCCCAGTGAAATATGCATCTGCTGAAGAAAATCCGAACAGAGCCATAGTCCTAGTCACCCCATTGCTATCAGACAGTGATCCAAGTGACCATAGTTTTGACTCCACACATATTGATAGCCCACAGGCTTACTACATGCAGTCACCCGAGCATAATGAGTCATACTATTATGAGGACCCAAGTGAAAATAGTGGGGAGCCTGAGTATGCCAATGTCATGTATGCAAACCCCAACTCTAGACCTCAACCTAGGCAGGTACGACCCCCATTTCCTAGAGGACCATGCTTCAGATGTCAGGGAGATCACCTTATACGTGATTGTCCACTGCCTGCCCCTACACAACCTCAACCAGTAACAATTCAGGGTTTCTGTCAAGAGTGCGGGAAAGAGCATCTCCTACGAGATTGCCCAAAGAACCCTAATAACATGCCTAAAATCACTCCTATCAATGTTGTTGGGTTAGTTGTCCATTCCACAGGGAGTGTGACTTCCACTGCACCTGTGCAAGTGATCACAAGAGCTCAAGCACTAAAACAAAACCAAGGTGTTGGTCAGGAAAAGAGCCCCGAGGTGAGTGAAACAGAGAGCATAACCAAAAAGAGGACTAGAGCCTGGAAGTATAGTCGTGAAAGAATGAAAAGGCAATGGGCAAAAAAGATGAGCGAACTTGAAGAAAGCTTGAGAGAAACCAAAGCAAAGATAAGTGAACTCGCATCTCAAAACCACTCTCACACCACCCCTCCACCACCTCTCCCTATACCTGCCAATCCACCTTCTTCCATTCCCCAACCTTTCAATACACCACCCTTAACCCACCCACCACCCAGAGTAGGATCCCTCCTAGCCGATCCCACTCCCGAGGACCTAAACATGATGCTTAGAGCATATCAGGCCAGAATCCAAGAAGGGCCAAACGTAACTGATCATGAAAAGTGTTACCCTAGTGCAGAACTAGAGCTAGAACGAACCAAAATTTGTGCTAAGATGGTGGAATTGGCTCAGACTATGTTTGAAGCCAGTCGCCTCTTTAACATCTCTAGTTCAGCTAAGACGCAGTTACACTTTGATGGACTACTAGAACGAATAGAGAGGCTAATTGCACAATCAGAAAAGGAACCCGCCTCTCAAAATAAGGGCAAGGCAAGTGAGAACGTGAGCCTACCTCCCCAGGAAGCCTACGTGCCTAACTCTACGGAGCCAGACACATCATCTTCTATGAATCGATTCGCACCAGAATTCCTACGAGAGATTCAAGAAGACAAATGGGCTAAAGAAAGTGAAGTCCCCCCTCCCATTGAACTTGTGGATGATGCACACGATCAATTCCCACAGGACATCCCATCCATCTATGAGGAGCATGAGAGCACCCACTCTCAAGAGAGATTAGACTTTGAGTCTAATTCTCTACAAGAATTACCACATTTCACAGGCCCATGGGAAACCAAGTCTACTTGTCTGAGAGCGCCCACAGTCATGATAAGAAAAAAAGCTTCTATCATACCTAGGAATACAGAGGTAGTAAAGAACACTAAAGTGTAGTGCAATCTCACTTTAGAAGAGCTACTCAAAGTTAAGCCAGAAGTGTGGAAACATGTAGCCAAACAAGTGCCAGACATAGCGAAATCGCGCTCCCAAGTAGGATCTTTTAGAACAGTGCCTGAAATACCATTGGATAAGATAGGAGACATGAGTGAAGGAGAAGAAGGAAATACCTATCTCCCAGTTACCCATTAGGGTTACACAACCAAGGCGATTTTGGACTCTGGTGCAGGAGTTGCAATTGCTACAACTTCCCTTTGGAAGCATTGGGGCAAGCCAGCACTCCGACCAACAAGAATGAAATTGCATATGGCCGATGGTCATATTGAAAGGCCCTTAGGATTGCTAGAAGGAATAACTCTCACTACATGTGGGGTTGAGTTTGAGCATACTTTTGCTATATGCGACTTTAGCAAAAACCAAGCCTACGAGATGATTTTGGGAAGGCCATTTATGCGGCAATTGCAAGTAGTCCAGGATTGGGGAACCAATTCCTTGTATTCGCAACATCTAGGTGTTACAACCAAAGTCAATCTTAAGGATTACTCTCACAGAGACGTACCGCCTATTCAATGGAATCCCATCCATAGAGCCAAAGATGAGACTGAGTCTGTGCATTCCATAGGATCCGGATCCTCGTGGATGCATGAAGACACCCACTTATGGATGTGTAAGGTAGCAGTAGAAGAAGAGAAGAGAGAGAAAGCCAGAGAGGTAGGTGCAAAAGAAAACCATAGATCAATTCAAGACCCAACCTATGCACCTGGAGTCTTTCCTGATGAGGAATTTGAACCCCATGGTTGGGCAGAAATCCTAGCAACAATGGATGTAGCCATCAATGAAGAGCAGTGGACACCTCACTGTGATGAGGATTGCTATGACATTTCAGTCTTTTCAATAGAGCCAATCATGGGAGATGCAGTTTTAGAAGAATGCGAACCTATCCTTGATGCATTTGAGGATGCGAGTGACTCCGATCTAGAGTCAATCATCATGGACCCACCTTTTGCATCAGATGAAGAATACTTCTATGAAGTAGAATTTCAACCCCAGAGGCACGGAGAGCTTACAAATGAGGTGAGGTTAGCCACACAAGTAGCTACTAAAAGCGGAGGAAAGAAAAGAAAGAAGAAGGAAGTCACTCTGGAGGCAGAAGAATCCTTGTTTGAGGTCCCTGAAAACTTTAAAAAATATGAGATAGACGATAGGAGGGTCATGATAAGAATGCCTAAACGTGAGGCACAAGCAGGAGAAGCCTATGATAGCAAGGAAACTACCAAGAAAATAGTTGTCGCCATCGAGGAAGGAGAAGAAAGATGCACATACATAGGTCATGACCTGACAGAAGAGTAAGAATAAGAGCTGATAGCCTTGCTAAGAGAATACCGAGATGTATTTGCTTGGAGTTATAAGGACTTGAAAGGGGTAGACCCTGATATATGTTCACATACAATCCCCATGACCTCAGATGCCAGACCCTCGAAACAAAAGCCCCACACATACAACGATAACTATGCTGCTAAGATCAAAGAGGAGATAGATCGACTGGTTGAAGCCGGATTCATCTATGAAATTGAGCACACTGAGTGGGTATCCCCCATTGTAGTGGTGCCCAAGAAAAATGGAAAGCTGCGTGTGTGTATTAACCTTAAAAAAGTTAATGCCGCTACGATTAGAGACAGTTATCCACTTCCTATCACTGAGCATCTATTAGAAAGGGTAGCAGGCAAGGAGGTGTACAGCTTCCTGGATGGGTTCTCTGGCTACAATCAAGTAGCCATTGCACAAGAAGATCAGCATAAGACGGCATTTGCCACAGAGTGGGGTATATTTGCTTTTCGGGTAATGCCATTTGGGCTCACCAATGCACCCGCCACCTTTCAAAGGCTGATGTGCCATGTGTTTAAAGAGTTCTTGAGGAAGAATTCGGAAGTCTATGTTGACGATCTCTGCGCGCATTCCAACATTAGACAGACTCACATACCAGAACTTAGACACATCTTTGACAAATTTAGAGAATATCAAGTCTGCCTGAACCCAGAAAAGTGTGTTTTCATGGTCAGGCAAGGCAAGATTCTAGGACACATAGTGTCCAAGAACGGCATATCCACTGACGAAGAGAAAGTGAGAGCCATAGCAGAACTACCTAGGCCAAGGAATGTCAAAGAAGTTCAAGCTTTCATGGGGCATTGTGGTTACTACCGCCGATTCATTCACATGTATGATGTCATTGCAAAGCCCATGTACAGACTTCTGACTAACTTTGAGTGGACTGAGGAATGTGAGAATTCCTTCCAGGAGCTTAAACGAAGATTATGTTCAGCACCAAACTTGACCACACCAGATTGGAGCAAGCCATTCCATGTTCATGTGGATGCCTCCAATTATGCTATTGGATGCGTACTTGCACAACCTACGGGTGAAGGGAACATGGATCTCCCTATTGCCTATGCTAGTAGACAACTAAATGCAGCTGAACGGAATTATACCACCACTGAGAGAGAAGGACTAGGCATGGTGTATGCGGTTAAAAAGTTTAGACATTATTTGCTTGCAAATAAGTTTAAGTTTTTTACTGATCATCAAGCATTACTATACCTGGTAAACAAACCATGCAACATCGGAAGGTTAGTAAGATGGTTTCTCTTACTAATGGAGTATGACTTTGAGGTTGTGGTGAGGAAAGGTAGGACTCATTTGAGAGCAGACCATCTCTCTAGGCTCACATCCGGAGAGGCCCCACAAGGAGTGTCAGATGACTTACCTGATGCTTACTTGTTCAATTTGGAAGTGGTGCCCCAATGGGCCAAGCCCTTAGTGCCAGTACTTACATATGGACCTAATCATCCAATAGTAAACACACAGGATAGAGAGGTAGTAAAAGCCCAAAAGTATCACATCATGGCAGGAAGTATGTACAAGCACATGGATCAAGGGATCTTGGCTTGTTGTGTGGAAGAGGACGAGCACGCGAAGTGGTTGCAATTAGCACATGTAGGTGCATTAGAGCAACACTACTCAAAACAACGAACCCTGCAAACATTGAGGAGACTTGGAGTGTACTGGCCAACTATGGAAGCAGACGCCCATAGAATGTGCAAGGAATGCCCAATTTGTCGCACTAAGCCACCAGTGGAACATGCCACCCTTTATCGCGTGTCTCTAGTGCCAGATTGGAGCGAGCCACTAGTGGCGTTCCTGAGGACGAAAACATTCCCTCAAGATATGACCCTGACGAGACAAAGAAGTCTAGAACAAGAGGCCCTAGATTACTCACTCATTGGTGATAATCTATACAAGCGCGGAAAAGATGGTTACTTGAGACTATGTGTTCATGAGAATGAATATCTAAAGATCTTGGAAACTGCTCACCAGGGTGTAGCAGGAGGACACTTTGGTCCCGATAGGGTGATCAAAGCAATCCTATTTGCAGGATTTTGGTGGCCCACCCTTCACATGGACGCACATACCTATGTGAAGAGGTGTGAGATTTGTCAGCGAACCCAGTATCCTATACGCAAAGATGAGATGCCACTGAAGCCCATGATGGGTGGACGTGCATTCTCTAAGTGGGGAATAGACTTTGTAGGTCCTATCAATCCCCCAGCTAAGGGTTCCCATGCTGAGTATATCATCGTTGCCACGGACTATCTAACCAAGTGGGTAGAGGTAAAAGCCACAACGAAGAACGACGCTCAGACAACTGCTAAATTCTTGTTTGAGAATGTATTTACAAGATACGGGCTACCTATAGAGCTAGTTAGTGATAGAGGCACTCACTTCTTGAATGAAGTTATTGAAAATCTGCTCCAAGAATTCTTGGTAGTGCATAAGAAGTCTGCCCCCTATCACCCTCAAGCCAATGGGCAAGCCGAAAGCACCAATAAGATCCTATGCCATGTATTGACAAAATTAGTGAACAATAAACGCTCTGATTGGGACAAATAGCTACACCATGCTATTTGGGCATACTGAGTTGCCTACAAAACGGTACTCCAAGCCACACCCTTTCAGATGGTATTTGGCCAAAATGCCGTGCTACCGTTGGACTTCTTAATACCTGCATTGAAAGTAGCACAAGAGCACGAATGGACGGGTCATGAACTCTCCTCTAGACTTTTTGACCTTGAACGATTAGGAGAAACAAGACTGAGAGCAGCTGCAGGGATATATGCAGCTAAGAAGAGATAGAAGGCATACTTTGATGCCCATGTGAAGGATAAGGGCTTGAAAGCAGGAGATCTAGTCCTAGTCTACACATTGAAGCAGCATGCACGAAAATTAGAGAAAAGAGGCTATGGACCTATGATCATAAATAGAATTTCAACTAGTGGGGCAGTACAACTAGCCACTCTGGAAGGCGATATTCTCCCTAGCTACATAAGCGGATGTAGAGTCAAGTTATACCAAGAACCCCTGACTGAAGAGATGTTAAATCGACTCAACACGGCCAAGAAACGTAAAGAGGAGGAAAAACGAATTCGAGAAGAAGCACAAGCAGAGGCCTTAGAGCGCATCAAACGAATGAAGTTGAGGAGACAAGGGAGGGATCAGCCTATGATTGACACTCAAGAGTCTCCAGGCTATCACATGGCCATGTGTGAGGCTTCAAGTGAACGTGCCCATAGGATATTGGATCGACGACCTTTTGTGACCCTAGAAGTTGGACAAGGAGACAGTACAAGGACCGTAAGAGCTTTAATTGATTCAGGTGCAACCACTAGTGCAGTTCGGCTTTCTTATTGCCAGCAGCTGCACTTGGAGGTAAAACCCCTAGAAGCATATCTGATAGGATTAGGAGGTGTTGAAACCCCTTGCATGGGAGAGGTGGAACTCCCCCTCTACATACAAGAGGTTCTCATGCCAGCAAAAGTGCTAGTATGTGACGATGAGGATCTTACCGAACCTCTGGTATTGGGCCAAGACTGGATCTACGATCACGCAGTCAACCTCAACGTGAGAAGTGGACTTCTTGAGGCTTGCGTAGGCCAAAGCCGTCTTACGATTGAATTAGAAAATCAAGCACTCAAACCAATAGAACAGGCACCAACTCCTGGTCCCTCCAGGAATCCACATAAAGATAATGTTGCTGTTCTTGTCCAAAGTTCTATGGTACATAGGATTGTCAATCTTACCAAAAGCATAGGAGTCAATGAGAAGGTTGCAGCTGGCCCAAAGGAAGTTCTAAACATACAGACCAAGCATCAGGCACCACGAAGGAGGCCGTTGATTAAGAATCAGGAGCGCCAACTAGTGCAACACGGAGTACCTCGAGGCGCGAAGCAGATCTAGATACGCAAAGGGGAGAACACCACAGCTCCAGAGATAGGCTCTCAAATAAGCATCAGGCGAGCCTCACCATCAAGGAACAAAGTGAAGAAGCCCCCTAGGATAACTCCTAGGCATACCATTTCTATTTGGGTTCCTAAGCAGTCAATGAAGGCCATTCCTAATGCTAGAAAGATATGGGTGCCCAAGGCCTGCTTATAAGCCCAAATTACTTCACCTTCAGGCACTAGGATGAAGCAACTTTCACAAGCACTCGTGGCCAACAACTTAGAAAAGATACCTACACCTCTCACTGTCTCCACTCCAATCAACCCTAGGAATGTCCGGAAATGGGTACCCAAAAGGTCCCAAATACATCACACTCTCATCCAGAAATCTTCACCTGCCTTTAGTTCTAAGAGCTACGAATCCTCTATCAAAGTTTGGAGAATTAAACCGTGTATCAAACCCCCTGACCCAATTTTGTAAATCTGTCCACTCTAACACAGGAGCATTCTGAGCCCATTGCATAACCAAAGTATGCATCTAGGATGACACTGACCTCTAATCACCACTCACACCTATCACAAACACTTCACCACTAACCACTGACCTCTGGGATTGTCATGTTAGTATTGTGAAGGGAACACCATTACATCTTGTTTCCTATGCAACACTAATGTGCCTTTCTTCTTCCAGCAGATAAGCAACCTACTCTCATGGCAGCAGTAGCAGGCACAAGCTCTCAGGCAGGCTCTGGTGCTCAAATCAATTGGGATGCCATGCCGGTGGAGGCCCCACCAACAGCTCGGCCTGAAGAGTTCGTGAACGTGCGGAGAATTCCTATTCCAGATCCACCAAATGGCCTAACCGAAAGAGTAAAAGGGCACTCTCATTGGTTCAATGAGATGCCAGGAGACTTGGGAGACGCAGATCATATATGGGAGTCCAAGATGGAGTGTGGAGGAGTATGGTGGACCTTCCAGTTCTTTTCAAGAGAATTTGAAACCTTACAGAATGCAGCTCCACTTCAAGATATCTAGCAAAAAGCAGGATTACAAACTTATTTTAGTGCAGCTCTGCCTAAACCCGATTTCCTCAGGTGCTACTACCTGATTGCCACACTGAAGCCGACAAGTGATAAAGATCATTCAGGCACATTCTGGGTGCCCTCCTTATCAAACCAGGAAGAAATGAGGAAGTTTGAATTGAATATTACCTTAATCAGGGAAGCCCTTCAAATGTATGGCACTCACGTGCCGTCGGATCGCGATCCCTTGATACCAGACTCAATGAAGAGCAACAGAATCAAAAAGTTAAAGGAAATGTGTGCCCTCACCCCTAACATCGCCATACCTCTGCGAATGTGCCTACAACACTTCGCATTCCCAGCTCAAGTCCGCTTCACCCAACCACACAAGAAAATATGGTATGGGTTATATCTAGCAGAGACTGGAAGCTTGCCCATTAAGATGTCTGTATGGATCTTGGACCAAGTGTATGAAGCAGGCAAGCGGGGTGTGAGGAAGCCTACTTTACACGGCTGCTGTGCGCTTACAAGGATTATCTATCGATGTCTTGCATATGACGTGCCGGTTGCCAGAGCCCTAAAATATTCACAGCTGGAATTTTTCAAAGGGCGGAAGTCAGGGAGCCAACCTGCGAAACGAATGCGTGGATCTCTCTCCCAGGTAATGATCCCTCACGAGGCCACGACCGAAGCTTCCCCCAAAGAAGAAGCCCAGGTCGCACCTGTCACGATCCATCTTCAAGGAGCTCAAGCAGGGGATGTGGTACAACCCACTCCATCTGCCCCTCCACTACCTACCGATGTAGAGTTTGCATCTATGGCCAACTTCACAGAAGATCCAAACTTTGATTTTGAAAGATTCCTGCAGACGGCCCACTTGTCGGACAGTGAAGGTTTCCCTGACAATGACGATCCAGGAGCATCATTCCAAAGAGAACTGCCACAGGGCGAAACAAGCAGAGTACATGGAGAAGATGAGGCACAACACCCTCATGGCCCAAGCACACAAGTTCAGGAAGAAGTACAAAGAAATGAGCCAGAAGAGAGTGAAGAGGAAGCCCCTGCCTACATGGCACAACTCAAGCGGCTATACAAGACAATCAAGCAGGTACAGAGAAGACATAAGATGACAGAAGAGGCGAATCGAGCTCTAGTGAACCAAATGCTTCAAGCCGAGAATGTAGATTCACATTTTGTTGAATCATTGAATCTATTGGCGGACACATGTGGGATTGGGGAAGCATTGAGGACTATGGTCTATCGGGAGAACCCTACCTATGATCAACGAAGGATTGATACACGGCCACGGCGGGGAAAAATGATTCAAATGGAAGTGTTTACTGCCTTGCCTACCACAATTTCAGAGGATGTTCACATGACTAGCCCAAATCCCACTGACGAACAAGATGTAAATACACAGGTACCATCTCCACCGTCACCTCCCATTCAACCCTCAGAGCCCTTCTCCACTAGTCTTTCTGAACAACCGATATCCACCCAACATGAAACCATTGTACACACCTCCGTTTTTACATCCTTCCCTTTACCCACATCCCTCACTTTCGCCCAAATTTTTGAACCTCACACCGGTCATCCTGCCACCGATCAAACCATAATAGGTCACCCCTCCTATCTCCCCGCCCTTGGACAACCACTTGCCACTAGCCAGATCTTATCCCATCCTTTTCCATTCACCCACACATTTCCCCTCTCCCAAACCCTATCCACCACTTCCCTTGTAACTGCCTCAGGCTCAACCCAAGTCACACAACCGTCATTCTGGACAAACCTTGTAAATATACTCCAACAGGTTGAGAACTATAATAAAAAGTCCCTTTCCCAACCCCACTCCCCCACATTCACTGCCACCACTAACACACCACCTACCGTTCCCGTGTTCACAATTCACACTTCACACACTATCACATCCGATCCCATGGATATTTCACCATCCACAGGAGCACCCACCACCACGTCTGTTCCACTATCATCACATCTCACTTCACTCTTAGGCACGTCATCCACTGTTCCCTTTCCCATTTCCCGACCCGTCGCATGTTCCACCTCTACCCATGCACCCACATCATTTAGTAATGCACTAGATACCATGGTTGAAGCGGCCACTCAGCTGAAGCAAGAATATAAGTTATTGGAGGAAAATAACTTAGAGCTGTGCAATCTCTCGGCTCAACTCCAGGCACGAGTCAATGCCTTGGAACTAGGTAATACATCACTACAACACCAGGTCACTGACCTCCAACAATCGAAGACAGAACTTGAAACTAAGTACGCAGAGATAGGCAAAGCTATGGAGGAACAACTCAGAGAACAAATGGGCCGCAATGCGAGACTTCAACGCAATATGGCCCTACTACGTCGTCATCTAGCAGCGGCTCAAGAAGAGAACCGAAGGCTACAACAACAAAACCAAGAGAACCTAGAAGCGGCAATGGAAAACACCCCGGGAGCACCCATCGACCCTGCTAAATTCCAAGCCATCCCCTCAAAAAACATACAACAAATATTGGAAACCTATGCCAATCTCTTAGAAGCACATGATCAGCTTGCTGACCAAGTCAAAGACCTACAGAAATCCCAAGTGCCTACACCACACCAACGAGAACCTAAAGAGATGGCCAACGCTGCAACTTCACCAGAGCCGGAATTATCAGTAACCAATGAAGTACTAGAGCTACGTCAGCAGGTGGCCGAGTTAAAAATTAAGTTATTACAATATGAATGACCCCCCTCCCCACCTGATCAACCAAGTGAAGAGGAGGCCATGGTCATTCCGGTGGAAGAAACATTCGAAGATAATTATGAGCCACAACCTCTTCTAGGTGGAAGGATCACTGAAGAGGGACAGGATACATATGAGGAACCCCCATCAGCATGGATGAAGCAGGTAGAGGAGCGTGTTGCAACTTAGATGCTAGCCATGAAAACCATAGAGGAGACCATACTCAAGTCTGAATATTTCTTGAACTTGGCTCCTAGGCGGTTGATAACTAGCTCAGAGTTACAATATAAACCTTATTTTGTATTGTTGGCGGACTACAATGCGAAGATCAAACGCATAACCAATAAGTACCCCTCTTTCGCAACACAGTTTGAACCCGAGGACATCCCAGAGGCAGCCAAAAAAGGGGCCATATTCCAGCCCATATGGAGGCAAAAGTTACTGGAGACCTATCCGGAAATGTTACGAACATGGGATCATGCTCCCATGCATCTGAAATATAACCCATGCTTTGGACCAGTACAAAGAAGACGCTCCTGGAAAGCATTCGCCATCAAGATTCAGAACAATGTGAATTGCAAACAGTGGCTGAACTACCCCAAAATCGCACCACCAACAGGCCCACCTACAATAGCGTACATGATGGCTACCATCCGATATTGGCTTCCACGCCTCCACTCCATGCCAGATGTAGCTGCACAGGTGCTACTCAAGATATTTGATATGATGCAGGTTGTGCTCAAAACCTTCCGCAACGTATGTAACATTCAGCCTCCGATTCCCGGCTTCATCAATGGTAATTATGACCTCTTGTATGATATGAGCACAACCCCAAGCATACGAGTTGCTTATGCATGGCACGCACGCATCAGATATCTCCCTGCCTCCTATAAGCAAACTTTCGACGACATGTTCACCACGGGATTTTGGGAAGCACATTCAGAGGTATTTGCACCACGACCAACCCACCTGCTGCAACTATTTGCGTGCGAGCAAACAATGCATTCAGAGCTCTACACTACGCCACAACCTAACATGCCTGGAGCAGTAAATTGGGATGCCCTCCAGAGCGATTTGGTCCGGGGACTACGTATAAAAGAACAAGAATTGGCAACCGACCTCTTGCAGAAGTACATCAATCAAACAGTGGAGCAGAGGTCTGTCAGAGGCAACAGACCCTAGGGGGGGGAGAGTGTTGATAGTATACGGGAAGAAGCAAGTACGGACACACATGCAGATCTAGCACTAAGGCAACCCTTCATTTTTTTCAAAACCCTTACATCATTTTAAAGTGATTCTCATCACTAAAAACCCCTGTAAATACCATTTTCACCTTTTTGTAGCTCCATTTTGTACAAGCCGAGGAGTCCTCAAGCTTGAGGAGCCTTAGAAGTAGTTGCCTATCAATTTTTGTATTTTTTAGATCTCGTTTGAGCCCTCAAATAAGCCCTGGAACCTAATTTTTAACTAGGCCGGACACTAGGTCTGGACAGGGCCAAAGCTAGTCAAAAACTATAAATAGAGGTAGAGAGCTCATTTTTGGGGAGCTTCTTGTAGTTTTGAGCTTGTATGAGAACTTTGTGGCAATAGAAGTGATTCCATTGTCTTACTCTCTTTGTTCTTGCCGTGTGTGCGCATGTGTGTGTATGTGTGTGCATGTTAGTGTGCTTCTCACTCACACATTTGTGCCTTCACTTGCTCGAGGTCTTCATACCATCCTCATGTCTTCCCGGATTGACATTAAAGGAGGTGCTACTCATCACTGAGCTACAGTTGGGTTTTGCTTATTCTAGTGTAGTCTGAGCAATTTTGATCAATTGTTTACATATATCAACTCTTTCCTTTTTGATATCTCCTCTTGGGTAACTTCGGTCATATTGCTCTAGACTAGATCGTGTCTCTATTCTAGATTGATAAGCTTTTAACCACATTTTTAAATCCTCAGGCATAGGATCCTTAGTTTGTTCTTCTTTTACCACATTCATGTTCTGATTGGTTGGACTAGCTAGCTTAGGTTTGGGGTCTTAAATCGATTCCTCTTTCTCCTTAGCCAACTTCTTAATCTACTTGTTTTTTGTTTTTTCTCATCTGGATTTCCATTTTAGTGCTTTCTTCCTCTTTGAAGTTTCAGATGATTCTTTTGAATTTTCTACTACTTGAGGTATAGATTCTACCTCGTTCTCCTTTTGAGAACATCAAGTCTTTGATTTCCTAGGTTCTCTTTGGCTTTAGATCTGGTGATGGATTTTAAAGGCATTGTGTATTCTTTGTCACTTCTTGATGAATCTATTACTTCAATTACATTGATGTGACATGTAGGTGATGCTGTAGACGGGTTCCTACGACAATCTTTGAACAAGTGTTCTTTTCCATAGACACTAATTAGTTCCAACTATCAGATAGAAGTCCATTAAATCATCATCTTGAGGGATCTTATCCCCTCTCAAACGTTCACTATCATTGATCTTCCTCTTGGAGTAGATACTACTTCTCTATTATCAATCGCGATTGGATTACTAGTTTCTTCACTTTCTCCTCTTTCATTGATTCTTTCTAGATGTTCAATTACTAAGTATAATTGCCCTTGTTTGTTCCTATAAAATCCTCTTCAAATTTCACTGTTAGTCATGGCAAAACTTTAGAGTCCATGGAATTCTTAAGTCTTTCCACTGACCTACTTGTTGGGGGATTCTTGGAGAAGAAGGGATTTGCGTGTTTGTAGGAGAAAAGAGAAAGATACACACTGGAAGCCTCTGTCAATTGATTATAGGAAGACAAATACAATGGTGATGCCCAAATACAATCAATGCTTCTGTGCAAAATCCCATAGAAAGCTCAAACACAAAATACCAAATACCCAAGGGTCTTGTTGTTGTCGGCCTTCTCTGCACCAGACCTCCACCTTCTCCAAGCTTGCACTTATGCACACCTTGCACTAAGCTTCCAATAAGGGGGAGGGTTGGACACCTTCTCTCGGCACGCGCACAGCTTCAATGAGACCTTGGGATCTATGGGGTGAATGGCTTAGCCCTTCTCTGCACACTTCCTTGATCACTCTTCATGCACACCTTGCACTTCACTTCTCTCCATCACACACTGTGTGTCTCTTGCACTTCTCTCTCTTGCCTAACTTAGACTATGCTCACTCTTGCTTAGTCTTGCTTCCACTTGCTTACACTTGCTTGGTCGAAGAATAGTCCTTGCATTCATTTGAGTGTCGATTCACGTATGCTCCTAACTGCAAGAGTATCTTGGTGCTCACTTTGATGTCCCAAGATTGTCTCCAAAAGTGGGCATCCAACGACTCCCTGTTTTGTCATGTACTGACTTTAGACTAAAGCAAAAAAATTAATTGCGGGGCATACTTTCACTTCTGTGTATGTTGCTGCTTCACATACCTTCACATTTTGCCTTTCATTTTTTAACTGTGCACATAAGAGAGGGTTCACCTGAACCTCCCTAAACACTTTAAGCAACACTTTTGAACCTTAGGGAAATTAGAGAAATACCTCTGCAACCCAACTTTCTCCAATTTACCCTTTGTGGACAATTAATTGCGCACTACCTGTGCACTTTGACACCTGCACTTCAAACACTTTGACTTTTCCCATGCTAACTTTGACTTTGACCATGTTGACTTTGACCAATTTAACGTTGATATTTTGACTTTGACCAATATGAATTTTATGGACTCAATAGATGCCCACCACCTAACGTACTCTCCGTCCCGGAGAGACCACAAAGCAATTTGAACTTAAAGAAACAACAAAAGAAAGAGGCCCAAGGAGATAGAGAAAAAGGATGAAAGTATGCCATTAATTTATAACATAGAGAAATTGACATTATTAGTGCATTTGAATGCGTTATTGGATGTATCTTTATTGAGTGAAGCCGGAAGCTTGAGAATGCTAAGCTAAGGATTAGCGAGAAGAGGAGCATTGTTTCCAGCATCTAAGGGAGGCAGAGAGGAAGGTATGGGAATGGAAGCTTGTTCAAGCATGAGTTGGAGTGAATTGATGCATTGCCTTAATTGATCGCTTTTGCTCTTAATACGAGGGCAAGAAGCATTATCGCATAAACCCATTGAAAAGCGATTTTGGAGATCTGATAAGGCTTTAGTGGCTAAATCAGCCATATCACGATATTTATCTCTTTCTTCCTTGAGCAAGTGCACTGACTCTTGGAGAGATTGCCATTGAGATGTGGCCATCCTATTGATGTTGTCTATGGTAGCGATATACTGTTGATGAATTGACGCCGCGGCTGATACTGAATCCAAAGATACCCTTGATGCATTAGCACTGCGAATAGCAATTGCACTTGCATCACGGATTAAATTTAAAAAGGAGGGTGCATTAGGGATGTCAGCTGTTGGGGCAGGACGTAAGGGAATATCAACATTTGGAGCAGATGGAATAGATGGGATGTGGGCAACAGTAGTGGGAGATGGGAAAGAAGTATGAATAGGAGGCCGAGGGGAAGGACTGGTGGGTTCGGGTTGAGGTACCGGCTGGGAAGAGATTGCTGGATGAGAAATGACTTGGGAAGGAGATTTCAAATTATCCAGAGGTGTGCAAAGGCTATGACTGAAGGCCTGCGGATGAATGGAAGGAAAATCATTGGGGATGGAGATAGGAGTGGAAGCGGAGGCTAAGTCAAGCGAGATGTGAGGGGATTGAGGAAGGGTTGAAGTGGAGGGATGACAGATTGCGCTAGTACGGGCTCGAACTTGCCGTATTTGAATGTTAGGCGATGGAAGTAAAGCTGGTGTGGGGGGGGGGTAGAGGTGGCATAGGCGGTGGAGGAGGGGGGTAGAAGTGGAGATGCGAGGTAGATATGGAGGAGGGGAGGGAGAGGTGGAGGAGGCGGTGGAGGAGGGGGGGAAGAGGTGGAGTTGGCGGTGGAGGAGGTGGAGAGAAATGGAGTGGGAGGGGCAGATATGGAGGAGGGGAGGGAGAGGTGGAGGAGGTGGTGACGGAGGGGGGGTAGGGGTGGAGTTGGTAGTGGAGGAGGTGGAGTGAGAGGTGGAGGATTCAGTGGAGGAGGGGGGTAGAGGTGGAGTTGGCGGTGGAGGAGGGGGAGGAAGAGGTGGAGGATTCGGTGGAGGAGGGGGGGTAGAGGTGGGGTGGGCGGGGTAGCTATGGAGAAGAGGAGGGAGAGGTGGAGGAGGCGGTGGAGGAGGGGGTAGAAGTGGAGTGGGCGGGGCAGATATGGAGGAGGGGAGGGAGAGGTGGAGGAGGCAGAGTAGCTTTTTTGAGGGTGGGTAGAGGTGGAGTTGGCGGGGAAGAGGTGGAGGAGGCGGTGGAGAGGGAGGTAGAGGTGGAGTAGGCAGTGGAGGAGGGGGGTAGAAGTGGAGATGCGGGGCAAATATGGAGGAGGGGAGGGAGAGGTGGAGGAGGCAGTGGAGGAGGGGGGGTAGAGGTGGAGTTGGCGATGGAGGAGGTGGAGAGAAGTGGAGTGGGCGGGGCAGATATGGAGGAGGGGAGGGAGAGGTGGAGGAGGTGGTGGAGAGGGGGGGTAGAGGTGGAGTAGGCAGTGGAGGAGGGGGGTAGAAGTGGAGATGCAGGGCAGATATGGAGGAGGGGAGGGAGAGGTGGAGGAGGGGGTGTAGAGGTGGAATTGGCGATGGAGGAGGTGGAGAGAAGTGGAGTGGGTAGGGCTGATATGGAGGAGGGGAGGGAGAGGTGGAGGAGGCGGTGGAGGAGTGGGGGTAGAGGTGGAGTTGGCGGTGGAGGAGGTGGAGTGAGAGGTGGAGGATTCGGTGGAGGAGGGGGGTAGAGGCGGCTTAATGGCCAGGATGGATTCACTAGCCCCTGGCTGATCAGGGTGGCAGAACTCCAAGAAGACCGACGATGTCTCATTGAATTTTTTACTCCAATTTATAGCCAAGGTCACTCAACTTAAAGTGAGGTGACTTCGAATCAACATGAAAGGGTGGTTTAGGTGATAAAGCCTTTTTAAAAGAGGGGATAAAGCATATTTAAAAGAGATGTGTTGCAAAGATGATCTCACCCACAAAAAAAAAACTTAAATGAAAGGGCAAAATCAAAAGTTCTTTTTAGAAAAAGAGGACCATAGAAAAAAAACAATGCAAAATTTGCTTTTAGAATATTACGTGGAAATTTATAAAGAAAACAAAAAACTAATGGAAATAAAAGAAAAGGGATGTTATGTCAAAACAAAACAACAGCTGAGCAAAAAATGAAAGAAACGGATAGGGTAATCTTATGTAGAAGCAAATTGTCTATACAACCTGGAGAACCCAGGTGATCCATTATCTTTATTTGTGTTGATGATAGGCCTTGACCCTTGAAATATTGACTAGCGGCATGGCCTCTTGAGCGTCTCTAACTCCACAACACTCCAATTCAACATCTTTTTGATTCGACAAGGGCCTTCCTAGTGTGGGATCCATTTCCCTTTAGCTTGAGTAGACATGTGTGGTCTATGTAAAAGAACTAAGTCACCTCGCATCAAAGTTTTAGGCCACAAGTTTTTGTCATGAGCTTCCTTTCTCTTGAACTAAATCTGTTCTAATTGTCTAGATGCTAGAATCTGGGATTCTTCCAATTTGTGCAAGGTTGTGAGCCTATCTATGAGTTTTGAGCTTGTCCTTGTTTGAAACCCTTCAGTTCTGATCAAGCCATGTATAAACTCAAATGGTTCTATTGGGGCTATCCCATAAACCAGTTGGAATGGAGAAAATCCTGTTGTTTCTTTATAGGCTAATCTCTATGCCCACAAAGTACCAAGATAAGAATTACCCCAAGTAGCAGGTTGTAGCATACATTCCTTCTGTAGCATGGTAATTAATACCTTATTTGTGGATTCTTCTTGGCCATTTGCCCTGGGATAGTAAGAGCATGAAGTCCTACGAATAATTTTGTACCTATTAAGGATTTCATGTAAAATCTTATTCACAAAGTGTGTTGCTTGGTCTGTGCAAATCTCCAGAGGACACCCAAACATTCAGAAAATATTTTTAAATAAAAAATCAGCCACTGTCTGTGTTGTGCAATCCGGTGAAGCAATTGCTTCGGCCCACTGTGTAGCATAGTCTGTTGCAATTAGTAAATATTTATATCCATGTGGGAACGAGGGAGGATATATAGGTCCTACAAAATCCAATCCCCACTTCTCAAATGGTTGCCAATTTGTAGCTACTATTAGGGGGTTATTTCTCTGCTTGGTGGGTTTAGGGCCACATCTTTGGCAAATGTCACATATCTTAGCCCTATCATTTGAATCCCTAAAAAGGGTGGGCCACCATAATCCTACATCTTGAATTCTTTGGCCCATGATATGACCTGGAAGGTGCCCACCACCTGGACCTTCATGTGCCTTTGTTAGGATATCCCATGTCCCCTCCTTTTCTATGCATTTCCTCAAACAACCATCTTTCCCATGCCTGTATAGTTTGCCTTGAATAATTGTATATGGTATGCTGCTGATTAGTAGCCTCTTCTTTTGCACTAAGCTCGCCTTTTCTGGGTACATTCTAGTTGTAATAAAATACTTTATGTCCTCATACCAACCCTCAGCTTGTATAGTAAACAAATTGGCATCTAGAAAATCATCATTTACCCCAATTGCTTGGTCCATTATGTTAATCCAGGATAAGTGGTCCGCCATGAATTTTTCTTTACCTCGTCAATGGACTACAGAAAAATCAAATTCCTGGAACAGCAATAACCACCTCCATATTCTACCAGTTGCTTGTGGTTTGTTGAGTAAGTATTTGAGTGGTTGGTGATCAATTATAATAACAAATTTCATTCCCAGTAAGTAATGAAGAAACTTTTGGACAACAAAAACCATGGCTAAGGCTTCCCTTTCTGTGGTGCTATAATTCCTTTCAGCCTTGGTCGAAATTCGATTGGCATATCGAATTGGTCTATCCAGTTTAAATTATTCCCTCTGTTGGGTCAAAACTGCCCCCACGGCATATGCACTGGCATCTACATGAATGTGAGTAGATACTAACCTTGACCTTAATGTTTGATCAGAATGGGAGCAGATAATAACCTTGACCTTAATGTTTGATATGCTTTTTCCTCTTCTTCTTCCCATTTAAAAGGTACTTCCTTGCCTGTAAGCCTAGCCAATGGCCTGGCTATAACTGCATACATCTTAATAAATCTTCTATGGTACCCTGTATAGCCTAGAAAACTTTGAACCTCTTTTGGATATTTAGGTCTAGGTAACTTTAATATAGCTATAATTGTGTTTGGATCAGGTGCCATACCTTTGGAAGATACCACATGTCCCAGAAGGGTACCTTCAGTCACCAGAAAATGGCATTTGTTTGGGTTCAATTTAAGCTTTGTTTCTCTACACCTCTTAAAAACTTGTTGTAATTGAATTAGATGCTTCTCTAAACAATCCAATGGAGTCTCTGCAAGAGTACCTGAAAAGGATGAAAAATCATCCATGAAAATTCTGAGAGACTCTAGGAGCAATGGTCCAAAAATGAGATTAACTGTTCGGTTGAAGGTAGCTGGAGCATTTCTCAATCCAAATGGCATCTTTGAATATACATAAGTTCCCCAAGGGGTGATGAATGCTATCTTCTCTCGATCCCCTGGGTGGATGGATATTTGATTATATCCACTGAATCCATCCATGAAGCTGTAAAGAGTATGCCCAACTACTTCTTCTATAACTTGTTCAACAAATGGCATTGGAAATCCATCTGGGATTGTGACCTTGTTCAATGCTCTAAAGTGCACACATATTCTGATCTTGTTAGTGTTCTTCTTCGGAACAATTATCATAGGAGATGGCCACTCTGAATGATCTACAGGGATGATAATTCCTGCATCTTCCATTTTCTGAATTTCCAAATAAACTGCTTCAGCATATTTAGGATTCAACCTATAACTCTTACCTCTCACTGGTTTTGCTCCTTCAATGAGAGGTATTCTGTGCTCTCCATAAATAGGTGGTACTCCTAAATCCTTATAGTGCCAAGCAAAAATGTCTGCAAATGACTTCATGAAAGATGTTACCTTTAAGAGTAGCTCCGGGTGTTTCCCTATCCATGTGGCTAGTAAAATGGGACGCGGCTGATCTTCATTGCCCAACTGAACCTCCTTCACTGGATGCATAGTTACAATGCTATCTAGTCCTTCCTCAGTCGCATCCTTAGTTACCTTGTCCCACATAGCTGCGGTATCATAAGCAGGAACATCATGGATGTCTAGTTGCACTTCTTCCTCTTGAATCCATCTTGGAGGGATCTCATGAAGTGGTAATGAATCCTCTTCTATGTTCTTAATCTTACCTCTTAACTCTGATCCTTCCTTTTGATTGCAATCCACAGAATTAGCTTCCTCTAACTGGTTGAATAAAGGAAATTTCTTTCCCCTTCTGTAGTCCTTTACTGGCTCTCCCAGTCCAGATACTTGAATTATTACCTCTTTTCCTTCATATGCTTCCTCTCTTCCTGAGTTTGAAAAAATAGTAGATGTGTCTCCTACGTGGAGCCAAGCCAACATGTTTTCTTCTTCATATAAATTGGCTTCTTCACTTAGATCTGCTTTTGGTTTGTCCAACAATTCTTCTTCCATACAAATACCAATTGTTTGCATCATGCTGATATTTCTCTGATTGTCTGGTCCTTCTTCTAAGATTATTTGCTGTAACTATTTTCCCTCTTGCTTTACCCACATTGTGTCCTTGCCCCAGTCATGCAGCACATTGGCATGCCTTAACCAAGGTCTCCCAATCAATAGGAGGAAACTTCCTTCTACCTGTGGTAACCTTAAAACAACAAAATCCAAGTTAAAGATGGTACTTTGTATCATGAATAGAACTCCAGGGACCACTCCCATCAGTCTTACTATGCTTTGGTCTGCCAATGTTACAGTAAAATTTGCAGGTCTTGAAGGTTGTAGTCCAATCTTTTTCATGGTATGCTTAGACATCAAGTTAATGCCAGAACCACCATCCACAATAACTCCTTGAAATTCATAACCTCTGATAAAGACTGTGAGCCAAGGGCTCTTGTAATCTATGAGGGGTGGTTCCCCTACAATGTTACCTTTATGGTTGACAACAGCCTTGGCCACTAAAGTTGTTATGGAAGCCTCATCAACTATTTGAAAAAGTTCTGACCTAAATTTCCCATCCATCTTTATTAAATAAAAAATACTAACCTCCTTTTTCATGGACTTGAGTAGTCGTGAAGCTTCCGATTCCTTAAAATTATGGGCTCCAATGGACTTTTCAATCTCCTCATGAGCCCTATTGAATGCAATCCCAATGGCCTCACTAGTACATATGAGATATCCTTTTTGCCTTGTGTCGGCACGTGTGGTGGCCTTGTCTTCAGATGTCTCTTTGTCTTTGTGCAAGCCATTAATTCTTGATTCTTGATCCATATATTCTTAAGCCTTTGCTTTGCTCCTTGTCTGCACTGTAAAGGATTCAATTTCTTCTAATTGCACTACCATAGTAGAGGGAGATACCACATTGACTTGATCTATTATTTCTTCTTTACACACAGAAAGCATTTGAATGTGGGGCCTAGATGAAGATGCTTGATTCTTAGGACAAAAATTAGTATATTGGTCTCTGGCCTCTAGGCAGTTCCTGCAAGGAGGGGCATTTTTTGGTAGAGTGCATGATGAGTCCTAAAGCCCACGTGAAATATAATTATATAAACCTTTATTCTGCTCAAACCCCTTGGAATCGGTCCACTTGGGTTACTTGGGGCCCACAATTATCTCTCGATTGATAGTTCTGCACTCTTGTTCCACTACCTCGCACACACTCTCAGTCTCTTTCCCTCCTCACCCTCTTGTTCTCTTTCAATTTCTCACACACTCTCTTTCACATACATATACTCACTTAACACACACATTCACTTCCGCACTCTCTCAAACACACATACTCAAACACACACATTCCCACTCTCCTTCCTCTTTCCTCTCTGTTCCTTTCCTTTCTCCTCTTACACGCATGCACACACCAACACACACATATATCTGACCCTTCTCTTAGGCACTCTCTCTTTCTCACACTCTTCCCTTTACCTCCTGCACACTCACTCACTTGTGCACACTTATGTTCACACACACTCACCTATGCGCTCACACACACCTAGCAACCCTTGTGCACACTTTATTGCTTCCTCTCACACTTCCACTCCCTACTGTTCCTCACTCCTACCTTCTCTCACTCTCAAGTGAATTCTTCTTCTCCCACACTCATGCACTCAGCTATATACCAACATCCACTTTTTCCTTATTTGGCCGCACACCCCTTACATGCCTATACACACATACACCTTCCTTTTCCCTTTCCACTCTTTCACTCTTTCTCACACACTCCTACCTTCACTTTCCCTCATACTCTCTCACTTACATCCCCACTCTTTTTCACACATACTTTTACACATACATCTTCACACGTGTGTTCACACACACACATTCATACAAACCCTCACTTTAGCTCCCAAACTAACAACTCCTTTCTTTCACACATACACATCAGCACTTGCACAATCTCAAGCACTTTCTTACTAACAATCCCTCTCACACACATGCCCAATAATTAGAATACGTGCATACATGCGGGTGTCTCCACAAAGATAATCAACAACTCAAACTTTCAAAATTTTTTAAAATACAACAGCTCTCATGTTGACTTTTGTATAAACCACGGAAAGCTTTTACAATATTAAAGAATCCAAATAGAGAGGTATGTGCTAATTTTCTCATTCTATTCTCATATGACAGACCAGATATGTTGTAATCAAGATGTTAGCAAATGTGTATGTGTGCGTCAAAAGGACAAAAAGACTTAACTATGAGAAATTGATGCTAGTAGCTCTAGACTTTTGCGGATGGAATAGCAGCGGAATCACTCTCTTGTTGGCTGAGATAACGGCAAATTGTGCTTTGGCTACTATTGGTGAAGAAACAACTAAAAACTCTACTTTTTGTTGATCATGCAACTCAGATATTCATCAAACAAAAAGACAAAATGAATGAGATAGACCCATGTGCCGTGTGTAATCGCCTTCTCTTTTGGTTGCTGATTCCCTATACATTTCCTCCTCCTTTCTAAGAAAATCCCCTCTTTTCGTGAACTGACAGAGACACCTCCAAACAGAAAATCAAAGCCTTCTCGAAGTCCTTTGTCTACCTTAGTTTCTGGAACAACACAAAAATAAAGCAAGGGGAATGAATTTGAAGTGCATAGCAGTGATAATATGAGCACATGTTGCCTCCATCTGTCCTTGGAGTCAGCACTCTCCTTGGTCATCTGCCTCCTTTGTAGTTCAAACAAACTCCTTCCTTTTCCCATGTATCACCCACGAAAGGTTTTTCAGCTTCCTCCTCCATGGTTTGTTGCCGACTAGGCCCTCCTTCTTCACTGTGTCGTCAAAGAAATGAATAGAGGATAATGAATTTCACTACTCGTAATCTTCCCCTTCTCAGTCCCCTGAGAGCTCAAGAAAAAACATGAAGAAGCCCTTCTTCTTTCTCTACTGATTCTGAAGACCTATTGAACACTCCCTCCCTTCAGCATATAACAGATGCCCCTTTGGGAAAACCCTTTTTCCTTCTCAGTTGGATACATTTCTCTTTATCCTCATCAACAAGAAGAGATCATCCTCATTGCTGCACTAAATCTTTTGAAAGAAATCTCTAGATGATGCCCTCAATGTGTGCACCTTGAATTTTTTAGAAAACACTCTTCAGATTTACAAAATAAATGTGTAACAACCTTCCCATGCTTCTCTGTCTAACTTCATCAGTTTTGATAAGTGATCCATGCAGTGTTTCCATTAAAATCTGGGGCCTTCTCAACCCTTCATCTGACATATGACAATTAATGACTGCACCAATCATCCATATATTTGACTTGTTTGATTCACTGAATCTACTGCACACTTCGCATATTTATTACCTTAGCACATCTGCGAATTGTAACTCTAAAGCTATTCTTTTTCTATTTCCTGGTTAGCCTAACTTCAAGTGCCATCTTGCGCAAGGCACAACTTATCTTTTAGGATGGATTTGAAATTTTCAGTCATATCTAAAATGTTGCCTCGCCATAGTTTCCAGCACCTTGCCTCTTTGCACCCAAACTATCTGGTTTTTCTGTGATTATGTGGAAATTGGTGTTGAGCAGTACCTCGCACTTCTCTGCTCTTTCTGTTTTCTTCTTGCAAAGCTCTTCCCCCCCTTGTGTGTCCTCTTTTGTATATATATTCTCCTCCTTGTATCCTCGAAAAGGCAAATAAAAGACAAGATTACTTCTGTTGCTCTCAATCCCCTCTCTCCTTCCTTGTCTCCACTATACTCCAATGACCGCTTCTTCTCCACAATGTCTACGTAAAACTCGCTCTTCTGCTGCAGCATACTTTCTCTCCACTCCGCCCCACAGTCATCGCTTCCATGCCCCGAGGCACACCCCTCTTCACCTCTTTCACCTACACACACACCCCAAAAAAACAAAAAAGAGAGAGAGAGCATGTGAGACCTGGGGACACCGAGAGAGAGAGAGACATTTTTCTTTTTGTTTTCTTTCCCACAAACCCACTCCCCCACTAACGGACATTCATCTTTTTTTTTCCTTCTTTTTTTTAAAATTTTTTTTTTCTTTTTCTTCCAAATTCAAAATATATCATCCCTAAAATTTGAGATGCCCAGATGAAGGAACCATGAGGTTCACACCTGCATGCATATCCATACTCGCACATTTGTGTTCTCCAACAATTTTAGACACATATGATGGTGTGCACATTATCCCAAATGCTTAATGAAGAATATATTCCTTTTAATACATGCTCACCTTCACATCTCCCTAGCAAACACACATCCTTTGCAATCATGCACTCGATGCTAGATCCATGTTGACATATGCACACATATTCATAAATGTGAACATCAAAACAATTTCTTTCGGGATATTTGAACGAGATCATATTTCAAAGAGCTACAAATTTTTTTAAACTCCACATTAGTAGACTTAAAATTGACACAAACTTTTGGTGTAACATACTTCCCTCTTCTTGCTTGCGACGTCGTCCCCGACGAGCCAATTAGCACCTGCACTCAAACCATTCAATTCACTGACAATACATCAATGCACATTCACATACCTCATATTTATTCTACCTCTTTCCACTGGCATACCTGCAACCACACTACATCAACATCCATTAGTCATAAAAAATCAGTCACTTCACTTACCAACTTTATCCATTTTCTCGCATCTTCACTGCCATGTCCACCTGTCTACAAACTTCATCAAACATTAGAACCTTTCTTCATTAAATATAATGTCAAAATGGAAAGAACACACACACATCACTCACATCACACATGCAATCTCGTCACACACAATATACATCCAAGCAGAAGACATGTCCACATTCCCTCTCATCACTCTTATCGACTATTCGTTCAACACGCCACGAATCTTTATTCCACATGCATACTCAGCACACTTTCCACACACCCTATATGATCAAAAACCATTCCCCACTTCCATTTTTGGATACTCTTCCCGACCACACAATCACTTTCTTGATTCCTTTTTTGTTTCTAACCAAGTTCTCTAGCCAATTTTTCATTCCCCTTCTACAAAGGATTTCCACTACCCGCTTTGCTTTTCATCGACTCTTTGCTTTTTTTTTCGCTTTTCAACTAAATTCCATGCTATGTCACCACCACACCTCTTGAATTGATGGACACGCGACAAAGACCACTCAAGCTTAACACGAGCTCACTCTGACACAATCGCTCATTGTTGACATGTCTCAAGACATCGCAAGTAGTTACACAACCTAAGAACCAAAATGAGCATCTCCCAAGAGTTTGCAGATGAACAAAGTCACTAGCACACTTGGATCCCTCGAGTCCAAGTCTTCCACAGACACGTCGCAGCCAAAACCCTAGCCGAGCTTAAGCTTCGATTCGACATGCTTCATCACGAGTCCACACATTTCTAGATCCCCACAAACACAGACACATATTCCCATCCGAGCATCATGCTCTCTTCTGTCCCCCCTCAAGCGAGGAATTTTTCTCTATTTTTCCTTTTTTTTTCATCATTTTTCCATATATATATACTCACACTTGTCGGCCTATGCCGAAGCTGGATGTGACTCATGGACTTGACCACCCGATCGAGTTTATTCCACCCATCTACCAACCCAACACAACACACGACACATAGCCGGCTAGCCCTATGCAAAACCGACGTCGGTTCGTGGCTTTGACCACCCGGTCAAAGTGGGTCCACCCACCTATCAGCCCACATAGGCGCGTAGCCACATGCGCACATACATAAATATATATTTTTTCCTCTTTTTTTCATTCTCGCATCTCGAGAATTAGAAGACAAAAGAAAGGCTCTTTCCCAACCATCCCGATCACGACACATACACATAAACTCCCCGTGGACATCCCAATGAGACACATCTCCTCTCTACTGCCACTCAAGCCAAAATCCGGCCACTAATGTCAAGGTCAACTTTTCCTCTTGAAACCCGCACACACTAATTACCTTGCCGACCTGAAAACCGCAAAAAATACCACTTCAGTCCTAAGCATACAACAGACTTCATCTGCCCATCCTCACATCTCTGACTCGCAATCCGCAAAGCAAACCCTAGTCAGACTCAAGCCGTCCTCACCGCCATCCATCTCCTTGTCTATTTTTTATCTCCAACCTCTGCCTCACAGAGATTCCACCTGACCTGATAGATGACTTGGATAACTACCATTAGCCGTTGGACCTCTTAGTGCCTTGAGCCTTGCCACTAGGTCTCTTAATCCTTGTTTGTTGTGCTCAATATCACTTTGATATTCGAACAGGTCAGAGTCAATGCTTCGAAGAGAAGGGAAGTAGGAGTAGGCCAAGATCACCAAAAAAGCCAAAAAAAATTGCCAAAATTAGTGTAGTTCAGTTTTTGCCACCAAAAAGATATAAAAACCAAAAATTTGAACTCATTTGACACTTTCGTGCATTTTGGTATCGTCGGAGAGTAGCGATCGGTATCGTGGATGCAATATCACGCATTGCAGGCATTTAAGACTAGTTATTGAGCTCAAAGGGCAGCCAAGACATCACTGAGGTAAGGTTCCATAAGTGTTCACTGACCAAAACAAATTAAAGAGCAGAAACATGTGAATATATGCGCATCCGGTATCGCGGGGAGGGGCAGAGTATTTTTCTGAGTTTTTGTGCACAAGATAGTAAGCTAGGAGTGAAGAGGGGTGAGAGAAGAGTAGGGGGTGATAAAATTTTTTTACTTTTGAGGTGCTTTGGCTTGAGTATCGCGATTGGTTGAGTTTTTGGTATCGCGATACCAAAAATTCCCTTGTATCGCGATACTCGCCGAAGTATCATATCGTCGGTTATCAGCTCTGGTATCGCAATACCACTTGTGGTATCGTATCGTCCGGGTTGGTATCGCGATCTCACTTTGCCAAAGTGGTATTGTATCGCGGTCCACTTTTGGTATCGTATCATCCTCTTCTCTGTGTGGTATCATGATACTGTTCCAGTATCGTATCCTGTTGTTCGGTGGTATCGTATCGCCTAACCGCCGATATCATATCGCCTAACCGCTGATATCGTATCGCGATCCATTAGTGGTATCATATCGTCTCGAGTCCCGCCTAGTATCGCGATACAATACTAGCATCGTATCGCCCGGTTCGGTGGTATCGTATCACCACTTACATTGGTATCGTATCGCGTCCCACCCTAGTATCGTATCGTCTCATTTTCAAGAGTCATATCGCGATACCAAGTTGGTATCGTATTGGCCCCTTGCAAGTGGTATCGTATCGTGTGAGGAGGCTGGTATCATATCAGCTTATATTTAGGTATCATATCAGGGCAAACTCGAGTATCGTATCGTGCCCTTTTTGGTATCGTATCGTCCAAAAAGTGGTATCGTATCGTCTGGGTTTTCAGTATCGTATCGCCTGACTGATTCAGTATCATATCGCCTGACTGATTCGGTATCGTATCGTGTGGACCCCTAAGATATCATATCGTCAAGAAAGTCGGTATCGTATCGTGGCCAAGTGCAGTATCGTGTCGTCTGCTACTACAAGTATCGTATCGCCTAGGTTTCCGGTACCGTATCGTGGCCAGCTTAGTATCACCTAGAAGTGGTATCGTCCAGAGCTGTTGTAGCATTTTTTTGGGCATACTTAAGGCATTTGAAGAGCCACTCAAGGACAGATTTAGAGACCTATAGAGCCTCAGGAGGGTGAATGAACTTGAGGTCTAGGAGAGTGCTAAGTAGCCGAAGAAGTGTCATATCTTCTATAGGAAGTGCTGCCCAGGTCAGTCACCACTCTGTCTATTCAGATACCTCTAGTGACTCCGAGGAGGAAATACTAATGGCCTCAGAAGACATGCATGGTCCAACTCCAAGTAGACACTTCATGACCGCGGTTGAGGGAGAGTACCGTACCTCCTTACAGTATGTTTCTACTAACGCCCAAGAGATTCCCATCTACCTGGATGGCTTAAACAGATCACTGGCTAGGATGGTAACCTCTATGGATGCCACGATCGTGCCTAGACCTGCTGTTAAGTACGAAGGAGGAGCATACATGGACAAGGTAGGTCACATATACATAGTGACTGAATTTCCTAAAATGGTCAATGAAAGGGGAGAGTTAGTGGAACCAGAAAACCCAGGAAGACCAAACCCTGAGGAGCTAGTGACGACCCCTAGAGGTAGATCCCAAGTAACAGGAGTCTTGAGAGGAGACTTGATACCTCAAGATGACTACCTATCAGAAGTTTATATGATCCATGGATCAGATGTATTACTGCAAACAGACTTATCGGCTCTAGGAAGAGAAGAAAGCCCTATGACATTTTATGAGCTGAAGGATCCAGAAGACAAAACTAGAATCACATACCTAGACAAAAATCAGAAAAGATATGGGTTGGTTAGTGCCTTAGATAGAGCTCGATTGAAATACATGGGGTTTCCTGTATTCCCTCAAAGAGATCAAGCAACTACTTCGTAGAACCCCTTTGGAAATCAACAAGAGATAGAACACACCATGTCAGGACAAACTAGCCAACGGAGTGGTCCAAACCGTACTCATGTACAATTTGCGACTCCAAGAGTGCAAAAAAACAATCAGACCCACCCAGGAGTAGGGAATCAGTACCGAACACCAGTAAGATCACGACCACTTGTAGGAGGAGAGCCTGGAATACCCTTAGTTAGACCAACAGTTCCTGCCTTTCACATAATGCCTAGACCGCCAGAACCAATGAGAAGATTCAGACCTATCCAAGTGGCCAAATGTGTAAGAAATCATTACGATGGATTAGGAGAACCCTACGATCACATTGCTGAATTTAAACAAGTCTTAAGGGCAGAACAAGTAGACGACTTCTTTGTGCAGTATGAGTCCTTTGGACTCACCCTCACAAGAACGGCTCTGACTTGGTTCCAGCCATTAGATCCTAATAAATTTGGAAACATGGAGAAATTTTTTCAAGAGTTCATTGGGGAATTCACTAAGAGAGGGATTAAACACAATTCTGCGTCTTTAATCCATAGTTTTAAATAGAACCCTAATGAAACAATGAAAACAGCTGCCCGGAGATTCAATCAATATGTTGATAGATGCCCATCTACCGAGAGGCCGACTCAGCAAAAAATGATCTCAATATTTTTGGACGGACTCACGAATGGAACCTTAAGAACACTAGTTTAGGTGAAGAGGCTTCAAACCCTAAGTGAGTGTCTTCAAGAGTGCATTGATCTAAAAGACAATCTAGCTGAGGACCTCAAGAGCACGCCAAGCCCCACTAAATCAGAAGACTCTCAAAGTACCATTACATCCAACTCTAGTAATATGGAAGAATTAGCGGAGCTCCTAGCAAAGAAACTAGGAGTCCAGGGACAAAGAACTTACCCACACCCAGCCTTAAGGATGCCCATGTTACGAAGGTGTAGCCTATGTGGAGGAGATCACCCCACACACATGTGTGTGCGAGGAGGGACTGGCGCACACCAGACATATCCATACAATAGACATCAACGACAAGGAATTGCCCTGTACTGCCACATAGAACAAAAATACACCAACCACACTACAGAAAATTGTCCATTCAATTGGCAGTCGTGCCCCTTACAACCACCACAGTATCGACCATACGGGTATTCACCAAGAGAACCAAGTAGAGAGATGCCCAGATACAAGCCCTATCCAACACCAGCAGAAGCACCTAGACCTTATGGACAAGCACCATATCCACCACCCCAACTAGTGTTAGGGCCACAACTGTCCCAAACTCAACAAGTGGTCCCGATGAAGTATGCTCAGCCAGAAGAAAATGTGGAAAGAGCCATAGTGCCAGCATCGACGACGATCAATGTGGAATCAACAAACCCAGGATATGAGTTGGCCCCAGGAGATTATTATCCATATGAAGCCAACACGTTAGAGTATGAATCAGTTGATGATTCGGCTTATTATGGACATGAATGATATGATCAAGCTTATGGAACAGAGGTAGCAACTCTAATGTATACTGCTCCTAAAGCACAACCACCCATGAGACCACCCAGTAGACCACCTGTGCCGAGAGGACCCTGTTATAGATGTGGAGGAGACCATTTTATAAGAGAATGTCCTCGGTCTTACAATCCACCACCCCCTAGGACTTGGGAAGGATATTGCAATGCTTGCAGAAAGGAACACCTTTTCAGGGACTGCCCTAAGAATCCAACCAAAGTCCAAGACACTGCACCAATTAATGTAATTGAAGTGATAGAAGCATCTGGAAGTGATAAGGAATACACTATACCTTTAAAGGCCATTAATGAAAGAACAAAAAGGAAAACAACCAGAACAGGAACGAGAGAGCAAAAGGATGGTAAGTCCCAAGATTCAAATAGCTGAAGATTCTGAGGATCCATGTGAGAGTACCCAGACCATTAAAGCACAGAAATGGAAGGAAAGAAGAGAAAAACTCAAAGACAAATGGATGAAAAACAAAAGTCAAAATAATAAGAAACAAACTAGAAGCATGAAAGAACAAAAAGAACAAGAAATTCAAAAAGAAGTGCCCATTCCACCACCTATTCAAGAAGTAGTGAAACCAGAATCCATTTTAGCTGACCCGAAATTCGACGACCTAGACATGTGGCTGAAAGCTTACCAAGCTAGAATTAAGACTAGACGAAAAGTAGAACAACATGAAAAACTTTACCCACAAGGAGAATTAGAAAAAGAAGGCTTGCACTATGTTGAAAGCTTATAGAGGTTGCACAAGCTACCCTAGAAAAGACTATTCCAGCCCTACCAGAGACGAGAATACCAGATAATCAATATAAAGAACGTGTCGGAGCCGTGGATAAAGAACTTAGAAGGAAGGATGACAAGCGCGAGCGAACTAGAACCCAGGATGAACCACTGTCAACCATACCTGACCTAGAGGCAGAATGGCCAAATGAGTTATGGAATAGAATCCGAGAAGAACAATGGAAGAAAAATGGAGTATCGAAGCCTCCTTTTGAGGAAATAGATGTGGAAGTTTATCAACCAAACCCTAACCTGGAGGAAGTGTATGAGGAAGTATCGAGACTCGATAGAAATAGAGAAGAAACCCAGAGCATTTCAACATTGCCTAATTACATGGGAGAATACAAAAAGGAATCTATGATAATACGAGCACCCATAGTACATGGAAAAGGAAAAGGAAAGTCAGAGAAGAGTTCACACAATTTAACAGAACTTAAGAAGACAAAAGTACAATGCAAATTAACCGTGGAAGAATTACTTCAGGTAAAACCACAATTGTGGAGGCAATTAGCGAGCCAATTAGAATTAGGGCAAGAGAAGGAAGAAAAGGAAGGAAAGGGAAAAGAAAACACTTCTAAAATACAAATCCTAGTTGATAAAGTGGGAGAATTTAGTGAAGGAGATGAAGATAATACTTGTCTTCCTGTCACTTACAATGGCTACATGACCAAGGCTATACTAGACACGGGAACGGTGGTAGGAATCGCCACCAAGGAGATTTGGGAGAAATGGGGAAAACCTGCCTTACGACCCACACGCATGAAACTCCAATTAGCAGACGGTCATGTGGAAAAACCCTTAGGAATACTGGAAAGAATCAAATTGACTACCTGTGGAGTAGAATTTGAACACACATTAGCCATTTGTAAGTTCAAAAAAGCGAACAACTACAAAATGATATTAGGACGACCCTTCATGAGACAAATGCGGGTAGTGCAAGACTGGGGTAGAGATTCGTTATACCTGCAACATCAAGGAAATACAACCAAGATAAATTTTGCCTATCGGGATGTTCCTCCTCTACAATGGAATCCCATACACAAGGAGGAAGATGACCTATCCATTCATAGTGTTGGATCGAGCGATCAATCATGGATACACGAGGACGCTCAGTTATGGATGTGTAAGGAAGCCAAGAAAGAAGAAGACAACAGACAGATATGGCCAATAGGACATCCTAACTACAAACCTGTAGAGGACCCAAGGTACATGCCTCAAATCTTTCCAGATGAAACCTTCGAACCGCATGGATGGATGGAAATCCTAGCAACCTTAGACATGTGCGTAAATGAGGAAGTCTTGACAATGAACGAGTGCATAGACGAGGAAGGCTATGATGTAAATCTTTATATGGTTGTCCTTCAAGAAGTGGAAGAAGGGGAAATCTTGGAAAAAGAGTGGAAGGAGGAATATGAGAGTATAGAAATGGAACTAGAATTCGATTCCGAAGAGAGCTCTGTTCGAAGTTCCTGAACATTTTAAAAGATACAAAGTAGAAGAGTGAAAGGTAGCCATTCAAATGCCTAAATGAGAGGCCCGAGACGGAGAAGCATACGACAACAAAGAACAAACAAAAAAAATTATAGTAACAGTGGAAGACGGAGAAGAACGATGCACATACATAGGCAAAGATCTATCAGTCGAAGAGGAAGAAGAACTCATACAACTGATCCGAGAATAGCGAGACGTGTTTGCATGGACATATAAGGATCTCAAAGGCGTGGAACCCTCAATTTGTTCTCATAGGATACCAATGACAACAGATGCAAAACCATCAAAATAACGTCCTTATACGTACAACGAGATCTATGCTGCTAAAATTAAGGAAGAAATAGACAAGTTACTAGCAACAGGATTCATATATGAGATAGAACACACCGACTGGGTATCGCCATTAGTAGTTGTGCCTGAGAAAAATGGAAAATTGAGAGTGTGCATTAACCTGAAGAAAGTGAACGCAGCCACCATACGTGACAATTACGCACTACCCATCACTAACCATCTATTGGAAAGGGTCGCAAGAAAAGAAGTCTATAGCTTCTTAGATAGATTCTCAGGATACAATCAAGTAGCTATTGCTACTGAGGATCAACATAAGACTGCATTCGCGACCAAATGGGGAGTCTATGCTTTCAGAGTGATGCCTTTTGGGCTCACTAATGCACCAGCTACTTTCGAACGATTGATGTCTCATGTGTTTAAGGAATTTTCGAAAAAGAGCATGGAAGTATATGTAGATGACCTATGTGTCACGAGGAAGGAGATAAGGAAGATAGCTCACACACACACTCTCACTCTCAAGGAGAAGCACACACACAGATTGAGGCAAGGAAGAACAATTTCTTCTTCTTCTTCTATTACATAAAAGGAATGTACAAGAATGACCTAAAAACAAGAATACAACCAGTGCAATATATAAAGACCAGTACATAAGGAAAAACCTAATGTCCGCGAATGAGTGAGCTGGCAAGAAACAAATGCGCCATCACTCTCGGTAGATAAATCTAATAAAGCTCAATGAAGTATCCCTGACATATACCGGCATGACCACTATACATGTCAGAGAAATGAAAAATTGGTACGTGTCATCCTAGATCATCACATGTTGAGCTTGATATCTCAAAACTCCCCCTCAAGCTCAATGCCATATCCTGTAATCCAAGCATCTTCCAAAACTTCTTCAACTTCTCAGCTCCAAGTGCTTTGGTGAAAATATCAGCAACGTGCTCATTTGTTCTCACATAAACAAGATCAATATCACCTGCTAATACCTTCTCTCTGATGAAGTGATAATGTACCTCGATATGCTTTGTTCTAGCATGGAAAATAGGGTTCCGTGCTAACTGTATGATGCTAAGATTATCACAATAGATAGTGATATGCTTTTGCACTTCCACACCTAAATCTGCAAGTAACATCTCGAGCCATGATGCCTCACATGCTGCCATTGCAACACCTCTATACTCAGCCTCTGTACTCGACAAAGCAACAGTGGGTTGCTTCTTATTGCTCCATGTAATAGCTCCACCTCCAAGTGAGAAAAGAAAGCCACTAGTAGATCTTCTATTTGGAGTATTACCAGCCCAATCTGCATTGGTGTATCCATGAACCTGCAAATCTACACCAGCTTCATAAAACAATGCATAATCCAAAGTAGCACTCACATAACGTAGAGTGCACCTCAAAGCATCCAAATGTGGCTTCCTGGGAACCTGCATAAACTGACTTTCAAGTCCAACAGTGTAGCTTAAATCAGGCCTTGAAATTGTAAGATATATAAGACTTCCCACAATTTTCCTATACATAGTAGCATTTTCCAATGCTTCACTGATGTAGTATCCAATTTCAAATTCTGATCTAAAGGCATAGAAATTGGCTTACAATCAGCCATACCATACTTTTGCAGCATATTCAAGGCATATTGCCTTTGCGACATCCATATACCTGTTTCTGTATGTATAAACTCAATGCCCAAGAAATAGCACAGCACACCAAGATCTTTCATGTGGAATTCCTGCATAAGAAGTTTCTTTACCTCTTTGATGCTTTCTTCATTATCACCACCTACAATCAGATCATCAACATAAATAGCCACAATAGTGATGCCATCATCAACCTTCCTTGCATATAGTGAGTGATCTGCATCACACATAGAAAATCCAATGTTGGTTAAGTAATCAGCAATCCTTGCATGCCATGCACGCAGAGCCTACTTCAGCCCATACAAAGCCTTTTGCAACTTGCAAACATATTCTGGATGCTTTGAATCTTCATATCCTTGTGGCTGGTCCATATATACTTGTTCCTGTAACTCACCATGTAGGAAAGCATTCTTCACATCCATCTGATGCAAAGTCCATCCTTTTGTTGTAGCTAATGCAACAAGTGTTATGACAGTAGACATTTTAGCTACAGGGCTGAATGTTTCCTCATAATCAATGCCATATGTCTATGCATAACCTTTAGCTACCAATTGTGCTTTATACCTGCTTATGCTACCATCAGCATTATGCTTTACCTTGTAAACCCATTTGCAGCCTATGGATTTCTTTCCTTGCGGCAATGGAACCAGCTTCCATGTATCATTTCCATAAAGTGCAGCCATCTCCTCATCCATAGCTTTTTCCCAATCTGCATTACCAATTGCATCTTCAAAACAAGAAGGTTCAGCATCTTGTATTACCTTTGTCATGTAGGCACAATGGCGAGCCATGTAACTATCATATGTCAATCGTTGCACTGAATTACGCATCCTCCCAGATCTTCTTGGTCCTGGGTCACTTCTTCTTGTATCATCTGCATGTGCCCTTCTTACTTCTGGAGCCTTCACAGAGGGCAATCCAAGTTTCTCATCAAGACTCTTTTCTAAACCGCTTGAATCTCCATCAACGTCTTCAAAACCTGCACCTGTTTTACTACCAGCAGAAAGCTTTTCTTTACCTTTCTTGGATGTATTTGACGAATTTGCTAGACTGAAATTTCCACGCAATCTTCCACTCCATGGATTTGAGTTGGAACTATTGCTTGGTGATGCATCCGGTCCACTCAAAACTTGAGATTCTGCACTAGATTTTTCAGCATTCTCTTTGTCATTTGGCTCAAGATTCAGTCCTTCTTTGGCATCTGCATAGAAGCTTGACATTTCATCAAATACCACATCTCTGCTCACCTTCACCTGTTGTGTGAGTGGGTTATAACATTTGTGCCCCTTTTGCTCAAGGGAATATCCAATGAAGACACATTTTTCTGCTTTCGAATCAAGCTTCGTCCTCAACTCATCTGGAACATGTACATATGCAATACAACCAAAAACTTTCAGATGTGATAAGTTTTGCTTTTTACCTATAAACTTCTCTTCAGGTGTAACTTGATGTACAATAGCAGTCGGAGTTCTGTTCATGATGTATACAGCAGTATGCACAGCTTCTGCCCAATAACAATGAAGCATATTCTTCTCAGCCATCAAGGCTCTTGCTATTTCTACAACATGTCTATTTTTGCATTCAGCAACACCATTCTGTTGTGGTGTGTACTTGCATGAAAACTGATGCCGAATTCCATGATTTTTAGAAAACAGCTGAACTCATTTGAGATGTATTCACCTCCTCCATCAGATCTTAATGTTTGAATGTACTTCCCTCTCTGCTTTTCCACCATAACTTTAAAATTCTGGAAGTGAGTAAACACCTCGCTCTTCTCTTTCATGAAATATACCCATACTTTGCGTGTATGGTCATCAATGAAAGTAACATAAAACTTGCAACCGCCCATAGATGTGGTCTTTGCTGGACCCCAAACATCTGTATGTACTACTTCTAGTACATTCTCACTAACATGCTTGTCATGTGGAAATGATGCTCTTGATTTTTTACCAAATTGACATGCTGCACATACCTTTTGCATTTCTGCAACTTTGAAATTTGGTAGTCCATGGACAATCTCCTTTGACTGCATCAGTTTCAGCCTTTGCAAGTTTGCATGTCCAATCTGTTTGTGCCATATCTCTATATCTGCAATAACTCCTGCACCTTTCGCAAACATGGATGCATTCATTTCAAGAATCTTCACATTTAAGGTGAACATCCTACCCACTTTGTTTCCTTTGGCAACCAATTGTCCATCCTGCTTGTACTCTTCTACATATAATCCATCAGCATTGAACCTGACTTGTAATCCCTGGTCAACCATTTGTCCAATAGAAACCAGATTCTTCGTTATATTTGGAACATGCAGCACATCAACGAGATGTTTTACCTTTCCGTCCTCCATAGACAATGCTATGTTTCCTGTATGCTCAATAGGATGCGATGTGTCATCACCTGTTTCAACATATCCAGGAACTGGCATTTTTTGCAAACTACTAAACCATTCTGCATGACTGGTCATGTGATTTGAAGCACCTGAATCAACATACCAGACATTATCATTCGATTTTGAAACACCAACAGACATCGTATTCATCATGTGATGTTGAACCATAAACAGCTTCTCAGAATCATCTGCACTTGTGGATGCATAGTTGTTTTGCTGCCTTCTGTTATTTTGATTCTTTAACCTGCAATCACGTTCAAAGTGTCCAGGTTTACCACAATTCCAGCAGTCTTTACTATCATTCCCTGAATCATTTCTTTGGAAATTTCTGCGACCTCTTTGGCTCCCCTTGCCTCGAAACTGTCCTCTTCCTCCTGCATGATTCTGTTGTTGACCTTGGTCTTGGTTACTGTTTCCTCTTCCACTTCCAAAACCTCTACCTCTGCCTCTTCCTCTGCCAGAGTACAATACCTGATCAGAACTGGGCTTTCCTTGGGAGTTTGAATCCTCACCAAGATTCTTTTCTTCAATGATCAGCATAGAGACCAAATCAGCAAAATTCGGAATATTTTCCCTGGTCTGTATAGAAGTTCTGAACTGCTTATATGCAGCTCCTAAACCACGAAGGCACACTTCCACCTTATCATCATCATCTACATTCACGCCAATAGATGCAAGTGACTCACATATGCTTTTGATTTTTAGAGTGTAGTCACTTACCGACATGCTGTTTTTCTCCAATGTATGCAGCTCGTTCTTGAGTTGCAATTTCCGTGCCTTTGTATTGGTCTCGTACAAAGTGACCAAACTGTTCCAAGCCTCTTTTGGAGTCTTCGCATCCTGTATGTGTCCAATCATGCTATCCTGTATGCTAACAGATAGCCAATACATTACCTTTCGTGCTCCTTGATTCTATTCCTCATATGCTCTTAACTATTCTGTAGTCTGATCCCTTTCTGGTAACTGCAGAGCATTTTCATTCTCTCCTTCGATGTACTTCCAGTAGCCCTTTTCGCATCAGGAAATTCGTCATTCTAAATCTCCAAGCATGGAAGTTGTTCTTGTCTAGCTTATCGCTCATAAGCTGACTCATTCCATCTTCGTTTGCCATTTCTGCAACAATTCACAACACCGCAACACACTACAAGCAGCTCTTCTGCTTGAACACTGTCGCACTATGACGTGACAGTTCGATCTCAGAAAAACACAGTTTTCGTGTATCAACAGTACACGGAATCACTTGAAATTCTGAATTTGGAATATATGAGTGTCGCCGAACACAACGCAAGTTACAATTTCTAAAATTGACCTGGTTTTTCTGTGGGCCCCACCTTGCGGGCTCGAAACGGAGGTCAAGATGGCTCCAAAACTTCGATCTGACAAAAACAAGTGACCCTAATTGGATAACTCCCGAAAATATTTTGAGGTCTTCTACCTTCACGGCGATTTTCGTAGCAAACGGAGGCCGTTTGTGAAATTGTGTTTTCTCCATGCCTTGCCGCGTAGTCTTCACCATCGCCTTCTCCACGAGCTCTCTACAGCCACGCTGGCTCTGATACCATGTCACGAGGAAGGAGATAAGGAAGAGAGCTCACACACACACTCTCTCTCAAGGAGAAGCACACACACAGATTGAGGCAAGGAAGAATGATCTTCTTCTTCTTCTATTACATAAAAGGAATGTACAAGAATGACCTAAAAACAAGAATACAATCAGTGCAATATATAAAGACCAGTACATAAGGAAAAACCTAATGTCCGCGAATGAGTGAGCTGGCAAGAAACAAATGTGCCATCACTCTCGGTAGATAAATCTAATAAAGCTCAATGAAGTATCCCTGACATATACTGGCGTGACCACTATACATGTCAGAGAAACGAAAAACTGGTACGTGTCATCCTGGATCATCACATGTTGAGCTTGATATCTCAACACTATGTAGATACTCCAATCAAAGACACGATCATATTCCTGAATTGAGGAAGATATTAATAAATGTAGACAATATAGAGTTTGTTTAAACCCAGAAAAGTGTGTCTTCATGGTGAGACAAGGGAAAATCCTCGGACACATAGTCTCTAGGAATGGAATATCCATGGATGAGGACAAGATTAAGGTCATCTTAGAGCTTCGTAGACCAAAGAACGCAAAAGAGGTGCAAGCATTTATGGGACATTGTGGATATTATCGTCGCTTTATTCACATGTATGCCATAATCGCCAAACCTCTGTATGGGCTATTAACTCAATTCACTTGGACAAAGAACTGTGAGAGAGCATTCAATGAGTTGAAGAAAAGGCTTAGCATGGTCCCAATTCTGAAAACGCCAAATTGGAACAAGCCTTTTCATATTCATGTTGATGCTTCTAACTACGCAATAGGATGTATCTTAGCCCAACCAGCTGATGAAGGAAAATTAGATCATCCAATTGCCTATGCGAGCAGACAACTGAATCAAGCTAAAAGGAATTATACCACTACCGAGCGAGAAAGATTGGGAATGGTCTACGCAGTTAAGAAATTTAGACACTATCTCTTAGCCAACAAATTCAGGTTCTTCATAGACCATCAGGCCTTACTGTACTTAGTCAATAAACCTTGTAACACGGGAAGATTAGTAAGATGGTTCTTACTATTAATGGAGTTCGACTTTGAAGTGATAGTAAAAAAGGGGAACACCCATGTAAGAGCGGATCATCTTTCAAGGTTAACACATGGAGAACAACCAAGAGGAATACCCGATGATCTTCCAGACACGTATTTGTTCAATTTGGAAGTTTTTCCAAAGTGGGCAGAGAAATTAACTCCTATACTCACCCATGGCCCACAACATTCAATCAATAAGGATAGCAGAAAGGAAATTTTCCAATCAAGAAACTTGCATATTATTGCGGGAAGTGTGTACTATAAGGAACCCAATGGAGTTTTGCTAAGATGTGTCGAGGAGGACGAACAAACAAAGCTAATTGAACAAGCACATGTGAAAAAATGGAGAACACACCAAGCGACTCATGGAACCATCAGGGAATTAAAGAGATTAGGAGTATACTGGCCGGACATGCCCAAGGATGTCCATGACTACGTAAGTAATTGTGCAGAATGCCAAGAGACAATCCCAGAGGATCATACATCCATACCTTTTTCAACGATAGCACCCAATTGGAGTAAAACATTAGTGAAATTCCTCAAGATAGGAGAACATGAGGAGTTAGCTTGGCTAGAAAACAATCCCTTGAGGAGATGAGCAACGACTATGTTCTCATAGGAAGAAACTTGTTTAGAAGAGGAAAAGACAACCAATTATGATTATGTGTTCATGAAGGAGAGTATTTACCCATATTAGAGATGGCACATGCCGGTGCAGCAGGAGGTCATTTTTCAGCTGAAAGAACAACAAAAATGATTCTCTTCGTAGGCTTGTGGTGGCCAACTTTACATATGGACGCTGAAACATATGTGCGAAGTTGTGAAACATGCCAAAGGGCTAAATACCCAATTCGGAGAGATGACATGCCATTGCAACCTATGGTTTGTGCGAGAGCATTCTCTAAATGGGGTATTGACTTCATAGGACCCATTAATCCACCGGCCAAAGGATCGCATGCTGAGTACATCATAGTAGCCACTGATTAATTGACAAAATGGGTAGAGGTGAAGGCTACTAGAAAGAATGATGCTCAAACCACTGCTAAGTTCCTTTTTAAACATATATTCACTCGTTTCGGATTACCAATTGAGATCGTGAGTGACCGAGGAACACACTTCCTTAACGAAGTAATAGAATCCCTAATGAATGAATTTTTAGTGATCCACAAAAAATCAGCCCCATACCATCCCCAAGCCAATGGTCAAGCGGAAAGTTCCAATAAGGTTTTATGTACAGTATTAACAAAGATTATCACTAATGGGAGGTCTGATTGGGACAAATAACTGCATCATGCAATTTGGGCCTTCCGAGTAGCATACAAGACTGCCATTGGAACTACCCCATTCAATTTAGTGTACGGGCAGAATGCAATTTTGCCAATTGATTTTTTAATACCAACATTGAGAGTAGCCCAACAGTATGAGTGGAACGGACATGAATTGTCCCAACAACTAGACCAAATCGAGAAGTTACATGAAACTAAGTTACAAGCGGTAGCAGGAATCTATGCAGCCAAGAGAAGACAAAAGGCATATTATGATGCACATATAAAAGACAAGGGACTTAAAGAAGGAGACTTAGTCTTGGTGTACACCTTAAAGCAACATGCCAAGAAGTTACAAAAATGCGGATATGGACCTCTGATCATCAATAGGATCTCTACTAGTGGAGCAGTTAATTTAGCCACCTAAGATGGAGACATTCTTCCTAACTACATAAGTGGATGCAAAGTTAAACGATTCATGGAGCCATTAACGGATTAAATGTTAGCACGTCTAGTAGGTGCTCAAAATAGGAAGCAAGAGGAAGAACAGATTAGAGAGGAGGCTTGACAAGAAGCCCTAGAACCCATCAAGAAAAGGAAAGAATGGATTAGGCAAAGAGATGAACGGTATCTCTAAGGAGAGGAACCTATCCCTATGGCTAACTACCAAGTCCATGCATCTGACACGAATAGAGCTCACAGGTCACAACCTTAGCTAAACCTAGGTAAGGTTGCATACGCATCAGGACTTAGTTGCATACGTAATACGGTCATAAAAGAGCTTCAAATGATTTTGACTCCCACAAAAGCTTAGATGATAGGAATTGGAGGTCAAATCATAGAATGCATGGGAGTAACTAACGTATCCCTCCACCTAGGAAATTCTTCCATGGAACAACGAGTCTTAGTGTGCAGAGATGAAGATTTAATAGAAGAATTGATCCTAGGACAGGATTGGATCATTGAGAATCAAGTCAGCATCAACCTAGCTCAAGGCTATATTTCAGCCAAGATAGGGCACAAGGAAATTTTTAGTCTATTAGGAGAGAAGCCTTTACCACAACCAAAAACCATCGAAAGTGCAGAAGAATGCAAAGAAGAGCTAGTGGAACATGATTCCAGCCCCAATACCTCAGAAACCAATCTAGAAGAAGCATGAAGCTCAAACCCTAATGTGTCCAAGGAAGAGGTGATATCACCCTATTCATTTGATGAATGACCAAACAATAAGGAAACCAACTCTCATGAAGTCTCTCATATGACATAAGGATCACCAACGTGGAAGACAACATTCAGACATCCACATCAAGGGAAGAACAAATTCAGATGGGTATGCAAAGATCAAGTGCAGAAATCGGAAACATCAACACCAAATCATGAGAAAAAGAAGAATAACAAGTCAGCATCACAAAAATCTAAAACAACAATCCTCTTGCAAGTATGGCTCCCTAAGCCTTTGGTTGAAGCTCAGAAAGCACGACAGCAGATATGGATTCCCAAGAAGGTGAAACAAGCAGCCAAGCAAAAATTACGCAATCAGGAGGATACTTTACATCAAAACATTCGAATGACAAAGCAAAAACAGACTCGTCCTAGAATCATGAAGAGCAGGACCTCTATTACTAGGACACTTGAGGAAACGAAGAAAACACATGAAGCCCGAGAAACCAAAGAAAGAAAACAATCTATCAAAGCGCCCAGGAAATGGATTCGGAAACCCAAGCGACTGCAAGGCATGGACCATCGCAACAACGAAGATTCCAATTGCACTCATGACTTATCACATGCACCTAAAGTATGCATAATAGAGCCACATTACAAGGCCAAGAATTCGGCACATGATATACATGAGTATAGTAGTGGTGCACATTCTCCAAAAGGAGTTAGGGCATAGCTTCCACTTTCTTAGGAATGGACCTACCATGTACATAAATAAATGCTTCGGCTACACTTATGCTTGTTTTCTTTCAGGAAAAGAAATAAAAAGATGTGGTAAGAGATCTCACTTATAGAACCATGGGAAACGGAGTGATAGAACGACAACAAATCACTACCATGCACTACACAATTGCTATACTTTCCATTGAAGCTAATGCGCTTTTCCTTACAAGTGCAGATGGCTTCTGAAGATTCTGAAGCAACAGTACAAGAGGAAGTATTGGAATTTCCTCTCTAGAGCATCACTAAAGCAAAGGAACATTGGTTCAGGGAAGATCAACCGGCTGGGGAGTACCTCTTCCTGGCAACTATCAAAATAATGGACACAGATCACCAATTTCCAATCATGTCCCAGGATTTCAGAGTACTACATGGACTCTCGTCTACGATAGACATCATGAAGAAAGCAGACATACACAAATATTTTGAACTACCAATCTATAAGCCTGACTTCCACAGATGCACTCAAGTTATGAATACACTACAACCTGCACTACATGATCCTTTTGTGCCTGAGGCTAGAGTAATGGATGGCGTAGGTGAATGGGTAGTCATCCAATTCACACATGAGTTGATTAAGGAAGCGTTCGGATGGGAGAAGGACAGTATCACTGTCATAAAGGAAGAGAGTCGTGGGGTCAAGACCAGAACATTCACAGACATTAACAGAGTTGACATAGAAGAGGAAGTCAGGCTCATCCACCAACACTTCTGCTTCCCAAATATGCATCGCTATACATCTCTTCAAAAGATTATTGTTCAATTGCTCTCACATGCCATCAAACAGATTGGAAATCAAATTAATCTGACTCCTTACATACAGGAAAGACTATTTGAAGCAAAGAAGCAGTGGAATAATAAGAAGTTCCTGAATGGCAGCGTCGCTCTGACACGAGAGCACCTGCAAGAAATGCCATCTTTGACTGCCATTGCTAAGTATGCCAAAGTCGCTACAGTTCCTAAAAAGAAAATAGGATTGAAGATGGTGGAAGAGGAGGGAACTAGCTCTTAGCCCAGAATGAGAGGAACGAAGAGACTCAGGGAAGTCAAGCAAGTAGAAGAGGAAGTTCCAGCCACAAAAAGGACACACGTACTTCCCAAGACAACGATTGAAGAGCACAGGGCAATTACAGAGGAGGATTTAACTAGGGCCCTGGAAGAAACACATCAATATACAGAAGGGCAAGTCAATTTACGAGTGCAAGGGCACCATTATCAGCAGGATCACCAAGAGATGCAAGTGAAAAAGAAACTCACTAAGGTACACCGTTACAAAGAAATCGGGTTGGAAAATTCAAGCTCATCTTCGGAGGCACAAGAAGAACCTGACACTTCATTATTGAATGTGGACATTCAAAGTGAATCAAAGGATGATGGACAATGGGAGGAGTTGAATGCAGTTGACTACGTGGAAGCAGACGAAGGAACAAAGGTAAAAGACAACTCTGTCTACCCCACTAAAGACACCAAAAGCAAGGAGGCAAACCAAGAAGGGACACATGTCCTCAAAATCAATGAGACTTCCACCATCCTTATCAAAGAGGCAACACCCATAAGCGAGGTGTCCATAAAGATACCAAAGAAAGAGACTCAAGAAGTGACAGTAGAAGACGAGGAACCCTTCACACCAATAAGGGTCGTGGTAGAACCCTCCCCCATGGATGTCACATTTCAAGGGAGTGCCACAAAAGCTCTTGATTTGGATGAAGAAGAAAAAGTACAAAACATACAATTACAAATTAGACAACCACACAACGAAACTCTTCATGTTGAGCAAGGAAAAGATGTACAAACCGGAGAAGCTCCGAGCATACCGAGGACATGGTTGAATGTCGACATCACTCAACTCAAGCCTGTAGTACAAGACATGATCAGAACCGCACTAGACACACAACAATTAATGCTTGAGGCTGATGAAGACTATGATCACGCGATGCAGGACAAGCATGAACTTCAAGAAAAGAGTAAGAATCTTTCAACAGAATTAAACTTTGCTAGAGAACAAGTAGAATAGAAACAAAATGAAGCTCAAGAGTTCAAGCAATAGTGCAAAGCTCTAGCCACAGAAAAGGAAGGATTAAAAACACAACTACAGGAATTAACAAAGAAAATCGAAGCTAGTGAGGCTGAAAAAATGCGGATGAACACAAGGAGTAAAATACTAGAATCACAAATAAAGGTATACATGGAGGAGGCAGAAAACCTAAGAGACTGAAACAAAGAGTTCATGATAGCTCTTCTCAGTGATCAGCCAGTAGAAGTTCAAGGAGGACCAGAAAAGGATATCAAACAATTGGAAGCCAAGATAGCTAAGTATGAAGATCAGCTCAAGCAAGAGCAAACCACCATTGCCGAATGGGAAAAGAGGTATATGGATGACACTGCGGCTCTAAGAACTAAATGGAGAAAAGCTAAGAATCTCTACCTTATGCAATGTAAAGAGGACACTGATCACATTGATGTGGTAGCTAAAGAGATACTAAAAAACAAGGAAACTATTGCTAAATCCGAAGAAGAAATTAAGCAACAAGAGGAGATCATAACGCAGTTGAGAGAGCAGCTCAAGCAGAAGTCAACTGAGGGGACACCAGTAGTTCCACAATCTGCTGCGGCTACTGAGGAGACTGAGGTATGTCCTCTCTCTCCCCCCTCACATCATTCACCGATAAGGGAGGAACAGGAGGTCCAAATTGAACATAATACCCGGGACATTGCAGAACTGAGCCGACTGGAAAGGGCACTACTGGTGTCCCAACTTACTGCTGAATTCGAAGATCAAATAATCCAGGTGATGAAGGAGGCCAAAATCAAAAGCAACAATTTGTATCAAATTTTGAAGCCCTTCAATGTACCATATTGTCTCCTTAAAGAACAAACGTGATACTATATAAAGAGTATGACGCATAAGGATCCGGACACCAACCTCCAGTTCAGCCAAGATACATTCAAGTATACTCAAGAGGAATTTGAAAAGTCTGATCCCATATGGAGGCGGAGACTCTTGGAAAAGAACCCTACATTGCGGGTACAATGGGAAGCTTCACCATACGCACTTCAAGTCAATCCATCATTTTGCCCCATACCCCGCAGATGCTCCTGGATGCAATTTTGGGAAGGTCAACGCCAAGGAAGCATAAATAATCAATGGCTAAATTATCCATTGTTACCTAGTCCGCCACATAACTACTTACCAATGGAAGAGTACATGGTAAAAACAATGGAATTTTGGATCGCAAGATATTCAGCTGTCTCGGATTTAGCGGTCAAAATGACGAGTATAATTTTTAGTATGATCCTTACTGTAATCAAAGTCTTTCAGCACGCAAAATATACATTTTTGAACTTTATCGGCATTATGCAAGGATCCGAAGCACTCATTTTTTATCTTTCTACCATTCCGAGTGGCTTAACACTTATGGTGTATTATTCTCGACTTATGTTTTTGCCGTCCACATATATGCAGACTTTCGAAGAAGCATTTTTCACTAGCTTCTTTGAAATAGATTCGGAAATTTTCGTCAAAATGACTTCAAATCTTAATGCACGCCTGGTGGCTTATGAAACAAGCTTTTTTGCGGATCACCGACAAGCGCCAAAGGACGGAGTGAAGTCAAACAAGTGGAAAGAATTTATGATATGTCACGCCAATTTTCTGAATCAAAGAGAGCAGGCAGCCATACAAACCTATTCACGTCGCCAAAAAAAGCCTGTCGGGGACGATAGAGTTCAGGAGGAGGGAGGTGTAGAAGGGGAATCAAGCAAGAAGAGAAGAAGAAGAAGATCAAAGTAAAAAACTTCTCAATAAAGAATGAAGCTCATAAAGTGAAAGAACTACCCTCTGCCCAAAGCTCTACAGGGGCACACATCAGGCAACAACGCGAAACAGCCAGGTCCTGAGGAATGGACTTAAAGAACAATCAGAACCAGGACATTTCATGGGAAGGACGGACCAGGGCCAGAAACTATACATGAAGAAGTGCAAGACAATAATTGGCAGGTAGTAATCCTTCCGCTGATAGCGTGCGTTGTCAAAAAGTAAATAGGCTCAAAGCAATACAACAGGTCAGGTGTGTGAAGACAAAGACAAATCAGAAGACCAAAAGTTAGAAAGAGGCAGAGGCTGAAAAGTTGTCGAGGGTGACTAAGAATAGCACATTCTTAGTCACTGATGGCGTGCGTGGCAGCCCAACTGAATACAGCAACCAAGACTTGTGATATAAGGAATACCAAGGGGCAAACTGAAGCAAAGGACATACCTCGGATAAGATAACCAATTGTCTGACAGTCCTTGTTGCAGCTTCGACCGCTAGGTGCGTGTATTCAAAACTCTTAAACAAGCTAAGGACAAGAAGTAAAGCCTCTCAAGGGACGATAGAGACAAAGAGGGGGAGAGTGTTGCAGAGCAAAGAAGCACAAAAGATGAGCCCCAAAATTTTCAAATTAATGGGCATGATTTTTCTTCTTCAAAGTCTTAGAGAATTCCCTCAAGCCTTGTAAATGCACTAGAGGAGTCCTTTGGATGCATAATCCCAACTCATTGTAATATAATTCTTGTAAATTAGTAGGAAATTTACCTTTTAGTTAATAAAGTGCCGGTCTCTTGTGTGAAAGGACTATTTTTAGGGCACATGTATATAAGTCACTTTGTGAATCTTTGTAGAGACTTTTTGCTATTGTGAACAAGGAGAGCTTTGAAATCTCAAATTTGCCTCTTTCCTGCAGATTTCCATATTCTCTTTGATCTTCTATGTGTGTGTAGGACTGTTGTCTACCCCTCCCCACTGTTTTTGAACTATTGTAGTGTGTGTGTGAGCTTGTAGGAGTTGTGGCGTGAGTGTGGGTACTTCCCGCCATTCACTATTTTGGTCATAACTTTAAGCACGGTTGTCAAAATCAAGCGAAACGACTTCCAATAGATGCGTCTCATTAAGAGCTTTGAAAGGAGTACCTATTGGCTATATTCGGAGCTTGGAGCTGAGAGAAATCCTTGATTTACTGAAAACTATTGTAAAAGGTATCGCGGCAGACACTTTCAGTCTTTCAGTGAGTTTGATAGGTGGATTAGTCTTTTCTCATGCATATAAGCTGAACCACTTCATTTTCCATCATGTGTGCAAATATCTTCATACACTTGGTTAGGTCGTTTGATCGGATTGACATATAAGCGTGTGTCAATTTCCCACTATACGCACTTGCGTTGCAAATGAGGTTTAGTCTCTTTGGCACAAGTCCTTCAATCTTCTTGACTTAGGTACACAATGTTGAACATTCTTCATTTGCTGTAGATGCCTTTGGACCTGAAACATTTCTGCTTGATTGTTGAACTTCTCTTTGATTTGTTTCTGCATAACCATCACAATCTTCTTCAAGAATCTTTTCCTTTCCTTATCTTCATACCATGGTCGTAGTTCATCAAAGATCGCATCTCTCAAGACTCTTACTTCCTTTGTTCCAGGGTTGTAAAACTTGTATCCCTTTTGCTCTGTCATGTAGCAAATGAAATTGCATTTTTCTGACCTTGATTCCATCTTTGTTCTAACTTCTTGTGGAATGTGAACAAAACAAACAACATCCAAACACTTTGAGGTGTGTAAGATTAGGTTTCTTATCGGAATATACCTCCATTGGAGTCAAGTGATGTATTCTCGATGTTGTGCACCTATTCATAAGTAAATGGCAGTTGTGGTAGCTTCGACCCAATAGTACAATGGTACCTTCATCGCGTTGAGCATGCATCTCGCAATTTCAACAATTTGCCTATTTTTACTCTTGGCTACTCCATTTTGTTGTGGTGTATATCTACAAGTAAACTGCCTTTTGATCCCATTCTCTTGTAGAAAATCTGAAAATTCTTTGGAGAAGTATTCTCCTCCACCATCGGAACTTAAGGATTTGATAGAACTTCTTGTTTCTTTTTCAACTTCAACTTTGAATCTTTTGAATATAGAAAACAACTCTGATTTTTGTGTCATACAAAACAGCCATACCTTTCTTGAGTGATCATCAATGAAGGTGACAAAGAATCTATTACGAGCCATTGATGCCTCTTCTGTTGATCCCCATACATTCGTATGTATCAAGTCCAAGACATTTGGGGCCACATAATTGCTCCTCTTGAATGGCTACCTCGTTTGTTTTCCTAGTTGACAAGCTTCACATAACTCATGTAGTCCAATGCTGTTAAATTTTGGAAGACCTCTTACCACTTCATGTTTGCTTATGTCCTTCAGCTTTGGAATTTTGATGTGTCCTATTTTTTTGTGCCATAATTCTAGCTCTGAAATCTTCTTGTTCCCACATTGAATGTACATGACCTTTCCATGTGGATGTTGGATGTCCAAAGTGAACATCCTTCCTTCTCTTCTACCTTGAGAAATGACCTTGAAGTCTTCCTTTGGATTCTTTATGAAGCATCCATTCTCATTGAACATGACATGATAACCTTTGTCTAGCATTTGTGCTACTAAAATCAAGTTCTTTCAAATTGTAGGAACATGAAGAACATTAGATAATACCTTTGCTCTACTTGTATCTCCAAACCTTATATCTCCAATATGTTCAATCATGTGTTGAGTATCATCACCTATTTCAACACATCCTTCTCAATTTGGTACCCATAGATTAGTGAACAAACTTCCTTGGCATCAGAGATGGTTAATACAACTTGAATCAATGTACTATATTTTATCATCTTCACAAGAGCTTCTATACTCGTCTCATTGCAAGTAGTGTGTCCTTGCTTCCTTCACTTGAGGTGCTTGCATAGTTGCTTTGTCTCCTTTGATTGCCTCCATTTGGTCTTCCATTCTTCAGCCAACAATTATTAGCATAGTGTCCTACTTTACCACAATGATAGCATGTTATACCTTTATGAGAATTGTAGGAGCTTCGGCCTCTTCCTCTACTTCTACCTCGAGCTCTTCCTTGTGTGTTGCCATTTGATGCATCCTTATTGTCTTCCGAATTGTTTTGATTCTACTTGGAATTTTTGTGATCTCTTCCTTTTCCTCTTAAGCCTCCTCTTGAGTTCCTTCCTTTACCTTGACCTACACATAACATTTGGTTGTGGCTGTCCTTTCTTTTGGGGCCACCAAAGCTAAGCTCTTCTGTTACAAGATGAGGAATTAGTTGTTCAAAACCTAAATATGCATCTTTCAAGTTAATGGAAGTTATAAAAGGCTTCCATCTTTCATCTTCTCTCAATCCATTGAGAGTAATAGGATCTTTTCCTTAAACCGTTGTGCCAATAGAAGCTAAAGCATTACTTAGCTCCTTAATCTTCAAAGTATATTCAGCTATGGATTGACTAGAACTTTTCTTGATTGTGTTCAACTCATTCTTGAGTTGAAGTCTCCTAACTTTGGTATTTGTAAAACACATCCTTTCAAGAGATTCCCAAGCATCCTTAGCTTTCTCTAGATGTTGAATATGCCCCACCATGGCATTAGTAATGACTTGTGAAATGAGGAATATGACTCTCCTATTCCTCTCTTCCCATTCTTTTGCTTGCCTCCTTTGGACTTCGGTGGCCGTAGCTTGATTGATTTGAGGTTGAGCATCATCGCCACTCACAATACCCCACAAGCCTTTGCCCATTAGCTAGTTGGTCATTCTAAACCTCCACACGAGATAGTTATCCTTATCCAATCTCTCTACTTCTTAACCCAAGTGAGCCATTGAAGACTATCAAAACTTTGAGAGTTACCTCGAATAGTTATTGTTGCTCTAGCACAATGGTGAGAACCACGTTAAGAAGCTCCACCTCCTTAATGTCAATCCGCGGAAGAGATAGGAGTGATATGAAGATCGTGAATGTGAGATGAAGTGAGAGTGAAGATGAGAAGCATAGAAATGCACACACACATACACAGACACTACGAAGAGACAAGCAAGATACAATGGAAGGTGAGAAATTAGCTCTATTACTCAAGATCACTATTACAAGCTCAAAGGAACTCTAACCTCAAACAAGCTCTCCTCAAAATGAGCTCTCTAGCTCTTTTTATAGTTTCTAGACTAGTTTTGACCAGTTTCACATCTAGTGACCGGCATAGTTAAAAATTAGGTCCTAGATGCTATTTGGAAGGGTAAACGGTATCTAAAAATAACGAAAATTGGTACGCACATTCTACCTAAGCTCCTCAAGCTCGAGGACTCCTCGGCTTGCACAAAATGGAGCTATGGATTACAAAATGAGGTTTTCTATGTTACATATGTTACAATTAGTGATGAAAATCACTGTTGAATGTTTTGAAAAGTGATAAAAAACATATTTGTTTGAGAAATTGATCCGACTGGCTCCCTACTCCGTCGTTACATGCTTCCGTGGCGTCTGTGCCTCTGGCTGCTTCCAACACCCCCCTCCCTCTCGCTTCTGTCGTCCTCGACAGAACCTTGTTGTGCGGTCTGTTGGATGTAGTTTTGTAGGACGTCGTGAGCGAGGGTGTGCTCAGATACTCGAATGCCTCGGGCTAGGTCTGCCTCGAGCTTCTCCCAATTAACTGGTTGTGGTTCATCTGATGGTGGGAGTCTGTAATGCGTGGAATACACCAACTGTTCACAGGCAAATAAGTGCAATAAGTGAGTCGGCCTGCTGATGAACACTTCAGAGTGGTATTCCCAGAAACCGGTGGTGAACATTTCTTCGAATGTTTGCTTGTAGCACGCCGGTAAATACTTGACTCTGCTATGCCAGGCATAACACACCCGGAGCGATGGCGTCGTACTCATGTCATATGCGAGATCCAAGTTGCCATGCTCAAAGCCCGGGGTATTAACATGTGGTGCTTTGACTCGCCGGAAGACTTTAAATATCATTTGCATCATGTCAAATATCTTGACAGTCATATGCGCTGCTATATCATCCATATATCTCAAGCGAGGGAGCCAGTGACGAATCGTTGCCATCATGTAGCCAATTGTCGGTGATCCTGTAGGTGGCCTGAAATATGGGTAGTTCAGCCAGTCCTGGCATTGCTTATTGTTTTGTACTTTGATAGCGAAGGCAGTCCAGGAGCGGCGACGTGGCACGGGTCCCCAACATGGGTTGTATTTTAAATGTAAAGGTGCCTTAACCCATGTGCTCATCATTTCAGGGTACTCCTGTAAAAGACGTGTACGCCAATCTGGTTGATAAATAGTGCCTTGTTGCGCATCCAGTGGCAAGTCTTCAGGCTCGAATTGAGTTGGATGTGATGGTTTCTTGCCAGTGCGCTTCTCTATGGCCAGCTGGTATTCGGCCATTAGCATGAAGTAAGGTTTGTATTGAAGCTCATGCCCGGATATGTACCTGCGTGGGGCCAATTGAGCAAAGTAGGGAGATTGCAAAATTCTTTCTTCGATCATGGCCATAGCATGTAGCTGGGCCTCGACTCTAGCTGAGTGCGTTGTTCCAATTTCCTCAATAGTCTTCATCCACGCGGGGGTCGGAAGTTCATATGTCATCTGGCCTGCAGCCGTGACTTGTCCGCCTGGGATGGGCTGTGGCTCGTACGCCTCTTCAAATGTTTCCTCCACCGGAATAGTTATGTTCTCGTCGTCCGCTGGGATCTCCGGTGGGGAGTCAGGCCGTGGTGGTGCTTCATATACTTCAATTCTTGACTGGAGAGTGATTACCTGGGCCCGTAATGAGTTGAGTTCCTCTAGGAGGTCAGGAGAGGGGTCCACAGGTGCCGGTAATTCTGCTACTACTTGTACTTGTTGTGTTTCCGGTTCTCTGAGCTGTAGTAGCTTGTGATCGTCCTTTAACTTCTGATGCTCTTCGTTCATCCGATCATAGTCCTCGAGCAGTCTAACATGGTCTTCTAGCAACATCTTCATTGCTTCGGATGGGATTGCCTTGAATCTGCTAGGACTTAAGGGTTGTTCTGGATGGTCCAATGCCGCTTCCAAATTCTCTCTATTCTGCTCTTGGAGTCTCTGGTTCTCCTCTTTTGCTGCGGCTAGGTGTCTTCTTAGTAAGCCCATGTTTCGTGTTAGCGTTGCATTTCGGATTGTCTGGGCTCTTAATAAGCTATCCAAGTCAGCAGTGGCTTCCTTGGTCTTTTCTTCACTTTCTAGTTCCAATTTGTGATATGCCTCGCGTAATTCCTGGCATCGGCTGTTCAGTGAGGCATTCTCAATAGACAATAAATTAAGCTGCGGCTGTAAGTCATTGGTTGTCCTCTGCAGCTGCTGATAATTATCTCCAAGAGATGTGAATTCATCTCTTACTTGCGTCATACACATGAACATTTGTCGGAATGCATTATCTACAATGGGTGATAGTATTAATGGGGTGCTAAATGAAGATGTAGTTGGTGTAGATGCAACGGGAACGGGGAATGGGGATGGGAAGGTGGATGATGTAGTGATTGTGGAAAATTGGGATGTGCCTAAAAATGTTTGTGCCGTGAGTGAAGGTAGTGATGGTGCAGTGGGTGGTGAAATGTCCATGTCAGTGGACGTATCTAGTGCGGTGACCGTGAATATGGGTGTGATCGTGGGTGCGCGTGCTGGTGTAAATACGGGATTTACAAATGTTGAGGGGTAATTTACAGGGGGCTGGCTGGAGCAGCTTGGTGGAAAGGGGAAAGAGGGGTTACAGTGGGTCGGGGAGGTGAGACGGGGGAGAAGGTTAATGGCGGGGGGAATGGGAAAAGGGGCTTGGAGTTGTGGGGAAAGATGGGAAAGATTGATGAAGGAATGGGTTGGATAGAAAGGTGGGTGTGGGAAGGGGTAGATTAGGGCTAAGGGGCGCGAGAATTGTGGGGTGAGTGGTCGTAAAGACAATTTCTGCAACACCACTGGCGAATGGAGATGTTGGTCTGGGGGAAGTAGGGTGAAGAGGGGAGGCTGGATGGACGGGTGGTGAGGTCGGTACTTCAGTGACTACTGAGGTTTGTACAGCTGTAGCGCGGGGTGGGGAATCTACAAAGATGGTTTCTACGGCCAATGAGCTTTCGGGAACGAGGCGTGCCTCCCTGGCTTGTTCGGAAGATTGTGCTCCGGTTGGTACACGAATGTATTCGTCGGGCTTTGACAGTAGTCGTACTCTGCGGGGGTCAAACTGTGGCAGTGGCTTTCGTTGCAAGTACCTGAGTGCCTCATTGGAGCCTACTGATTGGACTAATTCTTTGAATCCTTTGATATATGCGTCTTCGAATCCGCCTGTGACAAGTTCTTGTTCTATTATTTTTTGGTTCTCTTCCTCTGTCAGCTTCTTGCATGCCCAAACTTTTTCCATAGTTCTATACAGCTTCTTAATAGCTAGAGTGTAAGCTGCTGCTTCGTAAGTTTCATCTTCATGGGTACTTGTGTCGCCATGTGTGTCTGTTTGTTGGCCTTGGCCATCTGTCTAATCCTGCTCTTGGGATTCATGTGTTCCCTGGCTAGCTTCGTCGTCACCTTCGTCGTCATCGGTTGCTGTTCTTTCGTCATCAGAGCTGGACACGACCTGTCCTTGTGGCTGATCCCTGGGTGTAGTAGGGTAGCTAGGCCTTTCAAATTCTTGAGAAAACAAGTGTCCTTCTGAATACTGGAACTGATTGGAGAATGCATCGGGCATCTCAAAATCAAAAGTTTGGTCCAGTGGCTCTGCTTGTCCTGGTTCTAAATGCGGTATTGGAAAAGAGAAAGCTTCCGCACCAATAGTGGTGGGAAGTTCAGCTGCTGTGGTGATAGGTTCTGTGGTTATGGCTGCTTGAGGTGCGACAGTACTGGTGGTGCCCTCCGTTACCACTGGTCTAGACAACCTTATGCGAATAGGTTGTACTGTGGGAGTGGCTGCTGTTGGTGACTGCTCTGGAGATGGTTGTGGCGAGAGTGATTCTGGGACTTGTAGGCACGGGATAGTACCTCTCATCCGCTTTTCGGCTCTGCCTTTGCTAGACTTTCTAGCCTTCCTCGTGGTGCCTTCAAATGCTTTCAGTTCCTCACTGGTCATGGCACGCTCTATGGGTAAGTCATATGCCAAGCACATATATATGATCCTGGTGAGGGCGCAACATCCATTGATTACCTTCTTTCGCTCCCATCGATGTTGTGCCAAATAGAGCTGATCAATGATCCAGCTGGCTAGATCAACCGTCTGCGGTCCAGTACATGCTAAGTATAATCCAAACCAGATTCTCTTGTGGGGCATGGTAAAACGATCCTGAGCTGGGAAAGCAAAATGCTGCATACATATCCGTAATGGCTTAGAGAGCTCAGGTGTTATAGCAGAAATATCCTCCCACTTGGTTACGTCACCACGCTTCATCTGCTCTGGGATAAGCCGTTCTTTCTCCGTTGGAGTGTGTGTTCCATGAATCTTGATGGCCGCTCTGATTAAATCCTTCGAAAGATAAAATCTTTTGTAAGGTGGATCATCCACTAAAGAAGGCAAAATAAAGGTTCCTGGGATGTCCTTATTCTCTGAGGCCCGCAAAGTGGTGATTAAGTAATAACACCTATAAAAGTCAGGTTTGGGCAGAGGATCACTGAAATACTCCGTGAAGCCGGCTCTAGCCCAAACATGAGTTAAGTCCTGGGTGTTCTGTAGGCCTTCGAATTCTCTTGAGAAGAATTGATACTTGCCCCATGTGCGGTCATCAAATGTCATATTTGCTTCAAAAATGAAGTCAGCATCAGCTAATGGTCCGGCTAGGCCTTGGAACCAGTGAGAGTTACGGTGTATCTTCTCTATGTATCCCATAGGTGGGTTATCGATTGGCATGGGTCCCGAAAATCCTTGGAACTCTGGCGGTGGAGCGGTCGGGTGGGATTCTGCTCGTAAAACATTGAGGGGCACCGAAGCTACGCTGGGGCCTGCTTCCGATGGTCCTGCTTCGGTTTGCATGATGACTGATGAGCTAATGGAGAAGATCTGCTACAAAAGATTAACACATTAGTATGGAAATTAATTATGATCCCATTAAGGTGAGACCGCAATCCCTTTCCATAATCGATGTGTAACCCGTGTAGCCAAGTGTCGTGAAGTGATTAATGCAATGATTATTTGCAAAACTAATGCAGGTCTCTGGACGCCTACATGCTTCAGATTATGCATACATTTCTTGATAAGCGTCTATTACGCATGATGTGGGGTTTTGGTGTATGAATTTATACAAGATTTGGTTGAGGGTGAATTATTACAAGGGTGGAGTTTAAACGGGGTGGGGGAATTGTTAGATAAGGAGGTACAAGAAGACGTCTGGATACGTTTCGGTATCCATTTCCTAAGAGTCTTGGGGTGGGTGGTGTGTTTCTGCTGAGGGACAAAAAGCGGTATCGGGTTTGGTGGTATTGAAGGATGAAAAGATTTCTGAAGGGTATATATTACATGGCTAGAGGGTTGGGCTATAATACATTGTTTGGGTACCCAAATCTGCATGGGTGTGGGTCGATTGATAAGATACTTCTTGGCGATCCAAATCTGTCGAGTACTGGTACGTGTAGAAGAAGATCGAGGGGACTTTGGATACTGACTCTGCTTCTTTTGAAACTTCGTCCTGTTCTTGTCTGCAGTGTTGCCAATAGCCTGTGGTGGCTGTCCTTTCGGCACCCATATTTGTTTTGTGCCACTTGTTCTGTGATGTTGATACTGCTGTTTTCCTTGCCTTGTCTGGTGTTGTCGTCGGTTTGGGTTCCTATGTTGTGGTTGACTTGTTCGTGACTGGGTTTGAGAGGTCCATTGGACGCTCTGCTTTGGAAAAGAAGGGAGATTCAACACTTGCGTGACCTGCCCATTAGGAAGTGATTCGTTATTTATCTTTAATCTAGGCCAGTCCGCAGCAAGTTTGGAAGGATGAGCACCGCAGGGTGTTGTGCTCATTTGGCCGCTGATGCAATCCACCTGACCGCTGATTGTGTTCAACTGCCCTAGCGGTTGGGTAGCTGCCCCTTCTAGTTTGCAGGAAGCCCCAGGGAAGATCTTCTGTCGTCCTTCTGACTGACAATTGTCCCTAGCCAAGCCCGAGTGGGTTGGTGTAGACGTAACGTGACTGGTCTGACCCAAGATCTTCCGGTCTTCCGTCGCATGCGTTTCATAGGGTCTAGGGTTACAAACCTCAATCGGAATGCCGTTAGGGAAGTCAAGCGGTATCACCCGCTTCTGTTCTAAGGTTCCAATCTGTAAGGATCCTTGTCTAAGATTTAGGTCCACTAAGTGATCGTATAGCCAATCTTGGCCAAGGATTAGGGGTTCTATCAGGTCGTCATCATGGCACACTAGTAGCTTCGCTGTCATGGTCACATCCATAATGAGGATAGGAAGGTCCACCTCACCCATGCAAGGGGTTTCCATGCCTCCTAGGCCTATGAGGTATGCCTCAATTGGCCGCATTTCTATTCCTGAATCCTTATAGTGGGACCATCTAATCGCACTAGTCGCAGCACCTGAGTCAATTAAAGCCCTGAGCTCTTGGCAAGGGTTGCCGTGCTCTAGCCTGACTCTAATGAATGGTCTCCTGTCCACTATACTAGGATGAGTGGTTGACTTTACTTGACACATGGCCATGGGATATCTGGGTGTAGTTTCCAGATGGTTATAATGTTCTCTCCCTAGTCCTTGTCGTCTTAACTTCATGCGTTTAATGCGTTCTATTGCTTCAGCCTGAGCCTCTGCTCGTATTCTATTTTCTTCCTCCTTACGCTTCTTTGCCAACGTGAGTCGTCTAAGCATATCCTCAGTAAGAGGTTCCTGATATAGCTTGACTCTACAGCCACTAATATAATTAGGCATTATATCTCCTTCTAAAGTGGCTAATTGTACTGCTCCACTTGTTGAGAGTCTGTTAATGATCATAGGTCCATAACCTCGCTTTTCTAACTTACGTGCATGTTGCTTTAGCGTATATACTAGAACTAAATCTCCTTCTTTTAGGCCTTTATCCTTCACATGTGCATCAAAATATGCTTTCTATCGCTTCTTCGCTGCATATATTCCTGCTGCTGCCTTTAACCTGGTTTTACCTAATCGTTCCAAGTCCATTATCCTTGCTGATAATTCATGGCCGGTCCACTGATGTTCTTGTGCAACCTTAAGGGTCGGTATCAAGAAGTCCAAAGGAAGCACAGCATTCTGACCAAAAACCATCTGAAAGGGAGTTGCATTGAGTACGGTCTTGTAGGCCACTCGATATGCCCAAACAGCGTGGTGTAACTGTTTGTCCCAATCTGAACGTTTGTTGTTCACGAGTTTCGTCAGTAAGTTACAAAGGATCTTATTAGTGCTTTCAGCCTGACCATTGGCCTGAGGATGATATGGTGCGGATTTCTTGTGAATCACCATAAAATCCTGTAACAAATATTCAATGACTTGGTTTAGAAAGTGAGTGCCTCGATCGCTCACTAACTCTATAGGCAATCCATATCTTGTAAAGACATTTTCAAATAAGAATTTTGCAGTTGTGTGTGCATCATTCTTTTTCGTGGCTTTTGCCTCTACCCATTTCGTAAGATAATCTGTGGCAACAATAATGTATTCCGCATGTGTACCTTTTGCAGGGGGGTTAATGGGTCCTACAAAGTCTATACCCCACTTTGAAAATGCACGTCCGCCCATCATGGGTTTCAATGGCATTTCATCTCTGCGAGTAGGAAACTGAGTTCTTTGGCACACATCACATCTCTTAACATAGGTATGAGCATCCATGTGAAGAGTGGGCCACCATAATCTTGCAAAGAGGATGGCTTTGATTATCCTATCGGGTCCAAAATGACCTCCTGCAACACCTTGGTGTGCAGTCTCTAGTATGCTCAGATAATCGCTCTCATGAACACATTGTCTTAGATATCCATCTCGTCCTCTTTTGTAGAGATTATCGCCAATAAGTGAATAGTCTTGAGCTTCCTGCTCTAGACTGCGTTGTCGTGCTAAGGTCATTCCTTGAGGGAATGTCTTTGTCCTCAAGTATGTCACTAATTGTTCACTCCAGTCTGGTGTGAGAGACACATGATATAGTGTAGCATGCTCTATTGGTGGTCTTTCGCAACAAACATTGCATTCCTTACACAACCTGTAGACATCTGCTTCCATCATAGGCCAATATACTCCTAATCTATGTAGAGTCTGTAATGTTCGATGTTTTGAATGATGTTGCTTTAATGCACCTATGTGTGCTAATTGCAACCAATTCGCATGTTCTGATTCATCTACACAACAAGCAAGAATCTTTTGATTATCCTGTTTATATATGCTTCCTGCCATTATTTGGTATCTTTGAGACTTGGTAATCTCTCCCTCTTTGATCTTTATCCTAGGATTCTTGGGTCCATATGTGAGAATAGGGACTAAAGGCTTAGCCCATTCTGGTGCTATCTCAAGGTTAAACAAGTATGCATCTGGTAGATCATCCGCTACTCCTTGAGGAGCTTCTCCTGAGGTTAATCTTGAAAGGTGGTCAGCTCTAAGATGTGTCTTTCCTTTCCTGACTACGACTTCAAAATCATACTCCATGAGTAATAGAAACCAACGTATCAATCGTCCTGTGTTACATGGTTTGTTGACTAAGTACAATAGTGCTTGATGATCTGTAAAGAACTTGAATTTGTTGGCCAACAAGTAGTGCCTAAACTTCTTTACTGCGTAGATCATCCCTAATCCTTCTCGTTCCGTCGTGGTGTAATTTCTTTCTGCTGCGTTCAATTGTCTACTAGCGTAAGCTATGGGGAGATCTATGTTACCTTCATTCGTGGGTTGTGCTAACACACATCCTATGGCATAATTGGATGCATCCACATGTACATGGAATGGCTTACTCCAATCTGGGGTTGTCAATATAGGTGCTGAGCACAAATGTCGTTTAAGTTCATTGAATGAATTTTCACATTCACCTGTCCATTCAAAATTGGTCAAAAGAGAGTACAAAGGCTTGGCTATGATTGCATACATATGTATGAATCTCCTATAATAACCGCAATGGCCCATAAATGCCTGTACCTCTTTCACATTAGTTGGTCTAGGTAAATCTGCAATTACCTTCACCTTTTCTTCATCCGTAGAGATTCCATTTTTTGACACAATGTGTCCTAGAATTTTGCCTTGTCTGACCATGAAAACGCACTTTTCTGGGTTCAAACAAACCTGATATTCTCGACATTTGTCAAGTATTTGTCTTAACTCTGGGATATGTGTCTGTCTTACATTTGAATGTGCACATAAGTCATCGACATAAACTTCCAAGCTCTTGCATAAGAATTCCTTGAAGACATGACACATGAGTCGCTGGAAAGTGGCGGGTGCATTTGTTAAGCCAAATGGCATCACACGAAATGCAAATATGCCCCATTCAGTGGCAAATGCCGTCTTGTGTTGATCTTCTGGAGCAATGGCTACTTGATTATAGCTTGAAAATCCATCAAGAAAGCTGTAAACTTCCTTGCCCGCAACTCTTTCCAATAGGTGTTCTGTGATAGGGAGAGGATAACTATCTCTAATCGTTGCGGCATTAACTTTTTTAAGGTTAATACACACACGCAATTTTCCATTCTTCTTGGGCACAACCACAATGGGGGATACCCATTCGGTATGCTCAATTTCGTAAATGAATCCTGCTTCTATCAAGCGATCTATCTCCTCTTTAATCTTCGCAGCGTAGTTATCATTGTACGTGTACGGTTTCTGTTTTGTCGGTTTTGCATCTAGAGTCATAGGGATTCTATGAGAACATATATCTGGATCTACTCCTTTCAAATCTTTGTAACTCCACGCAAAAACATCTCTATATTCGCGCAATAGGGCAACTAGCTCTTCTTCTTCTTCCTTCGACAAATCATGCCCTATGTATGTACATTTTTCTTCTTCTACTTCAATAGCAACTATTATTTTCTTAGTTTTCTCTCGGTTATCATATACTTGTCCGTCATTCGCCTTTCTATTAGGCATTCGTACCATGATTCTTCTATCTTCGATTTCATATTTCTTGAAATTCTCGGGTACTTCAAATAAAGATTCTTCTTTTTCTGACATGGTTTCTTTCTTCTTTCTTTTCTTGCCTTCACTCTTGTTAGTCACTTCCGTGGCTAACCTCACCTCATTCGTAATTTCCTCGTGTCTCTGAGTGTGAGTCTCTACTTCGAAAAAATATTCTTCCTCTGATGCAAAGGGTGGGTCCATGATAATTGATTCTAAATCAAAATCGCTCGCATCCTCAAATGCATCAGTGTTAGGTTCACACTCTTCTAAAATTGCATCGCACATGATTGGCTCTATCGTGAAAATTGAGATATCATAGCCATCCTCGTCACAGTGGGGTGTCCATTGTTCCTCATTGATGGCTACATCCATGGTTGCTAGGATTTCTGCCCAACCATGGGGTTCAAACGCTTCGTCTGGGAATACTACAGGTGCGTAGGCTGGATCTTGAAGGGTTCGTGGATGTTTTTCTGCACCTAAGGTCCTGGATTCTAACCTTTCGTCCTCTTGTTTGGCTACCTTACACATCCATAAATGAGTATCCTCATGCAACCAAGAAGGATCTGATTCTAATGAGTGCACGGATTCTGTTTCTACTGGTGTCTTATGGATGGTATTCCATTGTATTGGGGGTACATCTCGATGTGAATAGTCTTTAAGATTGACTTTGGTAGTCACTCCTAAATGTTGCAAGTACAAAGAATTAGTTCCCCAATCTTGTACAATTTGCAACTGACCCATGAATGGTCGTCCCAATATCATCTCATATGCATGATTTTTTGCAAAGTCACAAATGGCAAAGGTATGCTCAAATTCTACACCACAAGTGGTGAGAGATATGGCTTCTAGTAAGCCTAATGGTTTTTCTATATGTCCGTCAGCCATTTGTAGCTTCATCCTGGTGGGTCTTAATGTTGGCTTACCCCAACGTTTCCATAAAGCGGTGGTAGCTATGGCTACTCCGGCTCCTAAATCTAAGATGGCTTTCGTGGTGTAGCCCTGATGGGTTATTGGAAGATAAGTGTTACCTTCCTCTCCTTCGCTTACGTCTCCAATCTTTTCTACGGGTATTTCTGGTACCTTATTTTGTGATCCTATTTGTGAGGGAGTAGTAGCAAGCTCGGGGAATTGATTTGCTACATGTTTCCACAATTCTGGTTTCATCTTCAATAACTCCTCCAGAGTAAGGTTACATTGTACTTTGGTATTCTTGATCACTTCCGTGTTTCTAGGGATTACTGATTCTTCATTCCTCACTATTATCGTGGGTGCTCTCATACTAATAGACTTTGCTTCCCAAGGTCCTGTGAACTGAGGTAATTCTTGTAAAGAATTAGATTCAAAGCCTGTGTGTTCACTCAGTTGTTCTTCCTCTACATCATCGTAAATAGAGGGGATGTCTTGGGGAAATTGTTCTTGCAAGTCATCTATTTCTTGAATAGGAGGATGGGTTCCTTGTTCCTTTCTCCATTTCTCTTCTTGTATTTCTCTCAAAAATTCATGTGAGTACCTATGTATGGAAGATAGGTTGCCTTGACTTTCTGTATTGGGTACTTGAGACAGGGATGGCGCATTCCTTTCCTGTGTCTCTGGGACAATGGGGTTCCTAGGCTGATCCTTTTTCTCTTTGCTCTCTATCAAGTATTCTAACCTCTCCATTAGTCCTTGAAAATGTAGTTCCGGTTTTGCCATGTTATTCCAATTAAGATATCTAGAGGCTTCGAACAAAGCTTGTGCTAGTTCTACCATTTTCATGCAAAGTTTAGTTCTCTCAATTTCGAGATCAGCTCGAGGGTAGTTTTTGCTCATTTCAGCTACCTGAGGTCCCTCTTTTAATCTAGCCTGATATGCACGAAACATCATGTCTAGATTTTTCCGCTAAAACTGATCCTGATTTCTGAGCTGGATTCTCTTGATTCAATTCCTGTGAAGTCAACTCTTGGATTTTGGCTCTAGATTCCTTCAAACTTCCTTCCAACTCACTTATCTTTTTACTCCATTTTCTCTTAATTCTTTCTCTAGAATCTTTCCAAGATTTTGTCTTTTTACTACTAGATTCTGCAACTTCACTACTTCCGACTACTTTCTCCTGATTAAGCTTTTGGTTTTGTAAGAGCGCATGGGCTCTTGTTATAGCTTGGATAGGCACGTATGTAGGGTTGGATCCATCTGTGTTATTTACAATACCTATCACATTGATCGGTGTCACATTCGAAGCGTTAACTGGATTTTTAGGACAATCTTTGACTATGTGTTCCTTGCCACAATCAGCACAAAAGCCTTGGATGTTATAGTACTATGATTGTCCTGCTATCGGGGGATGTGGACAATCCTTTATGAAGTGATCTCCTTGGCACCTAAAGCATGGTCCTCTAGGGCCCTCTGGTCTTTGTTGTCTCAATTGGGGCCGTGGATTTGGGTTTGTGTACATCACATGAGCGTAGTCGGGCTCCCAACTAGGTTCCATTGGTGGACTATCGTAATGATATGTCTCCACATGTTCTGGTGACTCCGTGTAATATGCGGGTGGACTATCTACATGCGTAGAGTCAAAACTGTTTGAGTGCGGGTCACTCTCTGTGATCAAAGGTGAAGAAGGCACTAAAGCCCTACTTAGGTTCTCTTCTGCAGTAGCGTATTTGACTGAGATGACATTCGCTGGTGGGGGTGGCTGCTGAGCTAAGACAGGTTGAGGTCTCTGTTGAGCCTGGTATGGGTAGTTCTGAGGAGGCCTATAGTAATAGGGCTGAGCATTGTATTGGCCTTGATACCTACCTGGCTGCGCGTATGCTTGCGGGTAGTTCTGTCTCACGGTTTGTTTGTTGTATGGGCAGTCCTGAGCCGTATGATTCGTATATCTTCTCTCAATTGTACAGTATTGGCCACTAGGGTTGACTTGAGGTTGTGTTGTATTGGGACACACATTTGCCATATGGTCACCACCACAGGTGTAACAACGCTTGTTTGTTAGTACCCTAGGTTTACTAGAAACTCCTAGTTTCTGGGCCACTTTTTCTGCTAGGTCTTCTATTGAGCTAGACAATTTTGTGGATGCTAGAGATGAACAGTCTGAGTCCTTATAGACCTTTGAGAGTTCCAACTCGTCTCCTAAGTTGTCCTCAATGTCTATACAAATTCTTACACATTGCTCTAGCGTTCTGGGTTCTTTTAGGTACACGTAGGAGCGTAATTTAGAGCTCAATAAGCCATCTAGAAACAATGACACTTGCTTGGCTTGTGAGGGTAGCTCTTGCATTGGACATCGTTCAACATATTGTCTGAACCTACGTCCTGCCAGTCTTACTGTTTCTTGAGGGGTCTGTTTAAAGCTATGAATCAACGAAGACGTGTCATGTCTAATCCCACTTTTAAAGAATTCAGTGATGAATGACTCTAAAAAGTGATGGATGTCTCTAAATTGCCTTTGTTGCAGAGGTTGGAACCAAGTTAAAGCGGTATTCTTTAACGTCAGTCCAAATGCGTTGTATTGCGTGAACATGTCTTCAACTTGTTCGGCTCTTAGCACTTGCTTGAATTCTGCGACGTGGTCATAGGGATCTCCTGTCCCATCAAAGTAATTTTTCATTGATTCTACTAACTGTGTGGGTCTCAATATTCTTGCGTGTTCACGTGGTCTAGGTAGAGGAAAATCATCTCTACCACCTGGTATTCCATGATCTCTTTGTCTATCTGCTCTATGAGTGTCCGTGGTTGTTCTATCTCTCCCTACGGGATGAGTGAAGCTTGCTTCCGGTCTCTCTTTATTTCCCTCTCTTTGATTTCCATGGGCTGAGGATGTTCCTGCCCCTTGTTGACTTGTATTCATGTTTGTTCTAGATGGAGGGAATACCAATTCACCTCTCCATGTGTACGTGTTTTTAGCGCGGTCAGGTACCACAAAGACTCTTTCTGAAGTCTCATCCAGGTATACAACCTTTCTAGGTGTATCCGGGTCCTTGAACTCGTATATTGTGATGATACCTACCTCACTAAGTATTTCGGTCTTGTATCTCCAAAAGGCTTCATCCGTTTCTTTATTTACAAACAACTCTATGCTTCTGTTGTCCTGAGGGATCCAATCCGGGATTAGTACTCGTGTCAGTACAGATTTCCCTCTAGGTGTTCTAGGCTCTTCTAAAGGTTCTTTTCCTTGAGATTTTGCTTCCGTTTCTGGTTGAATCACGCCAAACTCGTTGGTATTGTTTGGCTGTGTACTTAAGATGTACATTGTTCCTTCCTTGTCTATGTACGCGTCTCTCTCAAATTTCACCACTGGACGTTCCAATCCAATGGGTTGATCGGGGTTGTGCATCTGCACCACTTGCCTTCGCAAACCATCCTCATAGATGCGAGCACCTAATCGGTTGGTTTGGAGAAACTCTAGTTGCGTTCTATAGGGTCCTTCTGGTTTTTCTAAATAGGCTACATTTGACCCTCCTTCTGGTCTTTCTGTGCTCAATGCCATTTCTGATTCGCTAGTATCTGAGCTCTCGTAGGGATAACTAGTGTTCAATTGTTGAGCCCACGATCGTGCAATAGTTCTTACACTTGCCTCTGATGATCTAAGGCTTCGCCGGTCTGACTTACCTATATGTTTGCCCGATCTAAGGTTCATTAATTTTCTTCCTTGCACACTCAGTACACGCTCAGATCGTCACAGATTCTTTGTTATTACTTTCTTGATTCTTTTTAAATTTCTTTAGATTCTTGTCTTAATGTATGCGTTAGGAATTCGACTTTCCGTGGTACTTTGAGTTCTCGTTCCATCAGACTTATGTTCTTTCCTTTAGGTTTTCGTGTCACACACCTTTACTTTAGTCTTGAACTTGATAAATTTAACTCTCTTGAACTTGAGGCGTTCCTATCGTCTTAAATCCACAATGCTAACGTTTATCCTAAGCTAAGAATTGATTGAGGGGGTTGAGTAATCTTCCAACCTCGAGTCAGCTTTTCTGGTTGCTCTGATGCCCAAGAAGCCGCGCTTCCCAAGCTTTATGCCCTTCACTGCATTGCCTTGGTTGCCTTTGATTGCCCTTGCTAGACCTGGAAAAATCCAATATTAGACCAATTCGCAATTGGATGATCAAGTACTTGAGTATATACACCTTTTAAGTCCCTTCCCTTTTGCCCAACTTTTCAATGCTTGCCCCCTGGCTTTCTAGTCCCAAACTAGGTCAACCTCAAAATAGCTTGTCTAATGAGCTATTAAGCTCAAAAAACGGACTTCGGATGAAAAAGTTATGACCGTTCAGGCCCTGGGGGGTAAAAACTGACAAACAGGTTTTTCTCCAAATATGAGCTAAGGGGTCTCCTATGAGTCTAATCACGCAAAAATTTCCCAAAAATAGCCCCAAAATTGGCCAAAAATTGAAACCCTAAAATTTGCGATGGGGGTGCACAATCGCGATGGTCTGAGATGATCGCGATGGTCTGGGACCGTCGCGATGGCGTGAGGGTGCACAATTGCGATGGCGTGAATTTGCACAATCGCGATGGTCTGAAGTTGCACAATCGCGATGGTCTGAAGTTGCACAATCGAGATGGCGTGAACTTGGACCGTCGCGATGGCGTGAACTTGGACAATCGCGATGGCGTAAACTTGCACCGTCGCGATGGCGTGAAAGTGCGCCGTCGTGATGGCGTGAGATTGCACAATCGCGATGGCGTGAGCTTGGACCGTCGCGATGGCGTCAGTCAACGGTCAACTTTGGACAATCGCGATGGTCCAAAATTGCACCGTCGCGATGGTCTGAACGCGATGGCGTGAGCCAATCACGATGGTCTGGGCGCGATGGCGTGAGCCAATTGCGATGGTCTGAATTTTTGAAGTGTCGCGATGGTCTGAAGTGCACCGTCGCGATGGTCTAGATTGCCACGTGGCACCGTCGGCGCGATGGTGTGAGCCAATCGCGATGGCGTGACACAATCGCGATGGTCAGAGACCGTCGTGATGGTCCACCAAACTGAGATTTTTTGAGATGCAGCTATGGATTCCTACACACGCAGGGGTCGCCTACACGGTGGTGAACTCGCCTTCCTCAAAATCCGAACTTTGCAGACCATCGCGATGGTCTGACACAGTCGGCAATTTCTGACAGAAACTGAAAATTTTACCTTTTTGCAGCCTTCCTGATGCACTGGAGCTCTGTACCTGCAAGAAAACTCAAGAAAACAAAAGTACACACAAGCACAAAAGTTCTCTCTCACTCTCTCGCATGCACAAATGAGGGGAAATGAGGAGAATGGGTGGATATGGTGAATTTTTTGATTTTTTTTTTTTTTTTTGGAGATGAAGATGATGATGCGGTGATGAAGATGGAGTGTGGGGGAGGTGAAAAACACTAAAAACTAAGTAAAAACAACAACAAAAACTGAAATTTTTACCTTCCAACGCCACTTCTTGCTATACTCTTACCATCACACATTCGTCCTAGACTCGATCCACGGCAACGGCGCCAAATTTGGTGTTGCTCTAGCACAATGGTGAGAACCACGTTAAGAAGATCCACCTCCTTAATGTCAATCCGCGGAAGAGATAGGAGTGATATGAAGATCGTGAATGTGAGATGAAGTGAGAGTGAAGATGAGAAGCATAGAAATGCACACACACATACACACACACTACGAAGAGACAAGCAAGATACAATGGAAGGTGAGAGATTAGCTCTATTACTCAAGATCACTATTACAAGCTCAAAGGAACTCTAACCTCAAACAAGCTCTCCTCAAAATGAGCTCTCTAGCTCTTTTTATAGTTTCTAGACTAGTTTTGACCGGTTTCACATCTAGTGACCGGCATAGTTAAAAATTAGGTCCTAGATGCTATTTGGAAGGGTAAACGGTATCTAAAAATAACAAAAATTGGTACGCGCATTCTACCTAAGCTCCTCAAGCTCGAGGACTCCTCGGCTTGCACAAAATGGAGCTATGGATTACAAAATGAGGTTTTCTATGTTACATATGTTACAATTAGTGATGAAAATCACTGTTGAATGTTTTGAAAAGTGATAAAAAACATATTTGTTTGAGAAATTGATCCGATTGGCTCCCTGCTCCGTCGTTACATGCTTCCGTGGTGTCTGTGCCTCTGGCTACTTCCAACAGTTATATTGTCCTTTGCTATTGCATTTGTGAAGCTCCCCCTTGTTTTGTAGCTCCTCTTTTGCTTTGCTTTAAATTCAAATCTACTGATGAAGATTCAACACCAAGTTTGCTCTGATACCAACTGTGGAGAATGAGTTCTCCTATGCAAAACAAAAAGGTGTAGTGAACCCTTGTATGTCTAGCACTTGGACAAATAGCTGCAACTTACATAGTTAGATAGTCTCAATACAAAACTCAAATGGACATGTGCCTTTAGCCAATCAAAGTAGACAAAGAGAGATTTCTAAAAAGTTATAAATAACTTAATTTTGACAAGCTTTGATTAGGAAACACAATCGACAAAGATGAGCTTCCTATCCACACAAGTATGCTGAAGAATTGAACTTCACTCTCAGACTGATAACTCCCTCAAAATATATCTTTTCAAGATGATATTTGAGACAGAGAAAATAACCATAGATAGCTTTCCAATAAGCTAAAAATCAAGTAATTTGGATGAGTTTTTATCAAGAAACACAATTGACCAAAATAGACCACTTCTGCACACAAGTATACTGAAAAACTAGACTCCCCTCTCTGATAGATATCTTATAAAGTATACATCTTTTGAATGAAATATTTGGGATAGATACATTACATGCAAAGATCTCTCCAACAAGCTAAAAAACAAGGAATTTGGATACGTTTTGGTTCGAAAACTTAACCGGACAAAATAGACTATGTGTTTACATAGGTATGCTGAAAAACTGGACTTCATTCTTTGACTAATATCGCAGAAAATATATAAGATTTGAAGGAGATATTTGAGATAGAGAGAGTGCACAAGATACCATTTCCAATCACTATTTAAACCCAAGAAATGGTTACATATACATTTAGATATGAGCTTCACAACAAAGCTATGTACAAAATGACGTGCGGCTAGAAGGAGGCTATGGGAAGACAAAATGACAAAATGGCCAGATCCGACTATTGGGAGCTCTTGCCTCTTTCTCTTATTGTTTAGAACATGCTCCCACTCCACTTTTATAATCAATGAGCATGTGAAGAATTTTGTGCCTCCTTCTTAACTCACCACTTTCATTTGATTGCCCACTACATGCCACTTACTACAATGCAGATATTGTATCTTTTATTCATTATGAATTTTGACTAGACTTTCTTTTTCTTTATTTTTTTCTTTGCTCTTCTTTTCCTTTATCTTTATATTTGGTAAATTTATCCAAGCATATTTCATGTGAAAATGATCTTGTGCATTTATCTTCAACAAGATATCATCTATCATCGTTAGCTTTAAGTGTCGTGCATCGTGAATTTTGGCACGTATATCGTGTATGATTGAGGGTCAAGTATTGTATCACGCTCAGTGAGTATCGTGTATCCTCTAATCCAATGTATTTTGTATCATCCATAGCTAGTATCATGTATCATGAGGTATCAAGTATCATATATCGCCTCAATTTAAGTGTCATATCATGGAAGTATAGTATCGAGTATCATGAGTTTCCAAGTATTGTGTATGATGAGAACACCCCAGTATTCTTTCATCCAACCTCAATATCATGTACCATCAGGCTTATAAGTATTGTGTATCAAGAAAATTAGGAACAAACCCTAATTGGCTTGAAATTCAAATTTTTGAGGAATTCTAGTACTCAAACATTGAACAAAGTTATTTGCAAGACTTGGTAAAATACCATAAGGACAAAAAAGAGATTTTAAGGTCACAAATATTGGTTAAGGCCCTGTAGCTCAGTGATGAGTAGCACCTCCTTTAATGTCAATCCGGGAAGATGTGAGGATGGTATCATGACCTCGAGCAAGTGAAGGCACAAGTGTGTGGGTGAGAAGCGCACAAACATGCACACACATACACACACACGCGCACACACAGCAAGAACGAAGAGGAGGACAATGGAGTTCTTTCATATTACTTCCAAAATGCACATACAAGTTCAAATCTATTACAAGCTACCCCCAAAAATGAGCTCTCTAGCTCTATTTATAGTTTTTGACTAGTTTTTGGCCTTGTCCAAACCTAGTGTCCGGCCTAGTTAAAAATTAGGTTCTCTGGCCTATTTGGAGGTTCAAACGGAGTAAAAAATGTGAAAACTGATAGGTAGGTACTTTTAAAGCTCCTCAAGCTCAAGGACTCCTTGGCTTGCACAAAATGGAGCTACAAAAATATGAAATGGTATTTACAATGGTTTTTAGTGATGAAAATCACTATTTTTGTAGGGATTTCTTCTAACATTTTGACATACATTTCTTGGAGCTCCCTACTTGCTCCTTCTTCTTGTGTGCCCACCTCTTTGATGCATGAAAAATTTAGATGGCCTACTTGCCAGATCTTCTTTGAATACTTTGTCTGCTTGTACCTTCTCTTCGCTCTGGCTCCCTTCGTTGACTTCCTTGTCTTGTGAGTCCTTCAGTTCCTTGACTGCCAACACCCCCCCCCTCTCTCGCGTCTCTCGTCTCTGATTTACCCTTGTTGAGTGGGTCATTGGATGTAGTACTCCACAACGTCGGTGGCTAAATGATGTTCTGCTATTCTCAACCCTTTGGCCAAATCAATGAGTAGGGCATCCCAGTCTACTGGCCCTGGAACTTCTTGATGTGGCATACGTAGCTTTTCTGAATGTAGGTCTTGTTCCACCGCAAATAACTGTAATAGATGAGATGGTCTGGGAATCAATATCTCGGAATGATATTCCCAGAACCCGGTGATGAACATATCTTCAAACGTCTGTTTGAAGTAGGCAGGTAGATACTTTATACAAGCATGCCACGCGTATACGACGTTAATGGATGGTGTGGTGCTCATATCGTAGACAAGGTCCTGATTCCCTTCATTAAATCCAATAGCCAAAAGATGAGGTTCTTTGATGTTCTTAAATGTCCTGAATGTAACCAACATGAGCTCAAAAATTTTTAGGCACATCTGTGCCATGACATCTGGGGCATTCTTGAACCTCACTGCCCAGTGTCGGATGGTTGAAATCATGTAGTTGACTGTGGGTTGGCCATGAGGAGGTGCTAGGTACACATAATTTAACCACTTTGCACATCCTTTAACCGTCAAAACTATTTTTATGTACTCCGGCCAAGACCTTCTTCGAAAGACAGGGCAGTAGCAGGGATTAAACTTGCTATATAGAGGCATGTTATTCCACATGCGTACCATCTCAGGGTAGGTTTCAAGCAGGCAGATCCTCCAAGTAGGTTGATGTATATTCCCCTGCTTGGCACTTGCAGGGATATCATCCGGTGCAAACTGTGTCGCCGAGGTTGGTTCTTTTGTTGTGCGTTGCTTGATTTCAGCATTGTAACCTACCATTAATACACAAAATGGAACATACAGATCATCGGAAGTGCCAATCCACCTATGATGGGAGAGGTTTCTAAAGTAATCTGATTTTATGACGACTTCTTCCAATTGTGACATAGACGCTATCTGAACTGCAACTCTCTCATCATGGGTTGTAGCAACCTTCTCCAACCTTTGCATCCATTCAGGCGCTTCGATCTCAATCGTGTCCATTCCTTCTTCTGTTTGCTTACCGCCGGGTGTTGGCATGGGAACATATGGGTCTTCAAAGATCTCCTCCACTTGAATTGGCACTAAGTCTTCAGGTTCCAGTTCCGCCAGGGGAGAGGGTTGACGTTCGTATTGAAGAACTTTACTTCGTAGTTCTTCTTGTTCTGCTCTGAATTTTGCGACTTCTGCAGATGTGTCGACTACGGTTGTGACTTTGCTTGGTGACTTCTGCTGAGTTGCCAGTTGCTTTAGTAGATCATCTCTTTCTCTTTCTAATGCTGTGTGGGCTTCCAAGAGGTCGACATGGGTTTCCAAGACGATTTGCATACTTCCAGATGGAATAGCCTTGAAATTCTCTGGGTCGATTTCATGCGGGGAACCTTCCATTGCTGCTTCCAGGTTCTCTTCGTTCTGTTTTTGCAGTCTTTTATTCTCTTCGAGTGCTGTGGACATGTGCTTTTGTAGTAAGGCGAGGTTGCGTTGAAGTTTGAGATTGTTTGTGTCTGTGCATGTAACATGTCATCGAGTTGTTGTTTTTCTTCAGTATTTGACTGGGGTGGATTGGCTACTAACTGCTCATGTTGTTCCTGCAAAGTGGCATACTGTTGTTGTAGTAGCCGCTTTTCCCTCTTTAAGTCAATGAATCTTCCTTGTAATGGTTCATGGCTTCTGAACAGACTTGTATGCTGAGCATCTAGGTGCTCATAATGCTGTTGTAGCTGAGACATACACTGGTACATGTTATTAAATACATTATTAATGGGAGTGGATGCGGGAAAGATGTTGAATGCAGAAGGGAAGGGAAAAGGGAATGGGAGCGTATATGCTGTGCTTGAAAAGGGTGAAGTTGGTGGTGGGGGAATGGGAGACTGTGGGCGTATGGGGGGAGGGAGAGGTGCGGAGGTGGGTGATATGTCCATGAGATCAAAAGTGGATGCATTCGTGGGAGTGATTGTGAACATGGGAATTGTGGGTGCGGTGATGGTGGTGAAGGTGTAATGTGGTGTGTATAGTTGTGAATATGAACCGCCAGGAAGTGTGATTGGGGGAACGGGGTTTTCTGTGGCTACAGTTAGAATTATAGAGTCAGTAGTAGTGTAAACAAGAGAGATGGTGAGCGGTTGTGTAGGTTGTGTGGGTTGACTAACGGTCTGTGCTTCGGTATGGGAAGTGGATCCTGAAGCGGTGACATTAGTGGTTTCACTGGTTGTGGGAGGTGAAAGTGGTGGAGTTGGAGGGAGAGGGGGTAAGGGGGGTGATGGGGTGCACTGGATGTATGGGCTTCCTCAGTGTCATGAATGGTATGAGCTGTGCCCGTGGTTGTGGATGTGGTGCCTTGTGGTTTTGATACTAATACATTCATTTGTTTTCCTGATCGAGGGGGGCGTCTGCCGTATCGTCGCTCCGATCGTCGTGAATATGCGAGAGCGGTATGCACCGTCTCAGGTACCCCCAATGCATCAGATATCATGTCAAGGGTTGCTCGGTATTGCTCATCCACACCTTCCTCCTCAAGGATTTGGTTCATGAGGGCTTTTCCTGCTGCCAGGGACAGTTTGTGCTGTTCTTGAACTCAGTTGATAGTATCATACAGATTTTTCAATTGCCTCATATAAGCCGGGGCACCCTCAAGTTCCTATAGAACTTCTTGCTCATATTCCTGCTCTTCTTCGTCTGATAGTCCCTCTTGTTCGTCCTCTTGCTCGTCTTCTTCATCATCCTGCACTTCGACTACTTCTGATTGGACGGGGTGGGGTTGGTATGCGACTGTCTGCTGCCCGCTTGCCTGCTGTGCCTCCACTTCTAAATTTGTAGCATTGATTATTCTGGCTACCTCTTCATCAGTTAGATCTTCCAATGTAAAGCCATGAGGAAACTCTAAGTCGGTTGGTATAGGTGGAAACACCAGATTCGGTCCATCTGTGCTACGTCTTGGTAATCTGATAGTGAAGGGTTGCACACGCCGTGGAAGTCGTGGAGTTGTCTCTGGTGTGAGTGTCGCACCACATGCCTATGCACAGGGCATCTGAACTGTGCCTCTCATTTACTTGGATGGAGGCCCTGCGGTGGATAGTCTACGTTGGAATTCTTGCACCCTAGTCCAAATAAGTGCCCTTTGAACTGGCACATCATATGCCAAGCATCTGTAAACAATCCTTGTGAGAGCACAACATCCATACAGTACCGACTTTTGCTTCTTATACCACCGTTGATGAGCCAAGTGGATTTGATCAATAATCGAGTGAGGCATGTTGATTGTCAAATCGAAGGCATCTGCTAAATATAAACTGAACCATATCTTCTTGGGTGGCATTGTGAACCTCTCTTGCACGGGGAATGCGAAATGCTGCATGCACATCCGAAGATGACCGACAATAGTAGGTGTCATTGCCACCATGTCCTTTAGTTTCGTCAGATTCCTGTTCTTCATGTTGTCGGGGACCATAGTCTCTTTCTCGATGGGAACATACCTTTCATGTCGAGAGCTTCCCTCACCAAGTTGTTCGTCAATCTGAAACGTTTTAGCTCATTGCCCCTTGTGAGAGATGGGAGGACAAAAGTGTTGTATCCCTTTTTCTCTTTGCTCGGAGTGAGGGTGCTAATCAAATATGAGCACCTCAGAAAGTCGGGCTTTGGCAATTGGGCTTTGAAGTAATCGTACAGTCCCGCCCTCTTCCATATCGGTTTCAGCCCTTCATTATTTTACAGTCTCTCAAACTCCCTGGTGAAGAAATGATACCTGCCCCAATGCCCGTTGAACTCTATCTCTGCCTCCCACAGGTAAGTGCCTTCTCCTAGAGGTCCTGCCACATCACTGAACCAATGTGAGTTTTTGATGACTGGCATTGTGTGCCCCTGTGGAGGATTCTGCACTGGTATGGCATGTAAGGCTCTCAATGCCATTGGACGTTCCTTCAATTCCTCCTCAATGGGAAGACTTTCAATGTCCACGATTTGAGGGCTTGTGCCTGCCTGGGAGCTAGTTCCTGCAACCTCGGCCATATTGATGGGACTGGTCACCGGTTCTGTGAGAATATACAAATGAGTGTTAACATTACAAATGGACATCAAGTGGTCACGTGTCCCCGTTACAACATTAACAAGAGGTTTTAGTGATATGTTAGTTAGTCAGTGAGTGCTCGGTGATTGTGGGTGTGGTTAGTGGATGGATTGTCCTAAGAGCTAAATGGAGAGATGCAGTGTGCGAATGATGCAGTTAGTAGGTGGTGGTGAATTTACAAATGGGGTCGGGGGGTTTGTTACACGCTTTGGGATGCCAAACAAATAGAATGGCTGTTGGTCTTGATTTTGTGGAGACTCTGGAGGGCTTTATAAGAGTGTTTGCTTGGAAATGAGGCTTTTTAGGGACCCATTTACAAGTAATTCTACGTGTGCTCATGGGAGAATATGTGTTCTTGCGTGATGTATAAGAATGGGTATCCGATGTTCGAGTAAGTGAACCATGTTGTGCCGGGTGTGGTTTCGGTGTAGCTAAGTTTGAGCCCGTAAGCAAGCCTTGGGCACCCAAATTTGTCATGATTGTGGGCGGGCCTTCATCGACTTCTTGGGTACCCAGGTAAACCTCACTTTCACATAAGAATTTTTGGACGACTTCTTATTAGTGTCATGTTGTCGAGCACTAATAGGAAGTTGAGCCAGTTGTGGTGGCTTGACCGCAATCAGATGCTCGCCTTTCCGTACCCACACTTGTTTTAGTGGTTGAGACACCGTGCTTCATATTTTCTTTGTGCCTCGAGCATAAGTCGGCTGCTTCTTCTGCATTTGATCCGCCTTTGGTTGTTGCATCCCTGTGGCTTTTGGAAAAGAAGGGAGTTCCGTTGTACTCTTATGCTTGTAGTTTGATTTATGCTTGTTGAGACAACCATCCTTCTGCATCACATAGTTTTGGACAAGAATAGCATTGTCAGCTTCATGTGTACCCCTGGAAGGACCAGGAGTTTGTGCCTTTCCTAGTTCCTTGAGTGCTCCATTATCTAACTCAAGTGTAATTCGTTTCTGATTTACCCATACCTGAAGGAGTCCACTTCTTAGGTTTAGGTTGACTGCATGATCATAGATCCAGTCTTGACCCAAGACAAGAGGTTCGGTGAGATCCTCGTCTTGACACATTAGTACTTTAACTGTCAGTAAAACATCATGAATATAGAGGGGAAGTTCCACCTCGCCCATGCAAGGGGTTTCCACACCTCCCAATCCTATAAGATATGCTTCTATAAGATTGACATTTAATTTCAACTTTTGACAGTAAGAAAATTTAATAGCACTAGTGGCTGCACCTGAGTCAATCAAGGCCCTTACAGTCCTTGCACTCTTTCCTTGTCTTATCTCTAAGGTTACAAAAGGACGTCGATCAATTATTCTATGAGAATTATTACTTGAAACTTCGCACATAGCCACATGATATCCTTGAGCTGCATAGTCATCTGTCCTAGGCTGATCTCTACCCTGCCTTCTCAACTTCATCCTTCGGATGCGTTCTAAAGCTTCTGCTTGCACCTCTTCTCGAATTCACTTTTCTTCTTCCTTGCATTTCTTGGCAATGTTAAGTCGATTTAGCATCTCTTCAGTCAGGGGTTCTTGATATAATTTGACTCCACACCTGCTGATGTAGCTCGGAAGAATATCACCTTCTAAGGTGGCCAGTTGTACTACTCCACTCGTTGAGATCCTATTTATGATCATAGGTCCATAGCCATGTTTCTCTAATTTTCTTACATGTTGCTTCAAAGTGTAGACTAAAACTAAATCTCCTGCCTTCAAACCTTTATCCTTGACGTGGGTGTTGGAAAACAATGTCCCAATAACAAAATGGTCTAGCATCCAACTCCTTGTATACATTATACAATTTGCTCTTCAAAATCTACGGGCGCTCACAGGAATTATAGCTACGGGTACTTGCTACAACACAACAGCGTGGGCACGTGGATAGAGCATATGGCTTCTAATGAACCCACCCGGGTTCAAGTCCTCTAATCGGCAGCGGCGCAATTCGTGAAGCTTTTTATGCTTTTATCAATTAAACGATGACGATAGACGGACGGACATCGTTTTTGCTTTATTAAGATCGCATAGCGATCGTGGAGATCGTGGCTTTATTCGTTTTATTATGAGCTTTTCAAAGTTATACAACTACTATAAAAGAAGAGCCTCATGATCACTTGAATCATCCTTCACCTAGGATCAACACAAGCTCTGGAGCTTGGACCTCAATAGAGGTGGTGTTTCTTCTAGCACATGGGGCAGCCATGGTGCTAACTTGAAGCATGTTGAGGAGCAGCTATGGAGTTCTTCTTGGTGATTCTTCTTCTTGGAGAAGATGAAGAGTGTGCTCACACTCTACCTCATGGAGAGGAGGGTATCTCTTGTTCATGGCAAGAAGACTTGGTCATTAGCAGCTTGATGGTGAGGATCGCCCATCTACATGATGTATTTGAAGATTGTCTTCTACAGGAAGATATTAGGTTGAAGATTGTCTTCTACAAGAAGCTGTCTGGCTACTTCAAAGACATTGGATGGGACCATCTACATGACGTATTTGAAGATCATCTTCTACACGAAGATGTTAGGTTGAAGATTGTCTTCTACAAGAAGATGTCGGGCTACTTCAAAGACATTAGATGGAGTTTAACATAAGATTCACATCTTATGTTAAGTATTCAGGTACATATTCTCTTTATGCACACAGGTACTACTTGAAGTTTATGGAGGCTGTGGCGTTCATATCAGGAGGAGTCCTATTCGGCATAGGTACAAGAGAAACAGTACGTATATGCTTTATGCATATTTTATGAGGTGTTTGAGAAGGTGTGTTCACATGAGTTTGAGGATTTCCGTTCACACTGATCCTTCCTCATTCAGTCACTCATATTCACTCTTCTATAACCTATAAGGTCATACATCTCATGTATATTCAGATTACTGCCCACACATCTGAATATGTTTGTTACATTGTACATTCACTCATGCATCTATTTCTCATCACATAGAGTGGTTGAGAGTTTTGCTCCCACATTGTACATTGAACATTGGTATATATGATACTATGAGTAAGCGATGGCTTACGTAACACCTTACACATGACGTCTATTCTTTCTCTATCTTTGTCTCATCATCTGTATGATTAAGTTGTGGTATGTTCATGTTTTGTCAATATGGAAGATTGCTAGAATTAATGTTGTACATGAATGGAACTATGGAACCATGGACCTGTGACATGAGCCTAAGGGCCTACCTCACTTCCAACATTTGGTATCAGAGCACTAAGGTTTTGGTTACAGAACTTTAGATCTTTGGCATCAATGCATTAAGGCTCATTCATAATCCCAGGTTCCTAGACTTCCAGATTTACAACATATAATTTAAAGGCATCTTCTAATATTTGACATTTGACATACACACTTAATCTAGATGAGTAGAGATTTGAGAATTAGACACTTCAGTTACATTCATCAGTGTGGAGTACGAAGTTGATGATCTGTTAGCAGCCGAATATTTTTGAAGAGTATGCAAATACTTTACAAAAGTATTGTTTGAAGACCCAGACTTGATGAAGAGAAGACTACTTCAAATTCAAGGAAGAACAATGGTTTAGAGAAGATGAAGAAATCAGATCAACATCAAATCACAGGTATCAGTTTCTACTATCAGATTATCATTTGCAGGTCATATCTTAGAAGAGCAGTTATGAAGAGATTTGAAGAATTTCAAGGAGTGCTTTTATACGCTTTCATCATTTGAAAGTTAAAGCATTAGCTACATCAAAACAGGTATCTAGAGGTTTTTCTAGAGAGTTTTGAGAAGATCTCTTTCATGGCAAGAAAGTTCATCTAAGAAGACAAGCGCAGAGATGAGATGAGTTTTTTCAGCCAATTTTCTATTGTAAGTTGGTTGGATATCAAGGTAACTCTAGAAGGGTAATTCATCATTCATACAAAAGATTGGTGAATTTAGTCGATTCAGACATTTGAAGCAGAATTTTGATTCAGAGATATGAGGAGATGGTAAAACATGTTTCTATATTCACTTCCATTTATATACCATGTTTGTTTTATCTCTTACTCTTACACTAAAGGAAGAGAAAAGTTCATTTGAAGAGGTCAAGAGTGTTTGCTACTTCAAGATGAAGAGAACAAAAGGTATGGAAGAGAATTTTGAAAATGTTGACATCATCAGGTGGAAGAAAGATGCAGAAGAAGAAAGTCCATCATTTCCAAAAGAAAAGTAAGACTTCCTTTTCTCTCATATTTTCCATATACTTTTCCTATTTTATCCTCTACATCCAAAGACAAGTCTACGAGAACATCTTGTTTAAAGAAGAAGCAGTTTCTTGTTTTGCATTACACTTGGTCATGATTTAGTAGATTTGACAAAGAATTGCATTGAGAGAAAGAAAAAGCAGCAGATGTAACTTTTGACTCATATATATATGAGTTATGTTGAAGCTATTTAAACAGGCAGCTTATATCTTCCCTCAAAGAATTCTTGGAGTGTCAATACAGAGCTACTTGGTATATGACAAGTTGCAGAGAAGTATATTTCTTCTTTATCTAACTCTTGAGGTAAAAGAGTTTTCTATAGCAGATGTTGAAGACTTGGGTTGAGGTTTTATGTTTGGAAAAGGTTACCTCATATTCAGTATTTTCAGAAACTTCAGAAAATTCAGACTTGTTGATGTACCAGTCAGTTGAAGAATCTACTTTTTATGATTGTCTTGATTTTTGGATACATGCTTGTATTCAAAAAGGTGTTCCATTAGATCCTATAACTTGATTGAAAAGTGGAGTTAGCCAAAAGAAAGTCAAGCAGGTACTATCACATTTCACCCGGGTAAAATATGAAAGTTATGAAGTATCAACTTGCAGCTTTTGGAGTTCTCAAGGTGAGAAGTTTGTCCACTTATGGTTCAAGTAGGAATTTCAGATTCCTTAAAGGATTTGTTTGAAGAAAAGTTTTACAACTTTTTGAGAAGCATGGACACTTGGAGACATTCAGGAAGTAAATCAAACATTCAGTCATGAAGGTTTGATGACAGCAGATTCTACACAGGAGAGATCATTGATCTTGAATAGATCTTGTATGATCTTGAGTATTTATGATTCAGTTGTCTATCCTTTGTTTGTGAAGATTCTTAACATTGGAAGAAGTAAGTCAAAAATTCAAATTCTATCAGATTTGTGTTGCAGAGAAAAAGAAGATACTTGTTATGTTACAGAAAAATATGGATCCTAAAACTTTTGTTTCAGATACAAGTATTGATCATTAAAGATCAGATTTATTGAAAGAAGGAAGACGTTCCACATTTCATAAAGTCTGATATATTTGAAGAATACTGGATACTAGTGTTAAGTCATCCAGGGGGTGATGAAACATGAAGACTTATTTTCAAGCCATATGTAAAAGAATGCAGAGTCATACCTACAGGTATTCCTATTTCAGGTATTCCTATATTTCCTTTGTCAGGTTCTCTTTATGTTCCAGCTTTGAAAGAAGAAGGAAGAAGAAGAATGTTTGGAGAAAGTTCCTATTAGGATGTTCCTGTTCAGGAAAAGGTTCCAAAATTCTATTGAAGAGAAGCTTGATATTTCAGAAAGGTTTATTTCAGAAGTGCGCACATATATGGTTATACCAAGTTCTGAAGGAAAGAGGTATGAAGGATTTAAAGGATGAAGACATGATGATATCATAGCTTCTTTGACTCATATTTCAGTTGATTTCAATTGAGTTGAGTTGATTTGACTTGAGTACAGTCAAAGATGAACCAGCAGTGTTCATAATACACTAAGTTGTGAATTAACAGTCACAGGTTCCAGGATTCAGTTCTTGATTTTGTTTAGTGTATTTACATGACGCAGCAGAAGTACATTGAGAAATCGTTTTCGAAAGGTAAATGCAAATATATGGATCCTAGTGTACGTTTTCAGGTTTTTGAAAACAGGAGATAGCAGGTTCAGAAGTCAGTTCATGCTATATTTGTTGTCAAGCAGTGATTGCTTGATGGAAACACTATTGGATATCTAGTTTGCATATTTTCTCAAGTATTATGGTTCATATTCAGCAAGTTCAAGTTTTTGAAGGAAATTCAAATTCAGTTTTGAAGAACAAGTTCTGAAGTGCGGGAGTACAAGCTTGAAACTTGTGGTTGTTTGCAACTTTGATAGTTTGCAGATTCAGCCAGAATGTACCATTGTGACATTGCAGGGGGGATTGTTGGAAAACAATGTCCCAATAACAAAATGGTCTAGCATCCAACTCCTTGTATACATTATACAATTTGCTCTTCAAAATCTACGGGCGCTCACAGGAATTATAGCTACGGGTTTAGTACTTGCTACAACACAACAGCGTGGGCACGTGGATAGAGCATATGGCTTCTAATGAACCCACCCGGGTTCAAGTCCTCTAATCGGCAGCGGCGCAATTCGTGAAGCTTTTTATGCTTTTATCAATTAAACGATGACGATAGACGGACGGACATCGTTTTTGCTTTATTAAGATCGCATAGCGATCGTGGAGATCGTGGCTTTATTCGTTTTATTATGAGCTTTTCAAAGTTATACAACTACTATAAAAGAAGAGCCTCATGATCACTTGAATCATCCTTCACCTAGGATCAACACAAGCTCTGGAGCTTGGACCTCAATAGAGGTGGTGTTTCTTCTAGCACATGGGGCAGCCATGGTGCTAACTTGAAGCATGTTGAGGAGCAGCTATGGAGTTCTTCTTGGTGATTCTTCTTCTTGGAGAAGATGAAGAGTGTGCTCACACTCTACCTCATGGAGAGGAGGGTATCTCTTGTTCATGGCAAGAAGACTTGGTCATTAGCAGCTTGATGGTGAGGATCGCCCATCTACATGATGTATTTGAAGATTGTCTTCTACAGGAAGATATTAGGTTGAAGATTGTCTTCTACAAGAAGCTGTCTGGCTACTTCAAAGACATTGGATGGGACCATCTACATGACGTATTTGAAGATCATCTTCTACACGAAGATGTTAGGTTGAAGATTGTCTTCTACAAGAAGATGTCGGGCTACTTCAAAGACATTAGATGGAGTTTAACATAAGATTCACATCTTATGTTAAGTATTCAGGTACATATTCTCTTTATGCACACAGGTACTACTTGAAGTTTATGGAGGCTGTGGCGTTCATATCAGGAGGAGTCCTATTCGGCATAGGTACAAGAGAAACAGTACGTATATGCTTTATGCATATTTTATGAGGTGTTTGAGAAGGTGTGTTCACATGAGTTTGAGGATTTCCGTTCACACTGATCCTTCCTCATTCAGTCACTCATATTCACTCTTCTATAACCTATAAGGTCATACATCTCATGTATATTCAGATTACTGCCCACACATCTGAATATGTTTGTTACATTGTACATTCACTCATGCATCTATTTCTCATCACATAGAGTGGTTGAGAGTTTTGCTCCCACATTGTACATTGAACATTGGTATATATGATACTATGAGTAAGCGATGGCTTACGTAACACCTTACACATGACGTCTATTCTTTCTCTATCTTTGTCTCATCATCTGTATGATTAAGTTGTGGTATGTTCATGAAGATTGCTAGAATTAATGTTGTACATGAATGGAACTATGGAACCATGGACCTGTGACATGAGCCTAAGGGCCTACCTCACTTCCAACAGTGGGCATCTAAGTATGCCTTCTGTCTTTTCTTAGCTACATATATTACCACTACCGCTCTTAGTCTTGTTTCACCTAGTCGTTCCAGATCAAGAATCCTCGAAGAGAGTTCATGACCCATCCATTCATGCTCCTGTGCTACTTTCAGTGTAGGTATCAAGAAGTCCAATGGTAGCACTGCATTTTGACCAAATACCATCTGAAAGGGAGTGGCTTGGAGTACCGTTTTATAGGCAACTTGGTATGCCCAAACAGCATGGTGTAGCTGTTTGTCCCAATCAGAGCGTTTATTATTCACTAATTTGGTCAATACATTGTACAAAATCTTATTTGTGCTTTCGGCTTGCCCATTAGCTTGTGGGTGATAGGGGGCATACTTCTTGTGTATAACCAAGAATTCTTGGAGCAGATTTTCAATAACTTCATTCAAGAAGTGAGTCCCTCTATCACTGACTAGCTCTATAGGTAGCCCGTATCTTGTGAACACATTCTCAAATAAGAACTTAGCTGTCGTTTGAGCATCGTTCTTTGTGGTAGCTTTTACTTCTACCCACTTGGTTAGATAGTCTGTGGCAACAATGATATACTCAGCATGGGAACCCTTAGCTAGGGGATTAATAGGACCTACAAAGTCTATTCCCCATTTAGAGAATGCACGTCCACCCATCATAGGGTTTAGAGGCATCTCATCTTTGCGTATAGGATATTGAGTTCGCTGACAAACATCTCATCTCTTCACATAGGTATGTGCATCCATGTGAAGGGTAGGCCACCAAAGACCTGCAAATAGTATAGCCTTGATCACTCGATCTGGTCCAAAATGTCCTCCTACTACACCTTGGTGAGCAGTTTCCAAGATCTTAAGATACTCGCTCTCATGGACACATAGCCTCAGGTACCCATCTTTACCACGCTTGTATAAATTATCACCAATAAGTGAGTAGTCTAGGGCTTCTTGTTCTAAACTTCTTTGCCTCGTCAGGGTCATAACTGGAGGGAATGTGCTCGTCCTCAGGAAGGCTACTAGTGGTTCACTCCAATCTGGCACTATGGACACTTGATAAAGAGTGGCATGTTCCACAGGTGCTTTAGTGAAGCAGATTGGGCATTCCTTGCACAACTTTTGGACATCAGCTTCCATCGTCGGCCAATGCACTCCGAGTCTCCTTAGTGTCTGTAGGGTTCGTTGCTTTGACTAGTGTTGCTCTAATGCACCTACATGTGCTAATTGCAACCATTTTGTGTACTCGTCCTCTTCCACACAACAAGCTAGGATCCCTTGATCTGTATGCTTGTACATACTTCCTGCCATGATATGGTACTTCTGGGCTTTTACTACCTCCCTATCTTGAGTGTTTATGACTGGGTGGTTAGGCCCGTATGTCAACACTGGCACTAATGGCTTAGCCCACTGAGGTATAACTTCCAAATTAAACAAGTAAGCATCAGGAAGTTCATCTGATACTCCTTGTGAGGCTTCTCCAGATGTGAGCCTAGAGAGGTGGTCTGCTCTCAAGTGAGTCTTGCCTTTCCTCACCATGACCTCAAAGTCATATTCCATTAACAAGAGGAACCATCTTACTAATCAGCCTGTATTGCATGGTTTGTTTACCAAGTATAATAATGCTTGATGATCGGTAAAAAATTTAAACTTATTTGCAAGCAAGTAATGTCTAACCTTTTTGACCGCATAAACCATGCCTAATCCTTCTCCTTCAGTGATGGTATAATTTCGTTCAGCTGCATACAATTGTCTACTAGCATAGGCAATTGGAAGATCCATGTTACCTTCACCCGTAGATTGTGCAACCACACATCCAATAGCATAATTGGATGCATCTACATGAACATGAAAGGGCTTATTCCAGTCTGGTGTGGTCAAGATTGGTGCTGAACACAATCTTCTTTTGAGCTCGTTGAAAGAGTTTTCACATTCATCAGTCCACTCAAAGTTAGTCAAAAGTCCGTACAGAGGCTTGGCAATGATGGCATACATGTGTATAAAGCGTCGATAATAACCACAATGCCCCATGAAAGCTTGTACTTCCTTGACATTCTTTGGCCTAGGTAGCTCTGCTATGGCTCTCACTTTCTCCTCATCCATGGATATGCCATTCTTTGACACTATGTGTCCTAGAATCTTGCCTTGCCTGACCATGAAAACACACTTTTTTAGGTTCATGCAGACTTGATATTCTCTACATTTGTCAAAGATTTGCCTGAGTTCTGGTATATGTGTCTGTCTAATGTTGGAATGAGCACAGAGGTCATCAACATAGACTTCTAAATTCTTTCTCAGGAACTCTTTAAGCACGTGACACATCAATCTTTGGAAGGTTGCAGGAGCATTGGTAAGCCCAAATGGCATTACTCTAAAGGCGAATATGCCCCATTCTGTGGCAAAAGCTGTCTTATGCTGGTCTTCCGGAGCAATGGCTACCTGATTGTAGCCCAAAAATCCATCAAGGAAGCTGTACACTTCCTTGCCTGCTACTCTTTCTAGCAGATGCTAGTGATAGGAAGCGGATAGTTGTCTCGAATAGTGGCTGCATTAACCTTCTTCAAGTTAATGCACACACATAACTTTCCATTCTTCTTGGGCACCACTACAATGGGGGATACCCACTCAGTGTGCTCAATTTCATAGATGAATCCAGCTTCTACCAGTCTATCTATCTCCTCTTTGATCTTAGCAGCGTAGTTATCATTATAAGTGTATGGCTTCTACTTGGATGGTTTGGCCTGTGCGGTCATGGGAATGGTGTGAGAGCATATGTCAGGGTCTACACCTTTCAGGTCCTTGTAGCTCCAATCAAATACATCTCTGTATTCTCTTAGCAAGGCTATCAATTTGCGCTCTTCTTCTTCCGTCAGGTCATGTCCTATGTAAGTACATCTCTTCTCTCCTTCTTCTAGGGCTACCACTATTTTCTTGGTGGTTTCTTTGTTATCATAGGACTCTCCTGATTGTGCCTCTCGTTTAGGCATTCTTATCATGATTCTCCTGTCGTCCATCTCATACTTTTTAAAATTGTGAGGGACCTCAAACAAAGACTCTTCCTCTTTTGGTGGGACTTCTCTCTTCTTCCTTTTCTTGCCCTCACTCTTGGTGGTCACTTGTGTGGTTAACCTCACATCATTAGTAAGCTCTTCGTGTCTCTGGGGTTGAAATTCTACTTCATAGAAGTATTCTTCATCTGATGCAAAAGGTGGGTCCATAATGATTGACTCTAGATCGGAGTCACTTGCATCCTCAAATGCATCAGGGCTAGGTTCACACTCTTCTAAGACTGCCTCTCCCATGATTGGTTCTATGGAGAAGACTGAAATGTCATAGCCATCCTCATCACAGTGGGGTGTCCATTGTTCTTCATTGATGGCTACATCCATTGTTGCTAAAATTTATGCCCAGCCGTGAGGTTCAAATTCTTCGTCTGGAAATACTACAGGTGCATAGGTTGGGTCTTGAATTGATCTATGTGTTTCCTTCGCACCTACCTCTCTGGCTTTTTCTCTCTTCTCTTCTTCTATGGCTACTTTGCACATCCATAAGTGGGTGTCTTCATGCATCCATGAGGATCCTGATCCTATGGAATGCACAGTCTCCGTATCCTCTTTGGCTCTATGGATGGGGTTCCATTGGATGGGGGGTACGTCTCTATGAGAGTAATCCTTGAGATTGACTTTAGTCGTAACACCCAAGTGTTGCAAATACAAGGAATTGGCTCCCCAATCTTGTACTACTTGCAACTGTCGCATAAATGTTCTTCCCAAAATCATCTCATAGGCATGGTTCTTACTAAAGTCACAGATAGCAAATGTGTGCTCAAACTCAACACCACATGTGGTGAGAGTTATTCCTTCTAGCAAACCCAAGGGTCTCTCTATGTGACCGTCAGCCATCTGCAATTTCATTCTCGTTGGCCTAAGTGCTGGCTTGCCCCAATGCTTCCATAGGGAAGTGGTAGCAATTGCATCTTGCACCTGAGTCGAGAATTGCCTTGGTGTATCACTGATGGGTAATGGGAAGATAGGTGTTTCCTTCTTCTCCTTCTCTCATGTCTCCTATCTTGTCTAGAGGAATTTCTGGCACTGTTCTATGTGATCCTACCTGGGAACGAGGTTTCACTACTTCTGGCACTTGGTTAGCTACATGTTTCCATAACTCTGGCCTAACTTTGAGTAGCTCTTCTAAAGTGAGGTTGCACTGCACTTTAGTGTTTTTCACTACCTCCATGTTCCTAGGTATGACTGAGTCTTCGTTTCGTACCATGACTGTGGGTGCTCTCATACACGTGGACTTTGCCTCCCATGTGATGGAGAGTGTTAATCTCCAAAAGAATAACCTACTCTTATGATTAGAGCACCTCTATACCAAGAGTAAGTCAAAATCTTCACCAAATTAGAGGTTCAATCTCCGAATTATCAAAAGTTGAAAAATTCTGTGAAGAAGATAAAACACAGAAAGTCTCCTGCACAATTTCTTCTCATTGACCTATCAAACATGTAACGTTTTCTATGAAATTTTGTATGGAGTGTCGCCTAGAAGTTGCGCACCTCCTCCAAGTTAAATTTCTTCAAAAGATTTAGTATAACTTGAGAAATCAACTTCACAAGTTACCTATGTCTAAATCTGCACTTCTGAGAAGTCGATTTTGACACCCCTAACTTCTAACACATAGTTCTATCAATCTTGAACCCGTTTAAGCAAATGCTTGTAGATACAAGCAGATTATCTTCTAACTTAAAGATTAAGTGCTTGCTTGCACAAAAATTTAAACTGTGGAGTGAGAACTGACCAAAAAATCAAGATCGAAATTTGCGCCTGTTTCAGAGAACTGTGAACACTCATCACATATGAATGTTCCTATTAACAATTCTCCTAGCCTGTTTACAATTAGACTCTGAAACTCAAGTCATAGACTCATTAACTATGAACTTAGATATCCTCAAAAGGATTTCACAAATGATCTAACACAGACGGAGCAGACACAGAAACATCGGGCGTAATATTTCTTCGATTACTCAGAAAGTTACAGTTGAGTGATGAGAGGAAAACTCAACTAACATTTCACATGTCTCATGACATCTAACTTCTCCTTTCTTGACTTCTATACTCACTCATCTATTCTTTCATATGCTCTCATATCACGCCTCGACATTTTCAAGGTATTTATAGAGAAATTTGTACAAGTCTATGACTAATCAAAGATCTAAGTGAACTATAACTATACTAATGTACATATGTGTACATTCCTCATATCCTCTGAATGTATCCTTCTTCCAAGCTTCAAGAATTGAATCTTCCTTCATTCTTTAATCTTCCAAACATTCAATTGGTGATTGGTCTGCACCAACAGCTCCCCCTCAATCATCAATTGAGGTTTCTCTTATCTTCTTTATGCCTGCCATGTCTTTAAACTTCTGTAACTTTGGTCCATCCAAGCTCTTTGTAAGCATATCAGCTATCTGATCTTTTGTTGAAGTATGTATGACTTCAATCTCCCTATCCATCACTTTCTCTCTTAGAAAGTGATACTGAATCTCAATGTGTTTGGTCCTGGCATGAAAAACAGGATTAGCAGCTAAATACAATGAACTCATGTTATCTCCATATATAATTGGTATCCCATGCACAATGTCAAAACTCTTCATCAAGGTCTTGAGCCAAATCACTTCCTTTGCAGCTTCAACCATGCCTTTATATTCAGCTTTTGTAGAAGACAAAGCAACTGTATGTTGCTTCTTGGAACACCATGAGATAAGTTTATCTCCCACATAACACATGTATCCATAAGTTGACCTTCTATCATCTGGATTACCTGCCCAATCTGCATCACTATAAATTTTGATATTTGTATATGATGTAAACCCATAATACAAACCTTCATTGAGTGTACCCTTAATGTACCTCAACACTCTTTGTCCTGCAATCCAATGTTCTTTCCTTGGGCAATGCATGAATTGAGACAAAACCCCAACTGCATATGATAAATCAGGTCTAGTTAAAGTAGCATAGATAAGACTACCAACCAAACTCTGATATTGTCTCATGTCCTTGAATTCTTCACCTCCAAATTTACTCAATTTGTGATTCACCTCCATTGGTGTAGGTGCTACCCTGCAATCATCCATTTTAAACTTGATTAACAAGTTCTTCAAATACCTTTCTTAGGTCACAAATACTCCATGTTGAGTATATGTAATCTCCATGCCCAAGAAGTATGACAAGTCTCCCAAGTCACTTATTTTGAACTCCTTTTCCATTTGCTTATTTAGTCTTTGTATTCCTTCCTCATCTGTACCTGTAAGGATTATATCATCAACGTATATGCACATGTATATGAAACCATTATCACTTGCTTTGACAAGCAAGCTACTATCTGCTTTAGACACCTGAAATCCAAGTTCTTTCAAGAACTTTACAAGTCTATAATTCCATGCCCTTGGGGCCTGCTTTAAGCCATACAAAGCTCTCTTGAGCTTGCACACATGATCTGGATACCTTTTATCTCTGAACCCTTGAGGTTGCTCCATGAACACATCATCTGAAATATAACCATTCAAAAAAGCATTTTTCACATCAAGTTGACATAACTTCCAACCTTTACATGCAGCAATAGCTATAAGTGTCCTGATGGTTGTCATCTTTGCCACAGGACTATAAGTCTCATCATAGTCAACACCATATGTCTGAGCAAACCCTTTGACAACAAGTCTAGCTTTGTATCTAGACACACTTCCATCTGCAAATCTGTTTGTCTTATAAACCCACTTACATCCAATGATCTTCTGACTATTTAGCTTTGGAACCAAATCCCAAGTTTGATTTTCCAATAGTGCATCATATTCTTCCTGCATAGCTTTCTCCCATTTTTCCTTACCTTTTGCCTCTTCATATGTAGAAGGGTCTTCATCTGTTTTCATCATATAAGCATAATCTTTTGTGGCCAAAAAAGAAGTATCATAACTATACCTTGTAGGTTGCCACCTATTTCTTGATGATCTTCTGAGTTCTCCACTCCTTGAGGTTTCTGGTTCTTCACACTCAGCATCAAATCTTGGCATTTCTTCCACTTCAACCTGCACTTCATTATTCTCTTCTTCATCAATTATTTGAATCTTTGACTTACCTTTCTTTTGACTCACTTCTTCTTCATCACCTGTATTGATATTGATTGTACCTGCATACCAAGTACTTTGCTCATCAAATGTAACATCTTTAGAAACCATGAATTGTTTTGTAGATGCACTCCACAATCTATAACCCATCTGCTTATCATCATAACCAATGAGAACATATTTTTCAGCTTTAGGTTCCAATTTGTGTCTTAATTGTGATGGCACATATGCATATGCCACACATCCAAAAACTCTGCAATTATCCAAGGTAGGTCTCTTACCCCACCAAGCCTCATATGGTGTCATACCCTGCAAGGCTTTACATGGTAACCTATTGACCAAATAAGTAGCTGTATTTACAGCCTCAGCCCACAAATAATTAGGGCAATTTTTCTCCTTCATCATGGATCTTGCAAACTCAACAAGTGTTCTATTTCTCCTTTCTGCTACACCATTTTGTTGAGGAGAGTACCTGCAAGTAACTTCCCTTTTTATACCTGCATTCCACAAGTAATCACTAAATTCATTAGAGAAATACTCTCCCCCTCCATCTGACCTTAATCTCTTCATCTTATGACCTATAATTCTTTCTGCATATGCATGATAGTGTTTAAATGTATTAAACACTTCTGACTTATCTTTGATCACATAAATAGTGATCCATCTAGTAGCATCATCAACATAAATCACATAATACCTTGACCCATTTATACTGAAATCCTTTGATGGTCCCCACACATCTGTGTGTACCAATTCAAGCTTCTCTGAGTACATAAAACCATGCTTGGAATAGGAATGCTTATGAGCTTTACCTAATTGACATGCCTCACATTTGTATGTCATATGTTGACTTGCAACATTAGGCAATCCAAGCACTGAACCATTGTTAATCATGTCTTTAATACCTCTTTCATTGAAATGTCCAAGCCTCTTGTGCCAAAGATCTAACTCAGAGATCTTATGTCCTCCATATGTGAACATAGCATGACCAATATTGCCTTGAATCTTCAATGTAAATAATCTTCCTTCTTTCTTCCCTGAAACAATCTGTTTATACCCTTGACTAGGGTCTTCCACATATACTCCATCATTAGTGAACCTTACTTCATATCCCTTTTCAACAATTTGTCCTACACTTATCAAATTCTTAGGAATTGTAGGAACATACAGAACCTTACTCAATAAGGTACTACCATCCTTGGCCTTCACTGATCCAATTGACTTCACATTGTGCTTTGTGTTGTCACCTGTTTGAACAACATGATTAAAAACCTTATTCTCCAAATTAGTCATCAAAGCTATATTACCACTTAGGTGATTGCTACACCCTGAGTCAATGTAGAAGACTCTTTGATCTTCACTCTGCCTTTCACAAGTTGCATTCATTATCAATGTTGAATCCTCCTTTTGATCTGAAGCATAATTGTAGTAGGTATTGTTATATTGTTGACTTTGGAATCCTCTACCTGCATTTCTTCCAAAGTAACCCCTACTACCTCTACCTCTGAAATTACCTCTTTGATTTCTACCACCTCTTCCTCTTGCATTATAGTTTTGACTATATCCATTATTACTCTGAGTATTGTGCCAACAATCATTAGCTAAGTGATTTGTCTTACCACAAATCTAGCAAGCTTTGCCTCCATCTTTGTTGTTCCTGCCTCTTCCTCTACCTTTGCCACCTCTCTTCCTCTTAGGAAGTTGGCTTGACTAGTTGTTCCTTCATCTTCATTTGCTTGTTGCTTTCCTTTGATATTCTTCTTCTTGTCCTTTGAGTACATTGCATGACCTGCACTCTTGTCACCATCTCCTTTAACATCCTGCTCAAATGTTAGCATATGACCTAACAACTGATTTAAATCAGGAGTGAAATGATCAAGTGATAACTCTGTAGACAAAATGAATGGCTTCCATTTGTCATCACCTCTTAAACCTGTAAGGATTTGCCTTACCAATTTATCCTCCTCAATGTCTTCATCAACAGCTCCTAAAGCATCTGCAATATCTTTCATTCTTGTCACATAGTCTGAAATGGATTGAGAAGCCTTCTTCTTAAAGGTGGTAAACTCTGCCCATAAGGATGCCTTCCTTGACTTAGTAGTATTCTGGAAATGCTCCTCCAAAGCATTCCAAATATCAGTTGCACTTTCAAGACCTCGAATATGAGGTAACAAGTAATCATTGACTGCCATATAGATAATGCTCCTAGCTTGAGCATCTTTCTTCATCCAATTTAACAAATCTGCTAACTCTTCCCTAGTTGGAACACTAGGATCTCTGAACTGTGGCTTCTCTTCTTCTCCTGTGATATAAGCTATTAAATCTTTGCTCATAAGATGAGCTTCCATCCTCATTAACCATGCAGGATAGTTTTCCCTATCCAATTTCTCTATCTGAAGAGAATCTCCCATCTTGTGTCCACCTGTGTATTGAAATCTTCAAGCTTTATGAACAATATATGTACCTTTACTTCAAATTAGACTCCTTTTGTCTTTCTTGATGTCGTATGGTCTCCTCCTCAAGCTTTGCCTTCAAGCTTTCACCTTTTAGTTCTTCAATTGTTGAATTTCTTGAATCTGCAGCAGTCGGGATCCTCCTTTCCTTGATTTTGATGTTTCCTGCTCTGATACCACTGATGGAGAGTGTTATCTCCAAAAGAATAACCTACTCTTATGATTAGAGCACCTCTATACCAAGAGTAAGTCAAAATCTTCACCAAATTAGAGGTTCAATCTCCGAATTATCGAAAGTTGAAAAATTCTATGAAGAAGATAAAACACAGAAAGTCTGCTGCACAATTTCTTCTCATTGACCTATCAAACATGTAAAGTTTTCTATGAAATTTTGTATGGTGTGTCGCCTAGAAGTTGCGCACCTCCTCCAAGTTAAATTTCTTCAAAAGGTTTAGTATAACTTGAGAAATCAACTTCACAAGTTACCTATGTCTAAATCTGCATTTCTGAGAAGTCGATTTTGACACCCCTAACTTCTAACACATAGTTCTATCAATCTTGAACCCGTTTAAGCAAATGCTTGTAGATACAGGCAGCTTATCTTCTAACTTAAGGATTAAGTGCTTGCTTGCACAAAACTTTAAACTGTGGAGTGAGAACTGACCAAAAAATCAAGATCAAAATTTGCACCTGTTTCAGAGAACTGTGAACACTCATCACATATGAATGTTCCTATTAACAATTCTCCTAGCCTGTTTACAATTAGACTCTGAAACTCAAGTCATAGACTCATTAACTATGAACTTAGATATCCTCAAAAGGATTTGGCAAATGATCTAACACAGACGGAGCAGACACAGAAACATCGGGCGCAATATTTCTTCGATTACTCAGAAAATTACAGTTGAGTGATGAGAGGAAAACTCAACTAACATTTCACATGTCTCATGACATCTAACTTCTCCTTTCTTGACTTCTATACTCACTCATCTATTCTTTCATATGCTCTCATATCACGCCTCGACATTTTCAAGGTATTTATAGAGAAATTTGTACAAGTCTATGACTAATCAAAGATCTAAGTGAACTATAACTATACTAATGTACATATGTGTACATTCCTCATATCCTCTGAATGTATCCTTCTTCCAAGCTTCAAGAATTGAATCTTCCTTCATTCTTTAATCTTCCAAACATTCAATTGGTGATTGGTCTGCACCAACACCATGGGCTTGTGAAATGGGGTAGTTCTTGTATGGAATTAGATTCGAAGTCTAATCTCTCCTGAGATTGAGTGCTCTCTTGCTCTTCATAAATGGATGGGATGTCTTGTGGAAATTGGTCATGTGCATCATCCACAAGTTCAATGGGAGGAGGGACTTCACTTTCTTTAGCCCATTTGTCTTCTTGAATCTCTCGTAGGAATTCCGGTGTGAACCGATTCATAGAAGAAGATGTGTCTGGATCCGTGGAGTTAGGCACATAAGCTTCCTGGGCAGGAAGGCTTACTCTCTTACTTGTCTTGCCTTTACTTGGAGGGGTGGGTTCCTTTTCTGATTGTGCAATCAATCTTTCCAATCTTTCTAGCAGTCCCTCAAAGTGCAACTGCATCTTAGCTGAACTAGAGATGTTAAAGAGGCGACTGGCTTCAAACATGGTTTGAGCCAATTCCACCATCTTAGCACAAATCTTGGTTTGTTCAAGCTCTAGTTCCGCTCTTGGGTAACACTTTTCATGATTTGTCACATTTGGCCCTTCTTGGATTCTGGCCTGATATGCCTTAAGCATCATATTTAGGTCCTCAGGACTGGGATCTGCTAAAACTGATCCTACTCTAGGGGGTGGTGGAATTGTGTGAGGTGGGTTGGAAGGTGTTGGATCGGATGGGGATGGGAATGGTGGGGGTGGAGTAGTGTGAGAGGGAGTTTGAGATGTGAGTTCAACTATCTTGGCTTTTGTTTCTCTTAGGCTTTCCTCGAGTTCACCCATCTTCTTAGCCCATTGCCTCTTCATTCTTTCTCTACTATCTCTCCAGGCTCTAGTCCTCTTCTTGGTTATGCTCTCAGTTTCACTAGCATCTGAGCTCTTTTCCTGGCTTACCCCTTGGTTTTGCTGCAATGCTTGAGCTCTAGTGACCACTTGCACTGGTGCTATGGAAGTCACACTTCCTGTGGAGTCTACAAATAATCCAATAACATTAATAGGAGTGATTTTTGGCATATTATTGGGATTCTTTGGGCAATCTCGTAAGAGATGCTCTTTGCCACAATCTTGACAAAAGCCTTGGATTGTTACTGACTGGGGTTGTGTGGGTGCCGGCATGGGGAAATCACGAATGAGGTGATCTCCCTGACATCTGTAGCATGGCCCTCTAGGGAATGGGCGTCTTACCTCCCTAGGTTGAGGTCTAGAGTTGGGGTTTGCGTACATGACATTTGTGTACTCTGGCTCCCAACTAGGTTCACTCGGTTCTTCACTATAGTAGGACTCACCATGTTCAGGAGATTGCATGTAGTAAGCCTCTGGACTATCTATGTGAGTGGAATCAAAGCTATGATCACTCGAGTCACTTTCTGAAAGCAATGGAGTCACTAGGACTATGGCTCTATTCAAATTTTCCATACCATATTGCTGTGGAGGGTGGTTCTAGTATCTTCCCTGTTGTGGATAGGGCTGGGGGTAGGTTTGCCTAACTGCTTGCTTATTGTATGGGTAGTCTTGTGCTGTGTGATTTGTGTATCTCCGTTCTATGGTGCAATATTGGCTACTAGGGTTCACTTGGGGTTGAGCCATGATGGGACATACGTTTGCCATATGGTCACCACCACAAGTATAGCACCTCTTTACTGGGGCAAACCTTGGGATTTGTTTGCTAGTGACAACTAGTTTTTGAGCTACTTTCTCCGCAAGTTCCTCAATTGATGTGGATTGCGAGAAAGAGAGGCTAGAGGCACTATAAGAATCTGTGTAGATTTTGGAAAGCTCTAAATCCTCCCCTAGGATATCTTCGATGTCGATGCACATGCGTACACACTCTTCTATAGTCCTAGGGTCCTTGAAGTACACATATGACCTCAATTTGGTACTTAGCAATCCATCCAAGAATAAAGCCATTTGTTTGGCTGGTGTGGGTAACTCAGGGACAGGGCATCTGTTAGCTCAGAAAATGGTTGGTTTTGATGCACTAATGTGGTTCTATTTGGCAGGAAAATGCGTTTGATTTCAGGTATCTGAAGAGTGGAATTGACGATTGATGAGAAGTATTTGGAGTGTGTAGGGCCTCTCCTACGGTGCATTTGAAGGGAGTTACTGATGCCTGATGACGTGTCTTTAATACAAGCTGTTGTGCACAAAGAAAGGCGACTCATTGGTGATTGTGGGGATTATTAGAGACATCTGGGGGTTCAATTGCTGCATCATCAGGTAGCTGAAGATGGGTCCGAGTCGAATGCTGTCGTTGGGAGCACACTTATTAAGAACATAGATGGCTCCAACATTATGTGAAAATGTGTCAAGATGGTATTAGAATGGACAGATTATTGGTCTCCTATGCGTTGAAAGCTGTGGGGATAAGGGCCTTATCAAAAAAGGAGAGGAGCAAAGTCATCTCACTCTCTCTCTCTCTCTCTCGTTTTTTTTCGCCACGAACAGAATAGGGAGGGGGGGTTTTTTTCGACAGCAGCGACCTGGGCAGCAGAGGCCAGAGGTGCAACAGAGAAAGGAGAGGCGCCATGAAGTCACCGTTTTTCCAATGAAGGCTCGTAAGGAGGCGGAGAGAGGGTTTTCCTTCTGATCACTGGAAGGGGAAAGCTAATCCATAGAGAGACGGGCGAGGATTCATTAGGGAAGGTGCGTCCGTGTTCTGAAGGGAGCAGCATGTGAATAGAAAGGTCGAAGGTAGAACGCAGTTTTCACGAGGAGTACAGAAGAATAGTAAAGACCGAAGATGGTTAATGGAGAAAAAGGGCCGCATGAAGGAAATTTTGTGATGTATGATTCCGAATGACTTATGATTTACGATGTGGGTTATTGGAAGAATGGCGCTGAGAGAGGAAAAAGTCAGTAAGCATCACAAATAACGAACCTGTGCGCAAGGCTATTTATAAGGGTGAAGCTATGTGAAGAAAAGCTGAAAGTAAAGGAAGAAGATCATCAAGGATGAGTTGATTAATTTGGATTGCGGAGATCGATACATGCTGCACATCGTTAGTTCAATAAGGGAGGGCATATGCAACAACTCATGGTTTGGCATCAACAGTACATGAACAACTATGCGAGCAAAGTGAAGCTGGACTCAAACAATTCTGTATGACTTAGCTCACAATCAAAGCACACGGTTCAGATTGTCTTACTGCTACAAGTTGTGCGGAGAAGTGTTGTTTCATTTATGATTAGTCCATACCTTCTTTATCTGAATATTGCATTGGGAAATATGACGCGAGCAAAGCTTTTGACAACAAAGATGTACCATGACTGAACAAATGCGTACATGTTTCAGTTCTCAGAGCCATAACTATTGTGTAGCAGAGATGTAGTAAAAGGAAGTTGAAGCATCTGTTAGCGTTGGCTGTTGACATGAAAGGAGGGTGATGGCCGTGCAAAATAGCTAAATCAGGTCCTGTCATGTCATCCTCTTCACGTTCCCATGCGTTCAGCTTCAAAAATTCAAAAATGTTGGATTGACTGTTATCTGGTAGGAATTGAAATCGTAGACCTTATGAAGTGTCATGGTTAGTTTTTTTAGTACAGTAAATGATGTGTTGTGAACGTTTTTCTTTTCCCTTTGTAATTATCTCTTTAGTACACACGACATCCTTTGCATAAAAAAAAAGAAAAAGTGAGTGGAAATGGAAAGAGGGAATATGTTGCTGTTGTTTGGTGCCATGCCCGTGTAAATGCTCTTTTAGCTGTACTGCACAAGTTCAAATTCTTATTGCATGAGTAAGGGCATTTCAGAGGCAGTGGTTGATCCATGAGCAAGAGATGTGTGATGTGTTTGACTCTTCATGCAAATCCTATTGGAGTCATAGTATCTGACAGGAATGGTAGTCTTAGGGAGTGTGTGTGGGATTCTCCAATAGTCTTGCTGTGTAATTGATCAGTAAGGGACCAATTTGTTTGCATAAAAGATTTAAACACTGTTGTGTTCCATCATGTTCATTTGAGATGAATGAATCATAACAGCACCCTATGCTACTTCTATGCTGTTCAAGATGCCTCCTTCGCCAAGTTGAAAGAAATTGTTTCCATGCTAAAACTGGTTGTTACTTTTGTTTGTGATGATTGCACATGTGCTGTTGTGTTTTTTGGATGTATGAGTATTTTGGGTGAGTTGTGTGAGAAAGTCGAATGAGGTGAGAGTTGTGCGGCGTGTGAGCGAGTGCATAGTGATCGAATGAGCATGTGAGCTGGAATGCATGTGTGTGCACAAAACGGGTGTGAAGGAGTGAGAAAGAGTGCATGAGAGGAAGAGGGATAGAGTAAATGAAATAAGGAAGTGTGGGTGAGAAATGGCTGCGATCACGAGAAGTAGTCATTGGGAGTTTGGTTTTAGGTTGTGGTCGGATTCAAGTCTCCATGTCTACATTTGAGCATTGTTGAATGACCTAGAGGAAACGAAAGTGGCATAATCCAAGGAAAAAAAGAGTGAACCCAAAGCATGTGTAAGGAGATTTCCCTCGGGTTTAGGAACCCAACATTTTGGTGCGTTTGTCGGGAAGCATATGAACTAGTACATATACAAAGGAAGGATTCCTCGAGGGATAATTATGGGCTCCAGGTAATCCAATTGGACCGATTCCGAGGGGTTTAAATAAAATAAAGTCTCGTATAATCACTTTTTCCTGGGCGTAAGAACCTATCATTTTGGTGCGTCTGTCGGGAATAGCTTGGTACGTCTCTATAAGAGAGTGCCATAGGTTTGCCTAGCGCCATAGGTTGGCCGAGCTTGCGGACCCCAAGATCTAGTACATGAGCGAGGGGAGCTCATCCTCAGGAGCAACACAAACGCAAAGAGAGGAACGCGCTCAGAGAAGAGCCCTTGAAAGAGAAAGGAGAAGGTGGGAACCGCCAGGTGAGTGGACCTCGATTGGCTCGAAGAAATCAGTAAAAAACGTGTATTCCCGTAGGAGAGTCGCAAATCAAGTGCGAAAGTTTGAAGGAGGGATCCTGAGGCCACGTGTGCTAAATTTCTGGGATCGAAGTGATATAGACATCACACCTCTGTTCGAAATGGCTCAGCGGATTTCGGTTCACTTGGGGGACTTCACCAAGTTTTCAGGTACTTGGGACGAAGATCCGGATAGTTTTATCCAGCTGTTTGAGGTTACCTGTGAGGCCAATGATGTAGTTGACCAGGATCAAAGGTTGAGAATTTTTCCGGCTATTCTCCGTGATGGGGCAGCCAATTGGTATGGGAATCTGACACCACAAGAGTGTGGAACTTATCAAACGCTCAAGGAAGCCTTCTTGGCAAAGTTTCGACGACAAGGCTTCCAAGATAGATTGGCCCAACAGATGGATTACTTGCGACAGGGAGTCAATGAGAGCATCGATAACTATATTCAGAGAATGGAAATGTTGGTAAGAAAGATGGGCGCGAATGCCCCGAATGATGAGACATTGAAACGAAGATTCATTTCGGGATTGAGAGATCCCACGGCACAGCAGCATATCAGCCTGACAAGACCTGCGACTTTAATGGATGCTAAGGAACAAGCAAGGCTTTGGGAGGAGGTACAATTATGCCAACAAAGGAAGATGGAACTCTTATACGAGCCTATGGGAGGCCCAGGGAGCATACCAATAAAAGATCCGGGTCAAGGAAGTCCCGCATTGACGACGCCAGCTTTTGTAGCTGCCACTAGCACACCAGGCGAGGTAAAGCCTGCGCTAACTGAAGAACGAATATTGGAGTTGGTCACGCAAGCTATAAAAGCTACCACAATAACCCAGGAAACATACACAGTAAAACCAGAGGTAACTACAAACCCGAATCAAGTGTTTAGATCGAACACATGGTGCGGAAAGTGCCATGGTTACGGCCATCTGGCTTCAGAATGCCCTACAGTCTCGAGAGTATTCACAGATAGATCACCACCTAGAATGCGTTGCACTTTTTGTGGAAGGACAAATCACACAGAGGACCGATGTTACAACAAGAGAGCCTATGAAGAGAGGACCATGAAATCGGGAGATACAAGAGAAAGACCTTACACGGGATTGCCCGCTCAAAGTGTCCCACCTACATCTCGCTGGGAAAACAGACCGACTTATGGATATGGTGCTCAAAGTCAAGGAGGAGACTATCCAAGAGGAGCCGCACGCGATCAAAGAAGAGATGGTCCAATCCAGTGCTGGAGATGCCATTGCTTTGGCCATACTCAATCTAGATGTCCAAACGAAAAGAAGCCAATTGATTATACCCCACTATGTAGGTACTGTAGTGGAGAGGGCCACTTTGATGAAGATTGTCCAAAACGAAGAGCTGTCGCCGGCAAGGAAAAAGGACCAGTAGGGTCCTCGAATTATGTTGATACTCAGATGCATTCCACAACGAGAGCTCAAGAGCACACTCCTACGATCGGAGTAGTGTTCAAGACACCGAACCCTCAAGAAGGCTCTAGCTCGTCAATGCACTTTGTGGATGCTTACGAGGCCAAGAAACCACATAAAGAGCCAATTGTGGCAGTAGTCACAAGGACTCAAGAGTATTCGAAGAAGAATCCAGGAGGCGAAGGTGAAGAAGGGGGTCAAGAGAAGATCGCTGAGCGTGAAGAGGTAGAAAACCAAGTTGGAGGATTTGCTGAGCAGCAAGAGCTTGAGGATGGGGAAGAGATTGAGATTCTTCCACCAGTGACCAAGGAGTTTAGCACCATTCCCCGAAAGATTAAGGGCTCCGAAGTGTAGAAAGGAAAGACAAAGTTTGGAAGAAGTGGATATTGTAAAGTTGCTCGCTGACACGGAAGTCACGCTGGACATGGGCACATTGTTGAAATGTTCACCTGCCTATAGGAAACAATTCTACAAGGATATATTAAGAAGCCGACGAAAGCTCGAGATAAAAAGAGACAAGATAAGGATGTCCAAGGAATCATTCAAAGTATTACGACGCAAATCGATTCGAATGCTCCAGCTGTGACGGTCGAGATTAAAGGATACGCAGTCCCCGGTGCTCAGTTAGATAGTGGAGCCGCAGTCAACTTAATGACTGAGTTCATGATGAAAGCTTTGGGCCTCAACCACATGGAAGAAATGCCGATGTCCTTGAGAATGGCAGATCAAACACAACTGAAGCCTACGGGTCTTTTGAAGAATGTAAGCACAGTTGTGGGCGGTCTAGAGTTTAAAGTTGATTATCTGATAGTAAGACCAAGGACCTCAAAGGCTACCTTCTCGATCCTACTTGGGCGGCCATGGCTGGTGCAAGCCGAATGTGTGCATGACTGGCGCACAGGTTTTATTTCAATAGGGCCAAAGTCTGATCGGATTCAGTTGCAAGTATCCCCACCCTCGAGCAACAAGAAGAAAACAATAATAGTCGATGAGATGGAAAAGAAAGATAAGGAGAAAGCAAGGCACGAGATTGCACGAGCTAGGTTTTCTTTGAACACAGACACCTACAAGAATATGCTTCAAGACGGGTTCAACTTGCAGCTCTTTAAGAATCAAGACACGAAGATGGGAGAGTATCAAAATCCATTGCTCTATAACAACGATTCAGACCAGGAGTTGCTAGGATGGTTGACACATACAAGTGAATTTGAGTGCTACACGTTGAGTATAGACGCAAGTAAAAGCAAAGCTACTCAATCCCTGGAGAAGGGAACTTCAAAAGAAGAGCTGGAACTGGAGTTAGCTCCGACAATGGAAGTGCAACAGTTGAGAGAAAGAGTTAGAATGCTAGAAGCAGAGATTCTAAAGAGAAGTCGAGAATCGGAAAAAGAAGCGAAGAGTAAGACTAAAGTGTCGGAAGCCATTGCAAAAGCTGAATTAAAGAAATTAGGTTCAATCAAAACAGAACAAAACAATGATTTACTAGCCAACCACGCACGCGTGATCGGAGAGCACATTCCAATCACAGTGTCATCAAGGAATAAGGAATCTTCGCGAGAAGCTCGGTTGGAAAAATGGGAAGTTTTTCCAGAAAAGTTCTTGAGCGTGGGGTCAGAGCTACCAGATGGAGTACGAGATTGCATTAAATTGGCACTCAAAAATTTCAGCAAGGCCTTTGCATGGTCATACAGTGATATGAGAGGACTTGATCCCCGAATCTGCCAACATTATATAGACTTGGAAGAAGGCACACGACCAATATGTCAACGACTTAGGCGGACAAATCCAGTCTACTCGGAATTGATCAAGCTGGAATTGACCAAATTATTGGAAGCAGGATTCGTATATCCCATCGCGTCCAGCGAGTGGGTATCACCAATTGTAGTTGTTCCGAAGAAAAATAAGAAACTCCGTATTTGCATAGATTATCGAAAGTTGAACGAGCGCACGAAGAAGGATCATTTCCCCTTGCCCTTTACTGATCAAATCTTGGACAGAGTGGCTGGCCATAAATTGTACTCATTTTTGGATGGTTTCAGTGGATACAACCAGATCCAAATCCATGAAGAGGATCAATCAAAAACTACTTTCACGATAGAATGGGGTACGTATGCATATCGTGTGATGCCATTTGGATTATGCAATGCACCGACCACATTCCAGAGGGCAATGATAGCTGCATATCAAGACTATTTGCAGGATTGGATGGAGATATTTCTCGATGACTTTGCGATCAGAGGCGACGATGAAAACATGATGGAAAGGATCGAAGCTATTTTAAGAAGAAGCATTGAAAAAGGCATCGCATTAAATCCTGAAAAGTATACATTTGGAGTTCGAAGAGGATTGCTTTTGGGACATGTTATTTTGGAAAAAGGGATTGCCGTTGACGAGGATAAAGTGGAAAGAATTGGACAACTTCCACCGCCTCAAAACTTGCGGCAACTCAGAGGATTCTTAGGGCATGCTAATTATTATCGACGATTTATATTAAATTTTGCATCCTTAGCGGCACCACTGACGAATCTTTTGAGGAAAGACCAACAATACCAATGGACTGGAGAGTGTCAAGTTGCATTCGACTCGATCAAAGAGAGATTGATAAATGCACCGATTTTGGTAGCACCCGACTGGACGAAAGAATTCCATGTGCATACCGACGCTTCTCATACTGCGGTTGGAGCAGTGCCATGCCAAGCCGATGAAAAGAAGTTGGACCACCCTATTTATTACGCAAGTCGCAACTTGAATAGCACTGAGAGGAACTACACGACTACAGAGAAGGAATGCCTCTCGATGATCTTTACGGTGAACAAGTATCGGCATTACTTGATGGGAAAACACTTCACGTTTTGTGTGGATCATGAAGCCCTAAAGTACATCATTAACAAACCCGAGCTATCAGGGCGATTGATGAGGTGGATGCTACTCCTCCAAGAATTTCAGTTCACAGTGGTAACCAAACCAGACAAAGCACATATATTGGCCGACCATTTATCTCGAATTGTTAATGAGGAGCCAATCTCTGGTGTGCCCGACGATGCTCCTGATGGACATCTATTCCAGGTTGAAGCTAAAGTACCTTGGTATGCCGACTTGGTGAATTTCTTGTGCACCACTCAATATCCGCCAGGAGCAAGCAAGAGAGAGAAGCAAAAACTGTTAGCATTGGCGAAGCACCATAGCATCATTGGGGGGCAACTCTATCGATATTTTGTTCATGAGAGCATTTATCGAAGGTGTCCCGAGGAAGAAGAAGCAAACCTAGTGTTGAGAGCATTACATGATGAACCTTGCGGTGGGCATTTTGCTGGTGAACTGACGGCAAGAAAGATTTTATTGGCTGGGTATTGGTGGCCAACGCTGTTCAAAGACTCGCACACATACTGTAAGAAATGCGACAAATGCCAACGAATGGGCAAACCCACATTAGCACATGCTGCTCCTCTCACGCCGGTGCTCGCTCTTAAGCCCTTTGAGAAGTGGGGAATTGATTTTGTGGGGCCTATTGATCCTCCCTCAAGACGTAGATCCAATAGGTATATCTTGGTCTGTACTGACTATGTTACCAAGTGGGTAGAAGCCAAAGCTCTGAAGACTGACCGAGCCGTTGATGTTGCTAAATTTTTGTACGAACAAATCATCACCCGATTTGGATGCCCGTTGGAAATAGTAAGTGATAGAGGAACCCATTTTGTCAACGAACTGATCAAAGAATTAATGGAATTATATAAGATCAAACATAGAAAAAGCACTCCATATTACCTGAGGGCAAATGGACAAGTGGAGGTCACCAACAAGGTGCTGGAACAGATTCTGACAAAGACAGTAGCTGTGCATAGGAGAGACTGGGATGAGAGACTTTTGGAAGCCTTGTGGGCATATCGAACATCCTACCGAGTGACGACCAAGAGCACTCCGTTCTCCCTAGTATATGACGAGGAAGCCATCTTTCCCATCGAAAAAGAAGTGCCGACATTAAGAGTGGCTATCGAAGCCAGGATGGGAGAGGAAGAGTCATTAAAGGAAAGGTACATACAACTGGTCAAGCTGGAAGAAAAGAGACTCATCGCACAACAAAGTCTGGAAGCTATTCAGAGAAGACGTAAAGAGAGGCATGATAAGAATCTCAAGACCTATGCGATTCAAGAAGGGGATTTGGTGCTAGTTTATGATAGTAAATATTATAAATTCTCGGGGAAGCTACAGACAAGATGGGCAGGACTGTTTAAGGTGGTGGAACTCAATTCCAATGGTTCCATGCAATTTCAAGATTTAGGAGAAGAATCTGCTCCCGTGAAGGTTAACGTGCTTCGAGTTAAACCATATTTCACGTGACAATAGGACGGGAGAAGCTAGACGAGATCCAAGCAGAAGGACGAAGTAGACTCCTTGTACATACATGTATAGTTATATATATATATATATGCGCATATGTAAGCTATGATTTGTGTGTCATAAATATTCCTCCTTGCGAGCTCAAGAATTTTGGACTTCTAATTATTTCTCTTGTGTTGCGCAGAGACTGTTAGGAGCTAAGTAACAAAATGGCAGATCAAACAACGTAACTCTACTTGTACGAGCTAAGGATATATTTCTCAGACCAAACATTCGCCCGCATGGACATAGATGTCGACGACTTTGAGACGGAATATGATGTAGAGGAAGCGCATTGGCTGGTATGCTTTATAAACCAGGGTTTGGGTGTTGCATTTTACCTTGAGTGTTTTGAGGAATACCTGACTCGACATGTAGGATGGGCGAGAGATCGATATTACTATTTTGATCCTTCGAGGGAAATGCCTAACGAGGAAAACGATATCACGTGGGCTTGGGTAGATGTGTTAACGATAGGAAGTGATGATGGAGCTCCTGAAGTTGAGCCTGACTCGCCCTAGGAAAATTGTCGGGATGCGAGTACGATGTGAGACTACATGAGACATCCCGGAGACTCACCTTCTAGGACACCTAGGGATAGGTATACGAGGGACTAAGGCATAGCTGGCTGTAGTTACCTAGTGAAAAGTCAACTCGATGAATACATATGTAGTGTCTGTAAGTGAAAGAATGGAGTGAAGAGGTGGTTGATCTGTCAAAGGCTAGAGTGTATATGTTTGCATGCATGTGTGGGAAAAGTGGGAAAGTCCCTTTCTTCCTCTCCCTAATTCTCAGGACTTGGGGTAAATTAATTAACTATGAAAAAAAGAGAAGAAAAAGACAAGAAAAGAAAAAATTTGTGTTGCTGTGATCGTACCAATGCGCTATGGTGGGCTAGTAGGTGGGTGGATTTATCCTCGTCGGGTGGTTAGGACCACGAGCCGCAGCTAGTTTCACCATAGGCTTGGGATGTATATGTTTGTGTCATAGCTACGCGCCATAACGGGTTGGTAGGTAAGTGGAACCATTGTGGCCGGGCGGTCACAACCATGAGCCGTATCCAGCTTCGTTATGGACTAGCTGAGATATGTTATGTGTTATCATTGTGTGTTTGTGTGTTGTGCGCTGCATTGCATTGGTAGATGGGTGGAATCAACCTGGTCGGGTGGTCAGGTCCACGAATCGCATCCAGTGACAATGTAGGCCAACGTGTGATTAAAATAAAATTTTCATATGAAGTTATTCCCCACTCCTGAGGGGGAGAGAGAGAGAGAGGAGAGGGTGATGATCGCCTGGAAGGGAACGTTAATTACTTGTGTGATTGGTATGTGATGGCTTGTGACAGATCAGCTCACTTTGAATCAACATTCTTGAAGGCACAGAGACTCTATATGTACTTATGGATGAGGCTTTAGCGAGGTAATGCAACGGTCTTGCTTTATAACTTGTGTGCTCTATCCGAGGGTTTTCTACAGTGTGGGACACTCTAGGGTTCTGCTGTATGTCTTCACTTGCACTCGAGTTTCGATGACTTTTGTAGGACGACGATGGGAATTCTTCGGGAACGTCTAGTCATGGAATAATTGTACATAGCGAATAGTAGGTGCAATAATGGGGTATGCATTTTGGGTATGTTGCATCTCCAATTGAATTCATTTTAGTTGTTGTTGTTTATTTCGGTATTTCCGTTTCTGTTTTTTGCAATGACAGTGCATGTGTAATTCATGGAAAGGTATGCATGTGTTATTTTGGTTGAGACCGTTTTCATAATGGAATGCACGAACAATTTAATGCATGTCGGAAATGGAATTGCATATATGTGCATGCTCTTGGATCATTTTGGAAGTGATTGATTTGTATGTATTCATGAGTGATTTTTTTTAGCACTAATAGCTTCATTGAGTGCAGGTTCAGTTGGAGTATTGGCTCGATGGAAAGGTATGCAAACTAGTTGTGCACTGACATTTAATGGCTGTTTTGATTATATTGCAGCGTAGAGTGGCTTGTCGAGGACGACTTCGCAAATAAGAAGAGGGGAGTATGTTAGCTCAGAAAATGGTTGGTTTTGATGCACTAATGTGGTTCTATTTGGCAGGAAAATGCGTTTGATTTCAGGTATCTGAAGAGTGGAATTGACGATTGATGAGAAGTATTTGGAGTGTGTAGGGCCTCTCCTACGGTGCATTTGGGAGTTACTGATGCCTGATGACGTGTCTTTAATACAAGCTGTTGTGCACAAAGGAAGGCGACTCATTGGTGATTGTGGGGATTATTAGAGACATCTGGGGGTTCAATTGCTGCATCATTAGGTAGCTGAAGATGGGTCCGAGTCGAATGCTGTCGTTGGGAGCACACTTATTAAGAACATAGATGGCTCCAACATTATGTGAAAATGTGTCAAGATGGTATTAGAATGGACAGATTATTGGTCTCCTATGCGTTGAAAGTTGTGGGGATAAGGGCCTTATCAAAAAACGAGAGGAGCAAAGTCATCTCACTCTCTCTCTCTCTCGTTTTTTTTCGCCACGAACAGAATAGGGAGGGGGGTTTTTTTCGGCAGCAGTGACTTGGGCAGCAGAGGCCAGAGGTGCAACAGAGAAAGGAGAGGCGCCATGAAGTCACCATTTTTCCAATGAAGGCTCGTAAGGAGGCGGAGAGAGGGTTTTCCTTCTGATCACTGGAAGGGGAAAGCTAATCCATAGAGAGACGGGCGAGGATTCATTAGGGAAGGTGCGTCCGTGTTCTGAAGGGAGCAGCATGTGAATAGAAAGGTCGAAGGTAGAACGCAGTTTTCACGAGGAGTACAGAAGAAAAGTAAAGACCGAAGATGGTTAATGGAGAAAAAGGGCCGCATGAAGGAAATTTTGTGATGTATGATTCCGAATGACTTATGATTTACGATGTGGGTTATTGGAAGAATGGCGCTGAGAGAGGAAAAAGTCAGTAAGCATCATAGATAACGAACCTGTGCGCGTGGCTATTTATAAGGGTGAAGCTATGTGAAGAAAAGCTGAAAGTAAAGGAAGAAGATCATCAAGGATGAGTTGATTAATTTGGATTGCGGAGATCGATACATGCTGCACATCGTTAGTTCAATAAGGGAGGGCATATGCAACAGCTCATGGTTTGGCATCAACAGTACATGAACAACTATGCGAGCAAAGTGAAGCTGGACTCACACAATTCTGTATGACTTAGCTCACAATCAAAGCACACGGTTCAGATTGTCTTACTGCTACAAGTTGTGCGGAGAAGTGTTGTTTCATTTATGATTAGTCCATACCTTCTTTATCTGAATATTGCATTGGGAAATATGACGCGAGCAAAGCTTTTGACAACAAAGATGTACCATGACTGAACAAATGCGTACATGTTTCAGTTCTCAGAGCCATAACTATTGTGTAGCAGAGATGTAGTAAAAGGAAGTTGAAGCATCTGTTAGCGTTGGCTGCTGACATGAAAGGAGGGTGATGGCCGTGCAAAATAGCTAAATCAGGTCCTGTCATGTCATCCCCTTCACGTTCCCATGCGTTCAGCTTCAAAAATTCAAAAATGTTGGATTGACTGTTATCTAGTAGGAATTGAAATCGTAGACCTTATGAAGTGTCATGGTTAGTTTTTTTAGTACAGTAAATGATGTGTTGTGAACGTTTTTCTTTTCCCTTTGTAATTATCTCTTTAGTACACACGACATCCTTTGCATAAAAAAAAGAAAAAGTGAGTGGAAAAGGAAAGAGGGAATATGTTGCTGTTGTTTGGTGCCATGCCCGTGTAAATGCTCTTTTAGCTGTACTGCACAAGTTCAAATTCTTATTGCATGAGTAAGGGCATTTCAGAGGCAGTGGTTGATCCATGAGCAAGAGATGTGTGATGTGTTTGACTCTTCATGCAAATCCTATTGGAGTCATAGTATCTGACAGGAATGGTAGTCTTAGGGAGTGTGTGTGGGATTCTCCAATAGTCTTGCTGTGTAATTGATCAGTAAGGGACCAATTTGTTTGCATAAAAGATTTAAACACTGTTGTGTTCCATCATGTTCATTGGAGATGAATGAATCATAACAGCACCCTATGCTACTTCTATGCTGTTCAAGATGCCTCCTTCGCCAAGTTGAAAGAAATTGTTTCCATGCTAAAACTGGTTGTTACGTTTGTTTGTGATGATTGCACATGTGCTGTTGTGTTTTTTGGATGTATGAGTATTTTGGGTGAGTTGTGTGAGAAAGTCGAATGAGGTGAGAGTTGTGCGGCGTGTGAGCGAGTGCATAGTGATCGAATGAGCATGTGAGCTGGAATGCATGTGTGTGCACAAAACGGGTGTGAAGGATTGAGAAAGAGTGCATGAGAGGAAGAGGGATAGAGTAAATGAAATAAGGAAGTGTGGGTGAGAAAAGGCTGCGATCACGAGAAGTAGTCATTGGGAGTTTGGTTTTAGGTTGTGGTCGGATTCAAGTCTCCATGTCTACATTTGAGCATTGTTGAATGACCTAGAGGAAACGAAAGTGGCATAATCCAAGGAAAAAAAGAGTGAACCCAAAGCATGTGTAAGGAGATTTCCCTCGGGTTTAGGAACCCAACATTTTGGTGCGTTTGCCGGGAAGCATATGAACTAGTACATATACAAAGGAAGGATTCCTCGAGGGATAATTATGGGCTCCAGGTAATCCAATTGGACCGATTCCGAGGGGTTTGAATAAAATAAAGTCTCGTATAATCACTTTTTTCTGGGTGTAAGAACCTATCAGCATCTCTCAAGATATTGCCTAAATCTTCTTCCTGCAAGTCTCACGGTCTCTTGAGGGGTCTGCTTGAAGCTATGTATCAATGAGGAAGTATTATGCCTTATGGCACTTTTAGAGAATTCAATGATGAAAGCCTCTAGGAGGTGGTCTATGCTCCTGAACTGTCTCTCATTCAATGGTTGAAACCATGTAAGGGCTATGTTCCTAAGGGTTAGACCAAAGGCATTATACTGCGTGAATAGTTCCTCAACTTGCTCAGCTCTCAAGACTTGCCTAAACTCGGCCACATGATCATATGGGTCTCCTGTGCCATCGAAGTAGTTCTTCATGGACTTAACTAGCTGAGTCGGCCTCAAAGTCCTCGTGTGCTCTCTAGGTCTTGGTAGAGGAAATTCTTCCGCATTCCTTTGGTTCCTTGGGGCTCTAAGTCCCTCAGGTTCCACTCTATTTGCTTCCGTTCTCGTTCTTTGTCTTCCCACTTGGTTGGCAAAGCTTACCTCCGGTCTATCTCTATGTTTGTCTCTTTGAGCTCCGTGAGCTTGGGATGTTCCAGCTCCTGGGTGACCAAAGGACACATTCGATCTTGGTTGGGGGAAAATAAATTCACCTTTCCAAGTGTAAGCATGCCTATCATTTTCTGTAACCACAAAGATCCTCTCTGAAGCATGATCTAAGTAGGTCACTCTGCCTGGGCTATCAGGATCTTTGAACTCATATATCATGATTGTTCATACCTCATTCGGCTGATCAGATCTATACCTCCAAAAGGCTTCATCAGTCTCTCCGTTCAGGAGTAGATCTATGCTCTTATTGTCTTGGGAAATCCACTCTGGTGTGATAATCCTAGTGAGAATAGATTTGCCTCGGGGGGTTCTAGGTTCTACACCCATGTTTCCTTGCTCCAAGTCACCTAAATCTGTTTCCGGGATCACGTTTCCAAATTCGTCTACCCTATCTGGATGATTGGTGACTACATATATTGTTCCTTCTTTGTCCAAGTATGCTCCATTTTCAAACTTGACAGCTGGGTGCTCTAGTCCAATGGATTGATCTGGGTTTTTGATCTGGACCACAGATCTTCCTAGGCCGTCCTCATAGATGCTAGCACCTAATCGGTTGGTCCTAAGGTATTCCAGCTGCGTCTTGTAGGGGCCTTCTACCCTATGTAAGTATGGCACACCTGAACTTCCTCTAGGTCTCTCCATACCGTGGGACATCTCTGACTCACTAGTTTTAGAGCTAGGGTAGTGCGAATAATGGCTCAACTGCTGGGCCCAAGACCTAGCAGTATGATTGACACTAGCCTCTGAAGATCTAAGACTCTGCCTATCTCTTCCTAGGTGTCGTCCTAATCTAAGGTTCATATGCTTAGCTGAGAAATCCCAATTTTTACCCAAGGTACAACCTCGTTGCTAAGTTCTTTTGTATCAGTCACTTGATTCTTTTTAGTTGATTATTGTGTTTATGATCTTGTCTGATATAACATTGTCAGGAACACTTGAGTTAATTTCCGCACTTGAATGTTGATCGTCTCACGTTAGGTTCTTTTCCTTTAAAATTGTCGGTCACACACAGGTTATCTCTTGACTTAAACTTCATTTCTTAGATATTCTTGACTTGTCTCGTGCCTATCGTTGCCCTGACTTACTTCTAGCACTACTCGCACTTAGCCTATGCTAGGAATGGACAGACGGCATTGAGAATATTCCAACCTCTCTTGCAGATCTCGTGCTCTTTGGTGCTCAAGAACCCAGTTCTCAAGCTTGCAGATTACCCCTTGCTTTGGATGCCTTCAAGAGCTCTCAATGGACCTGTAAGAGTCTCAAGGTTAGCTCAAGACTTAAATTCAAATGACGAACAGATCACTTTCATGCATGCAATTCACAAACCAAATTTCCCTTTGCCTTTATGAAAAACAAGCCCAAGGATCCTTCAATTTTCCTACCCCGGGGTATGGTCAACTCCACGAGCTTTCCAACAAGCCTAAGATCACCCCGAACGGATTTCGTATGAGAAAGTTACGCCATTTCAGGGTTCTGGGGCTAAAACAGGGTTCAAACAGGCGGACAGCTCATAGGACTTTTCTCGAAACACAAGTGTAGGAACTTCACAAATCACTAATGGCTTGACAAGTATGCCCAAAAATTACCCCAAAGACTTGGAAATAGAACCCTAGAATTTTGGCTGAAAAAGCCTGTCGATTGCGATCGACAGGTCTGTCAATCACGGTGTCCGTCGGGGCCTATCGTCGTGATCGACACGTCAGTCACGATTGACAGTGTCAATCACGATCGACAGAGTCGGTCGTGGGTCCTGTCAATCGTGATCGACGGAGTCAATCGCGATCGACACTTTTTCCATGAATTTCGCCGTGATTTAAGTTGATCGCGGTTGTGTCCATTGCGATGGACACGTGGCAACACGAGAAATTCAATCAATCGTGGATTTTCAGTCGATCGCGATCAACGGTTTCAATCACGATTGACTGAATCCTACATGGCAGTCAGTCGGTCGTGGGGTCTGTCGATCACGATCAACACGTCTGTCGGTCGCGATTGACAGGTCTGTCGGTCACGATTGACAGAGGCTGTCGGTCGCGATTGACAGAGAAACACGGAATTTTTTTACTGTGTTTAGTGATTTAGGATGTGCTCCCCATGTGTATCATTATGGTGTACTTTGTTTTACCAAATAGGCAGTTTTTCTGTCGATCGCGATGTCGGTGACACAGAGAAAGTTTCGAGCTTGTCCGTACCTGCGTAGCCTGTTGGACAGGGTGATATAGCAACAACATGCAAGAGTGCTCAAGAAAAAAGCAAAAAATCCAAGCACACAAGTCGCTCTCTCGCTCTCTCTCACAAGTGGAATGAGGGAAATGGGAGGTAGAAGGTGATATGATCAAAAACTGAAATTTTTGCGATGATGGAGATGGAGATCGGATATGGTGAGGATGATGATGGTGATGATGATGGTGAGGTAAAAAAGAGAAAAATAAGAAAAATTAAAGAGATTACCTACAACGCCAACGTCACAACTCTACGTCTTACCATCACACGCTCGTCCTCAAAGCTCGATCCCCAGCAACGGTGCCAAAATTTGGTGTAGCTCAGTGATGAGTAGAACCTCCTTTAATGTCAATCCGGGAAGACGTGAGGATGGTATGATGACCTTGAGCAAGTGAAGGCACAAGTGCGTGGGTGAGAAGCGCACAAACATGCACACACATACACACACACGTGCACACACAGCAAGAACGAAGAGGAGGACAATGGAGTTCTTTTAGATTACTTCCAAAATGCTCATACAAGTTCAAATCTATTACAAGCTACCCCCAAAAATGAGCTCTCTAGCTCTATTTATAGTTTTTGACTAGTTTTTGGCCTTGTCTAGACCTAGTGTCCGGCCTAGTTAAAAATTAGGTTCTTTGGCCTATTTGGAGGTTCAAACAGAGTCTAAAAAATGTGAAAACTGATAGGTAGGTACTTCTAAAGCTCCTCAAGCTCAAGGACTCCTTGGCTTGCACAAAATGGAGCTACAAAAATATGAAATGGTATTTACAATGGTTTTTAGTGATGAAAACCACTATTTTTGTAGGGATTTCTTCTAACATTTTGACATACATTTCTTGGAGCTCCCTACTTGCTCCTTCTTCTTGTGTGCCCACCTCTTTGATGCATGAAAAATTTAGATGGCCTACTTGCCAGATCTTCTTTGACTACTCTGTCTGCTTGTACCTTCTCTTCGCTCAGACTCCCTTCGTTGACTTCCTTGTCTTGTGAGTCCAGTTCCTTGACTGCCAACAAGCCCCTAGACTGTGAATGAACCTATGATGTGGACATATCCTAGAGATTCAAAGAATCGTAATATCCTCAGTAGGAGTGTAACTCAAAAGATCATTCACTCCGTTTACTCTGACACTTCTAGTGACTGAGAAGGGGAATCAATTATGGAATCAAAAGACATGCATAGCTCTGTCCATTCAACAAAGCTCATGTCCATGATAGAAGGAGAGTATAGGACTTCCTTACAGTATGTCTCCACAAACTTGGACAAAGTTCCTAATTACTTGTATGGAGTAGTGTTGAGTCAATAAAATTCATATTGGTCAAAGTCAAAATGTCAAAGTTAAACTAGTCAAAGTCAACATGGTCAAGGTCAAAGTCAACATGGACAAAGTCAAAGTGTTCGAAGTGTAGGTGTTGAAGTGCATAGGTAGTGCACAATTAATCGTTCACAAAGGGTAAGTTGGAGAAAGTTGGGTTGCAGAGGTATTTCTCTAATTTCCCTAAGGTTCAAAAGGGTTGTTTAAAGTGTTTAGGAAGGTTCAGGTGAACCCTCTCTTATGTGCACATTTGAAGAATTCAAAAGGCAAAATGTGAAGGTATGTGAAGCAGCAACGTATGCAGAAGTGAAGGTATGCCCCCCAATTAAAATTTTTGTTTTAGTCTAAAGTCACTACAGGACAAAACAGGGAGTCATTGGCTGCCCATTCTTGGAGACACTTGGAACATCAAAGTGAGCACCAAGATACTCTTGCAGTTAGGAGCATACGTGAATTGACACTCAAATGAAGGCAAGGACTATTCTTGGACCAAGCAAGTGTAAGCAAGTGTAAGCAATTGGAAGCAAGACTAAGCAAGAGTGAGCATAGTCTAAGTTAGGCAAGAGAGAGAAGTGCAAGAGACACACAATGTGCGACGAAGAGAAGTGAAGTGCAAGGTGTGCATGAAGAGTGATCAAGGAAGTGTGCAGAGAAGGGCTAAGCCATTCACCCCAAGGATCCCAAGGTCTCATTGAAGCTGTGCGCGTATCGATAGAAGGTGTCCAACCCTCCCCCTTATTGGAAGCTTGGTGCAAGTTGTGCACAAGTGCAGGCTTGGAGAAGGTGGAGCTCTGGTGCAGAGAAGGTTGGCAGCAACAAGATCCTTGGGTATTTGGTATTTTGTGTTTGAGCTTTCTGTGGGATTTTGCACAGAAGCATTGATTGTATTTGGGCATCACCATTGTATTTGTCTTCCTATAATCAATCGACAGAGGCTTCCAGTGTGTATCTTTCTTCTTGTCTTTCTCTTTTCTCCCACAAACACTCAAATCCCTTCTTGTCCAAGAATCCCCCAACAAAATTTGGCATGCCCAGCGGGACACCAAGGAGATTTGAGCATAGGAGATTCCAAGTGCAAAGTGTGGAAGCGGTCAAGTGTCGACAATACTACAGTGCTACTTCATTGAGCAAAGTGGTAAATATCCTTGTCATTTATCTCATACTAAGTGGACTATGAATAGCCCATGACCGCAACTCGGTCCCAAACATTGAGGGTCACCTGCAAGCAAGCAAGAAGGAAGGCTATTAGAAGATCCTCCAGTCCACTTGCAAGAAAGTTGGTGTTGTTTCAAGGAGATGGCCATTATATCAACTCGACATAAAAAATGCTTTTCTCAATGGAGAACTATAAGAAGAGGTATACTTGAGTCATGCAAAATGTTGCATTCACATCCTAAGATGCATATCAATGTTAGGCATCGTGGCCACCATGTCCTTAACTTTTGTCAAATTTTGATTCTTCTCCATGTTTTCTAGAACCAAAGCTTTCTTCTCAATGGGGATATGCATACCTCTCATATCTAGGGCCTCTCAAACTAGATTATTGGTAAGGCAGAATCATTTTTAGTCATTCCCATGTGTTAACAATGGAACTATGAATGTGCTTGAAGCTCTAGGGTCCAATTGGGGAGTTAATGAGTTGATAAGATAGAAACACTAAATGAAATCTGATTTTGGTAATGTGGCAACAAAGTATTCTGCCAAGCCCGCTTTTTTCCACACATGTCTTAAGTGTGATGAGTTTTGTAGCTTATCAAATTATTTGGTAAAGAAATGGTATTTTCCCCATGTGTTGTTGTACTCAATCTTGACTTCCCACATGTATACACCTTCTCCTAGAGGTCTTGCCATCTCACTAAATCAAAGCGATTTCTTACTAACTCTTGTCGTGTGGCCCATGGGTGGGTCCTACATGGTGATAATTTTCACACCTAGCATATCCTCTGGCCATTCTTTAGGTTCATCTTATATGGGCAAGCTCTCTATGTTGATGGTTTGATAACTAGTGCATGCTTGCGAACCTGTGCTTGCTATCTCCACCATTAGCAATAATGGTACTGAAGTATGTATATGCTAGAAGAAATAAAGTCATTTTAGTATTCGATTAGAGAAGAGGTGAAACCGTATTCCCCTTGCAATACCAATATGATTTATGTGATAGTTAGCGGTCCATGATAGAGGTGTGTCATGTGAAAGTGAGTGGTTGTCATGAGGTTAGTAGATGGTTCCGATGCATACTATGGATGTGCAATTTTCTTAGAGTGCATCCATCATGGTGTAAAGGAGTCTACATTGGTGTATCAAGGGGTTTATTATCATGTTTGACTTGCCATTATTTCCTCATGGGGTTACAATGTTTGTTATTGATGAACTTTAAGGGTTTTCGAGATAGTTCTACCTAGATCAAGTCTAGGTACCCATTTCCAAGTAATCCTAGGTGTGATTTGATGTGCTCATAGGGTGATAACAGATATCCATCATGAAGTGTACAAAATGAGTGCCTTTGAGTATTGATTCAAGCCTATGAGCTTATGTGTGACCACTTGAGCATGTGACGAGGTCTTAGGGACCCAGATTTTCATGCATTGGAGTCAGTCTATCAGCCTCCTTTTGCATCACAAAGTTTTGGAAAAGAACATCATTATCTTCATGTGTGATCATGGAAGGACCAGCAGTGGCTTTCCTAATTCATTGAGTGTTTGATTCTCTAGTTCAACTATGATCCTTTGCTAGTTCACCCAAACTTGAAGAAGTTCACTTCTTAGGTTTAATTTGACCAAATGATCATATATCCAATCTTGACCCAAGATCAGAGGTATCGTAAGGTCCTCATCTTGACACACTAGCACTTTTATTGTCATTGGGACATCTTGAAGGTTGATGGGGAGCTCCACCTCACCCATGCAAGGGGTTTCCACACCTCCCAATTATATGAGGTAAGCTTCAATATGATTGATGCCCAATCGTAAGCCATGATAGTGAGAAAGTTTAACTACACTAGTGGTTGCACCTAAGTTGATCAAGGCTCTTATAGTCTTTGCACTCTTTCCTTGTCCTATCTTGAGGGATGCCCTTAGGTTGCTCTCTACTTCTTGTCTCATTTTCATACATTGAATGCGCTCTAGGGCTTTTTCTTGAGCGTTTTCTCGAGTCCATTTTTCTTCTTCTTGTGCTTCTTGGCTATGTTGAGTCAATTTATCATTTCTTCTATGAGGGGTTCTTGATATAATTTCACTCTCCAACCATTGATGTAACTGGGTAGTAAATCACCTTCTAAAGTGGCTAGCTAGACAACTCCACTACTGGATATTCTATTGATTATCATGGGTCCATAGACACACTTGTCTAATTTCCTTGCAGGTTGCTTTAGTGAATACACCAAGACTAAGTCTCCTACCTTCAAGCATTTATCTTTCACATGTCAAAGTAAGCCTTTTGTCTTTTCTTGGCCACATAGATCCTAGCGGCTACTCTTAGTCGAGTTTTTCCTAGTCACTCTAAAATTCTAGAAGAAAGTTCATGATTGGTCCATTGATGCTTTTGTGTGGATTTTAAAGTAAGTATCAATAACTCTAGTGGCAACACTGCAATTTGGCCAAATACCATCTAAAAGGGGGTGGCTTGGAGTACCGTTTTATTGGTCACTCGATATGCCCAAACAACATGGTGCAACTGTTTGTCCCAATCAAATCTCTTGTTGTTAACTAGCTTAGTGAGAATAGTGCAGAGGATCTTGTTTGTGCTCTCTTTTCCATTTGCTTGTGGGTGGTACAGGGCCGACTTCTTGTGAATAACCATGAATTCTTCTAACAAGTATTTGATGAACTCATTCAAGAAGTGGGTATGACGATCACTAACCAATTCTATTGGCAAACCATACCTCAAAAACACATTTTCGAATAAGAACTTGGTTGTAGTTTGTGCATTGTTCTTCTTAGTGGGTTTCACTTCTACCCATTTAGTTAGATAGTTAGTGGCAACAATAATATACTCCATGTGAACTCTTAACTAGGGGATGAATAGGACCAACAAAGTCTATTCCCCATTTAGAGAATGCACGTCCTCCGATCATGTGTCTCAGTGACATCTCATCCTTGCACATCGGATACTGAGTTTGCTGGCATATGTCACATTGCTTCACATAGGTATGAACATCCATGTGGAGGGTTGGCCACCAAAGTCCTACAAATAATGTGGAGCTGATACATTGCAAAATGTTTTGAAAAATACAATCATGAGCTCAAAATCTCCATACACATCTTAGCGATTACATCAAGCATATTCTTCAAATCTTGGAGTCCAATGGTGAATTGCCAACACCATGTAGGCTATTGTAGGAGGTCCTCGGGGTGGAGCAAAGTAAGGGTAATTCAATCAATCTGAACAACCGGGTTGTTCCTAACCTTCAGTATAAATGCTAGCCATGGGCATCTTTGAGGTATTGGACCATCAGGTGGATTCTATTTGATATGCAGTGGTGTAGTGGACCATGTTTGCATCATCTCTAGATAAGTTTCCAGTAAATGTATTCATTATTTTTGTTGAAACATGCTGCCCCATTGAGCCCTCTCTAGGATGTCATTTGGTTGGAATTGTGTGGTGAATGTGGGCTCCTTTCCTATCAATCTCTTAATCTCTACATTGTAATAATCTAAAATCACAAAGTAGGGCATATATTACAATTCAGAGGTTGTGATCAAGTGTCGATGGAACAAGTTTTGAAAGTATTCTGACTTGAGCATTGTTTCTTCAAGGTTGGACATTGAAGATATATGAATGGTCATGTGGTCATCATAGGTATGTCCAATATCTTCTACTTGTTTAAGCCACTAGGCTATGGGTGCTTCATGCATTTCTTGACCTTCCCCAGTGTTAAGACCTCTTAGGACCAGTTGGGGTTCGTCTTTGAATGTTTCTTCTACTAGGATCTCCACTACTCCTTCTAGGTCAAGCACCTCTGGTGGTGATGGTGGCCTCTCATACTACAACAACTTGGCTTGTAATTCCTTGATTTGGTTCTATATGGCTTTAACCTCTTGTGGCACTACACCAATTGGAATAGCCTTGAGAACCATTGTGCTTGTAGAGGGTTGTTGACTTCATAGTTGGTTGAACTTTTCTTGCAATTGATTGTACGAGTCGAGAAAGTTGACATGTTCTTTTAGGAGTATGTGGATAGTCTCTAATGGAATTTCTTGGAATTTGGAGGGATTGACTTGTGCACCAAAGGTACTTTCAATTGTTTCCTCCATGTTGTCTTGGTTTTATTGTTGGAGATGCTTGTTCTCCTCCAAAGTAGCTACCATGTGTCTTCTAAGGGATCCGTGTTTTGTTGGAGCCTGACATTCCTCTTCATTTGTCCATGCAAGTGAATTTCTGTTTCTGGGCTTCTTGATCCATCGTGTGAAGTTTAGAGTCTATTTCATAATGGGCATGTTGTAAAGTTTTGTATTTTCCTTGTAAGGTTTTGTTACTCTCTTCCAGTTTTGTTGCTCATTCCTATAGTCAGGCGGACTTAGTCATGAGTGCTTCATTGCCCTCTTCCAGGTGCTGATACTTCTATCTTAATTGATTTGCACACTAAATCATGGTGTTCAAAGCATTATTTACATGCATAAATGTGGTTTGCATAGGTGGAAATGCGAGGGAATGGGAAATGGGAAGGGAAATAGTTGATGTTGTGCATAATGGAGTTATGAGTGTTGGTGATGTTGGTGGAAGGGGAAGGGGAGAAGGTGAAAGTGTGGGGGGTTGGGGGAGGTTTAGTGGGTGGCGATATGTCCATGGGATTGAATGTGGAAGTGCATGATGGCTCTACCATAAATACACGTACGGTAGGTGTAGTACTCGTGGTGTTAGTAAAAATGGAAGAAGATACAAACACATAAGGACTGTAAAAAATCTCAATTTTCCACAAGGTAGTTGGAGGGGGTGGTCGGAATATGGTGTCAAAGAAGGATGCCGAGGTTGATATTGTGGAGGATGGTGGTAGAGGTTGGAATATGGAAAGAATTAATGATGAATAGCTTGTTAATGGAAAAGTGGTGTGGGTGGCTATGTCACAAGGATTCCAAATAGGGTGGTGGTTGGGCAAGGTAACCTCAGACAAGGTGCTTAAGTGGGTGGCCTAGGGCAGGTTTCAAGTGGGGCTAGGTAGTATACAAAGGATTAGTAACAGAGGAGAATAATTGTGCATGGGATAAAAGGGCATGGAAACTAAAAGAGGATGTTGAGTTCATTACTTCAATGGTATATACAATGCTTTCTAAGCGAGGGGGTGAATGGGTTGGGGTTTGGAAGATGGGTTTCTTTGATTTAGTGGTTTCAGTGGTTGTACTTTGGGTTTCTTAGGTTTTGGTTGGGATGGAGGGTGTGGAGGTGAGATCAATGAGGTTTGTAAGAGAGTTTCTACCATGAGATCAATGGTAGTTCTTGATGTTGCCTCCTAAGTTGTAGCGGCCTCAAATTGTGAGATAGGTATTTGAATATTCTTTCCATGTCTTGGGCAGGTGTTGATTTGTCATTTTTTGTATTGAGGGAAAAATTTCTCTACAGCATAGTATTGATGGCTTCAATAGTTATGCACATCTCTGCTAATAGGCTGAGGGACTCAATGAATTGTAGGTCGACACCTTCTTCCTCCAATATCTAATTCATCAATAACTAGCTGGTGTGGAATGATAGTCATCTTCTTGCATGTACACTTGTTTTGGTGTCATGTAATCAATGCAGTTGCACAGTATACGCATGGGCTCCTTTCCTCTTCTTCATCTTCCTCTTCTTCATAGTCACCTTCTTCTTCTTCTTCCTCTTCTTCTTGCTCTTGCTATTGTTCTTGGTGTTGCTCTTCCTCTTGTTGGTGTTGTTGACCACCACCTGCTTCTTTGCCTTTTGATTGTGATCCAAAGTCTACTTCTTGTAGCAGTTGTTCAAAATCGACATTACCGAATTCCTCAAGACCAATCGATCCATGAAACTCCAAGCCTATTGATATAGGTGGAACCATTTTTTGAGTTCCATCCATGCTTCTCCTTGGCAATCTAAGTGTGAAAGGGCATAGTATATGTTCCCTTGCTAGTGAGATATTAGGGGTCATGGTAACTCCTCTATGTTGTGCACAATGGGATAGATCCTCTCATTCTCTTAGATGGGGGTGTTGAGGCTTTTCTTCTCTTGAACGATTGGACTCTATTCCAAGATACGGCTCTCTAAATGGGAATATCATAAGCCACACATCTATAGATGATAAGAATGAGAGGGCAGCACACATTCGAAATCATCTTGTGAGGCCATCTCTAATTAGCAGCATGGATTTGGTCAATGATCGAGATGAGGATATTAATGGTCATATTATTAGTCTCGTCCAGGTATAGAGTAAGCCAAACTCATTAATGTAGCTACATAAATTGATCTTTCCTGAGAAAGTCAAAATGCTCCATACAGATTTTGAGATGGTGCATTGTTTGAGAGCATAGCTACCATGTCATTGAGCTTGGTAAGGTTCCTGTTCTTCGTGTTGTCCAGCACTAGCCTCTCCTTTGTAGGAACATGCATGATCTTCATGTCAAGGGCCTCCCTAACTAAGTTGAGGATAAGCCTAGAACTTTTCAATTCATTGCCACACATCAAAGAGGGGATGACAAAGGTATTGGGTACTTTTCATCCTTGCTAGGTTGTATGGTGTTGATGAGGTAGTAGCATCACATGAAGTTAGGTTTTGGTAGTTTTGCACTAAAATATTCTGCCAAGACTACCTTACACCAAAGGGATTGGATTTCTTTAGTATGCTAGGTTGGACTTTACATGAGTGTTAGTGTTCCACAGCTTGTTGTGTAAGTTTATGAGGGGTTGGGATTGGTGAGAACTCATGAGTTCCTAAGAGCTCATGTGTGGCTAGTTGAGCTCATAAGTAGGCCTTAGGCACCCAGATCTCTATAGGATTGTGGTCACCCTTCGTTCATCGCTTTGGTACCCAAATGTAGGGTACAAATTATGAATGAAATCTTTGATGTACTTCCATTTGTTGCATTGATTTTGTTGAATACTGCTTAGTCAATGGTTGTCCCAACAAGGGATCAAGTGGATGCTAACCCTTGCATACCCAAGTCTCCTTCACACCATGCACTGCTTTGCCTTGAGATGCCATCTATCTTCTAGATCCCATAGTATTTTTAAGTTGTTTATCATATGTTCCCAATTGAGGTATTGAGACCACTCGTGTCATTTGAAAAGAAGGGAGTTTTTTCCTCTCGCTTGCTTGTTCTTCAATAGTGGAATCCTTCTGCATCATATAGCTTTCAACAAGAACATCATCTTTTTCTTCATGATTAACCCTAGGACTAGGAGCATCGGACATGCCTAGATCATTGACCTTGCACCTTCCAAGTTCTATCATGACATGTTGTTCATTCACCCAAACCTGAAGAATTTCAATCCTTATGTTTAAGTTGATTGCACGATCATAGATCCAGTCTTGACCAAGGATGAGAGATTCAATAAGATCTTCACCATGGCAAACTAGCACTTTGATTGTCATATGTACATCTTGAATAGAGATGGGAAGCTCCACATTGCCTATCCAATGGGTTTACACTCCTCCTAATCCTACAATATAAGCTTACATAGGATTAATTGATACGCCCATGCCCTGATAGCAAGAATATCTTACAGCGCTAATAGTTTCCCCTGAGTCAAGCAAAGTCTTGACTGTCCTAGTAGTCATGCCTTGTTGGCAGCAGCCAGAGGCATAGAAGATGCGGAAGCATGTAAAGACAGAGCAGGGAGCCAGTCGAATCAATTTTTCAAAGATTATGTTTTATAAATATTCTTCAAAAAACCTCCAACAGTGATTTTCATCACTATTGTAACATATGTAACATAGAAAAAACCTTTTTGTAATCCATAGCTCCATTTTGTGCAAGCCGAGGAGTCCTCCAGCTTGAGGAGCTTAGGTAGAATGAGCATATCAATTTTGGTTATTTTTAGACACCGTTTACCCCTTCAAATAGCACTTAGGACCTATTTTTTAACTATGCCGGTCACTAGATGTGAAACCGGTCAAAACTAGTCTAGAATCTATAAAAAGAGCTAGAGAGCTCATTTTTGAAGGTTGGTTAGTGTGAGCTTAGAGCTACTTTGAGCTTGTAATTGAGATCTTGAGCAATAGAGTTGATTTCTCACCTTCCATTGTGTCTTGCTTGTCTCTTCGTAGTGTGTGTGTATGTGTGTGTGCATCTCTATGCTTCTCACCTTCACTCTCACTTCATTTCACATTCACGATCTTCATATAACTCCTATTTCTTCCACGAATTGACATTAAGGAGGTGGAGCTTCTTAACGTGGTTCTCACCATTGTGCTAGAGCAACACCAAATTTGGCGCCGTTGCCGGGGATCGAGTCTAGGACAAATGTGTGATGGTAAGAGTATAGCAAGAAGTGGCGTTGGAAGGTAAAAATTTCAGTTTTTGTTGTTGTTTTTAGTTGGCTTTTAGTGTTTTTCACCTCCCCCACACTCCATCTTCATCACCGCAACCCTTGGAAGAACCTAGAACACTTAGAGGGAAATCTGTACTAACACGAGTACTAGTTCCAGAGTGGATCCCTCAGGACAACAGAAGCATAGAGTTGTTTGTAAATAAAGAAACTGATGAAGCATTTTGGAGGTACAGAACGGAACAACCTAGTGAGGTAGGCTCCATCATAATCTACGAATTTAAAGACCCAGATACACCTGGAAAGGTTGTATACCTGGATGAACTTCAGAAAGAGTATTTGTGGTACTTGACCACGCTAGAAATACCTACACATGGAGAGGTGATTTAGTATTCCCTCCATCTCGAACAAACCTAAACACAAGTCAACAAGGGGTAGGAACATCCTCTACCCATGCTAATCAAAGAGAGAAAAACAAAGAAAGACCAGAAGTAACCTTCAATCACCCCATAGGGAGAGATAGAACCACCATAGACACCGATAGAGTGGAAAGACAAAGAATGCCAGGTGGTAGATATGATTTTCCTCTACCTAGACCACGTGAACACACAAGAATATTGAGACCCACTCAGTTAGTAAAATCAATGAAAAACTACTTTGACGAGATAGGAGATCCCTATGACCATGTTGCAGAATTCAAGCAAGTACTAAGAGCAGAGCAAGTCGAAGACATGTTCACGCAATACAATGCTTTTGGACTAACATTAAAGAATGCCGCTTTAACTTGGTTCCAACCATTGCAACAAAGGAAATTTAGAGATATCCATCACTTTTTAGAGTCATTCATCACTAAATTCTCTAAAAGTGGGATTAGACATGACACGTCTTCGTTGATTCATAGCTTCAAACAGACCCCTCAGGAAACAGTAAGACTGGCAAGACGTAGGTTTAGAAAATATGTGGAAAGATGTCCAATGCAAGAATTACCTTCACAGGCCAAGCAAGTGTCGTTGTAAGAATTTGCATAGACATTGAGGACAACTTAGGAGACGAGTTGGAACTCTCTAAAGTCTATAAAGACTCAGACTGCTCATCTCTAGCATCCACAAAATTGTCTAGCTCAATAGAGGATCTAGCAGAAAAAGTGGCCCAGAAACTAGGAGTTTCTAGTAAACAGATGCCTAGGGTAACAACAAACAAGCGTTGTTACACCTGTGGTGGTGATCATATGGCAAATGTGTGTCCCAATGCAACACAACCGCAAGCCAATCCTAGTGGCCAATACTGTACGATCGAGAGAAGATACACAAATCATACGGCTCAAGACTGCCCATACAACAAACAAGCAGTAAGACAGAACTACCCGCAAGTATACGCATAGCCAGGTAGGTATCAAGGCCAATACAATGCTCAGCCTTATTACTATAGGCCTCCTCAGAACTAACCTTACCGGGCTCAACAAAGACCTCAACCTGTCTTAGCTCAGCAGCCACCCCCACCAGCGAATGTCATCTCAGTGAAATACGCTACTGCAGAAGAGAACCTAAGTAGGGCCTTAGTGCCTTCTTCACCTTTGATCACAGAGAGTGACCCGAAATCAAACAGTTTTGACTCCACTCATGTAGATAGTCCACCCGCATATTACACAGAGTCACCAGAACACGTGGAGACATATCATTATGATAATCCACCAATTGAACCTAGTTGGGAGCCAGACTATGCTAATGTGATGTACACAAACCCAAATCCACGGCCCCAATTAAGACAGCAGAGACCACAGGGCCCTAGAGGACCATGTTTTAGGTGCCAAGGAGATCACTTCTGAAAGGATTGTCCAGATCCTCCGATAGCGGGACAATCACAATATTATAACATAGAAGGCTTTTGCACCGATTGTGGTAAGGAACACATAATCAAAGATTGTCCTAAGAACCCTATTAATGCTTCAAAAGTGACACCAATCAATGTGATAGGTATTGTGAACAATGTAGATGGATCCAACCCTACATATGTGCCTATCCAAGCTATAACAAGAGCCCAGGCGCTCTTATAGAATCAACAACTTAATCAGGAGAAAACAGTCGAAACTAGTGAAATTGAAGAGTCTAGCAGTAAACAGACGAAATCTTGGAAAGACTTTAGGGAAAGGATTAAAAGGAAGTGGAGTAAGAGGATAACAGAACTGGAAGGAAGTCTCAAGGAATCTAGAGCCAAAATCCTAGAGTTGACCTCACAAGAATTAAATCAAGAGAACCCAGCTCAGAAATTAGGATCAGTTTTAGCGCAACCCATACCAGAAAATCTAGACATGATGTTTCGTGCATATGAGGCTAGATTAAAAGAGGGACCTCAAGTAGTTGAAATGAGTAAGAACTACCCACGACCAGATCTAGAAATTGAAAGGACTAAACTTTGCATGAAGATGGTAGAATTAGCACAAGCTTTGTTCGAAGCCTCTAGATATCTTAATTGGAACAACATGGTAAAACGGGAACTACACTTTAAAGGTCTAATGGAGAGGCTAGAATACTTAATAGAAAGCAAAGAAAAAAAGGATCAGCATAGGAGTCTTAGTGTCCCAGAGACACAGGAAAGGAATGCACCATCCCTATCTCAAGTGCCAAACACGGAAGGTGAAGACAACCTGTCTTCCATACATAGATATTCACGTGAATTTTTGAGAGAAATCCAAGAAGAGAAATGGAGAAAAGAACAAGGAAACCATCCTCCTATTCAAGAAATAGACGACTTGCAAGAGCAATTTCCCCAAGACATCCCCTCTATTTACGATGATGTAGAGGAGGAACAAGTGAGTGAACACACAGGTTTTGAATCTAGTTCTTTGCAAGAATTACCTTAGTTCACAGGACCTTGGGAATCAAAGTCTATTAGTATGAGAGCACCCACGATAATAGTGAGGAATGAAGAATCAGTGATCCCTAGAAACACGGAAGTGATCAAGAATACCAAAGTACAGTGTAATCTCACCCTAGAAGAGTTGTTAAAGGTTAAACCAGAACTGTGGAAGCATGTAGCAAATCAATTCCCTGAGCTTGCTACTACTCCCTCACAAATAGGATCACATAAGAAGGTACCAGAGATACCTGTAGAAAAGATCGGAGACGTAAGTGAAGGAGAGGAAGGTAACACTTATCTTCCAATAACCCATCAGGGCTACACCACGAAAGCCATCTTAGATTCAAGATCCGGAGTAGCCATTGCTACCACCGCTTTATGGAAATGTTGGGGTAAGCCAGCATTAAGACCTACCAGGATGAAGCTACAAATGGCTGATGGACACATAGAAAAACCATTAGGCTTTCTAGAAGGCATATCTCTCACCACTTGTGGTGTGGAGTTTGAGCATACCTTTGCCATTTGTGATTTTAGTAAAAATCTTGCTTATGAGATGATATTGGGACGACCATTCATGCGTCAGTTGCAAATTGTACAAGATTGGGGAACTAATTCTTTGTACTTGCAACATTTAGGAGTGACTACTAAAGTCAATCTTAAAGACTATTCCCATAGAGACGTACCCCCAATACAATGGAACACCATCCATAAGACGCAGGTAGAACTGAATCGGTGCACTCATTAGAGTCAGACCCCTCATGGTTACACGAGGACACTCATTTATGGATGTGTAAGGTAGCAAAACAAGAGGAAGAACTGTTAGAAGCCAGGACTTTAGGTGCAGAACAACACCCAAGAACCCTTCAAGACCCAGCGTACGCACCTATAGTGTTTCCAGATGAAGAATTTGAACCCCATGGTTGGGCAAAAATCCTAGCAACCATGGATGTAGCCATTAATGAAGAACAATGGACACCCCACTGTGACGAAGATGGCTATGACATTTCAGTTTTCACGATAGAGCCAATCATGTGTGATTCAATTTTAGAAGAATGTGAACCTAGCACTGATGCATTCGAGGACGCAAGTGACTTCGATTTAGAGTCAATTATTATGGACCCACCCTTTGCATCAGAGGAAGAATATTTCTATGAAGTAGAAACTCACCCTCAGAGACTCGAAGAAATTATGAAGGATGTGAGGTTAACCACACAAGTGACTGTCAAGAGTGAAGGTAAGAAAACAAAGAAGAAAGAAACCATGTCAGAAAAAGAAGAATCCTTGTTTGAGGTTCTCGAGAACTTCAAAAAGTATGAATTAGAAGATAGAAGAATCATGGTACAAATGCCTAACAAAAAAGTTGAAGTGGGAGAAGTATATGATAACCGAGAGAAAACCAAAAAAATCATAGTAGCCATAGAAGGAGAGAAGAAAAATGTACCTACATAGGGCATGATTTGACAAATGAAGAAGAAGAAGAATTAGTTGCCCTATTGCGCGAATATAGAGATGTGCTTGCATGGAGTTACAAAGATTTGAAAGCAGTAGATCCAGACATATGTTCTCATAGAATCCCTATGACTCGAGATGCAAAACCTACGAACTTTTCGATCTTCTATCTCGTATTTCTTGAAGTTATCTAGCACTTCAAAAAGTGCTTCTTCTTCCATGGGCTTGATAATAGGTTTTCTTCCTTTATTTTTCTTACTTTGATCTCCTTCTATTGTAGTCAACTTCTTTTCTAGTTGACATTCTTCTTATTCCTCATTCCTAGCTTCTACTAGGTACAGGTACTCTTCCTCAGAGGCACACAAAGGTTCCATGAGGATGGATTCCTTGTCCTCATCACTATCCTCCTTTAGTCTACTTGTGTTAGGCTCACATTATTTTATAATAGACTCACACATGAGTGTTTCTATTGTGAAGATTGAAATGTCATAGCCATCTTCATCTCAATGTGGGATACATTGCTCCTCATTGACAACTATGTCCATTGTAGCTAGAATTTATGTCCAATCATGGGGTTCAAATTCTTCATCGGGGAACACCACATGAGAATAGGCTAGGTCTTGAATTGCTCTAGAGTTCTCACTAGCTCCTATGTCTCTGGCTTCTAATATTTTCTCCTCTTCCACTGCAACTTTACACATCCATAAGTGGGTGTCTTCATGCATCCGTGAGGGTTTTGATCCTATGGAATGCACCAAATCCATTTCATCTAATGTTATGGATTGGGTTCCATTGCAAGGGGGTACATTTCTATGAGAATAGTCCTTGAAATTGACTTTAGTTGTGAAACTTAAGTGTTGTAAGTACAAGGAATTCGTTCCCCAATCTTTCACTATCTGCAACTATCTCATGAAAGGTCTCCCTAAAATCATATCATAGATGCAATTCTTCCCGAAATCACATATGGCAAATGTGTGTTCAAACTCCACACCACAAGTGGTAAGAGTTATACGTTCTAGTAACCCTAGAGGTTTCTCAATATGCCCACCTGCCATTTGTAACTTCATTCTTGTCAGCTTGAGTGTCGACTTGCCTCAATGCTTCCATAAGGAGGTGGTAGCAATTGCAACTCTTGCACCTAATTCTAAAATTGTCTTGGTTGTATAGCCTTGATAAGTGATAGGAAGATAGGTATTTCCTTCTTCTCCTTCACTCATGTCTCCTATCTTATCTTTGGCACAACTTGTGTGATCCTAATTGAGAGTGTGGTTTAACTATCTCAGGCCCTTGATTAGCTATGTGTTTCCACAATTCAGGTTTCACCTTAAGTAACTCTTCTAATGTTAGATGACACTGCACTTTTGTGTTCTTCATTATGTATGTATTCCTAGGTATAATGGATTCATCTTTTCTTACCATGATTATGGGGGTTGTCATGTGATTAGACTTAGACTCCTATGGGCCTATGAAATGGGGTAGTTCTTGTAGGGAATCGGATTCAAATTCTAATCTCTCACTTGGCTGCAGGTCCTCTTGCTCTCCATAGATAGAGGGAATTTCTTGAGAGAAATGATCATGACCATCATCCACTATCTCAATAGGTGGGCGATTCTCACTCTCGTTGTTCCATTTCTCGTCTTGAATCTCTCATTAAAACTCTTGGGAGTATTATTCTATTCTGAGCCTTTGGTGTAGCTAACTTCCTAGGTTTAGCTAACATTCTTTCTAATCTCTCCAACATTCCTTCAAAATTTAATTGGGTCTATGTCCAGCTAGTGTGATTTAAAACATGGCTTGCCTCGAACATGGCTTGAGCTACTTCTACCATTTTTTACACAAAGCTTGGTCCTTTCCATCTCTAGGTCTACTCTAGGATAACACTTATCTAGCTCTACCACATTCGGTCCTTCTTGAATTCTGGAATATGCTTTGAACATGATGTTTATATCTTTAGGAGTGGGATATGCTAGGATAGATCCAACTCTAGGTGGTGATGGTACTGAGGGATGGTTCGGGTGTGATGAGGACAATGGGGTTTGAGAGTGTGTGTGTGTGAGATGTGATTTTTATTTTTTTCCTTTAAATTCTCTTCTAGCTCACTCATCTTTTTCATCCATTGTCTCTTCATCCTTTCATGGCTATCCTTCCAAGCTCTCATTCTCTTCTTAGCTACTCTCTCAATCTCATTAGTCTTTGGATTCTTCTCTTGTCCTAAGCCTTGAGTTTGTTATAGTGCCTGAGTTCTCGTTATCACTTGCATGGGGGCTATAGTTGTTATGTTTCCACTAAAGTCCACAACGAATCCAATAGCACTGATTGGTGCAATCTTCTGTGTATTAGCTAGATTCTTTGGGCTGTCTCTGGAGAGGTGTTCTTTTCCTAACTCTATACAAAAGCCTAGAATAGTCACTAATTGGGATGGTCTAGAGGAAGGAAGTGGACACTCACAAATGAAATGATCTCCTTGACATCTATAGCATGGCCCTCCCGGTGCTTGAGGTATCATCTTTTGGAGTTGGGGTCTAGGGTTGGGATCTTTGTACATCACATTTGAGTATTCAGTCTCCCAACTTGATTCATTAGGGGTTTCATAACGATATATCTTTGTATGTTGTGGGGAATTCATGTAGTAACCTATCAACATCTATTGAGTCAAAGATCTGAGCATTGTGATCACTTTCATAAATCGGTAGGTGTGTTGGCACTAGGGCTCTACTCAAGTTATCTTTGGCAATGCATACTTGACTGGGATAACATTGGTAGGGTGGAGGTTGTTGACCTAACATCGATTGAGCTCTTTGTTGAGCTTGGCAGTGGGGTTGATAAGCTTGTTGGGGCCTAAAGTGTGGTGGTTGTTGATATGGATTTTGTATCTCGTTGGCTACTAATATGGCCGTTCGTAATTTTATCTAACCTCTTGTTTGTTGTAAGGGAAATCTTGCACTATATGATTGGGGTATCTTCTCTCTATTGTGTAGTATTGGTTATTATGGCTCCCTTGGTGTTGATTCATGGTTTGGCACACATTAGCCATGTGTTCTTCTCCCCAATTGTAACATCATTTCATGAATACCATTATAGGGGTGTTTTTGCTAGAGACTCCTAATTTTTGTGCTACTTTTTAAGCCAATTCATTGATTGAAGTTGATGGTTTGGTCATGAAACTAGTGGAAATATATGAATCCTTATAAATCTTCAAAAGTTCTAAGTCATCACCTAAGTTATCCTCAATATTTATGCACATTTGCACACATTGTTCTATGTTCCTAGGCTCCTTCAAGTAGACATAGGATTGTAACTTTGCACTTAACAAGCCATCCAAGAATAGTGCAACTTGCTTGGCTTGTGTGGGTAGCTCTAGGATGGGACATCTCTCCATGTATTATCTGAATCTGCATCTTGGTATCCTAACTATTTCGTGAGGTGTTTGCTTAAAACTATGAATCAGGAATGAGGTATTGTCCCTTATGCCACTTTTAGAAAACTATGTGATGAAGGATTCTAGTAGCTGATCAATGTTCTTGAATTGACCTTGATGCAATGGTTGAAACCACATCAAGGTGGTATTCTTTAACATTTTACCAAAGACATTGTATTGAGTGAAAAGTCATCAACCTGTTAGGAGCTCAACACTTGTCTAAACTCGACTACATTATCATGAGGATCTCCACTGACATCGAAGTAATTTTTCATGGTCTTTACCAATTTGGTGGGTCTCAATATCCTAGGGTGTTCTCTAGGCCTTGGCAAGGGAAAATCATCCATGCCTTCCTGATGTCTTGGACCTCTTTGTCTCTCTAATCTACTCTATCTATCTTTAACCCTGATCTATCTCTTCTTGAGAGGTTTACGAAACTTGGAGCCAAGCTTTAATGAATTCAATTTTGATTTGGTATATGATACCACACCTTTTGTGAATAATTTCTATGCTTGGCATGCATGCATCAAATATTTTCTTGCCTATTACAAACAAACATTTGAAGAGATGTTCTTCATTGGATTCTAGGAATAACACTTAGAAATATTCTTAGCAAGGTCCACCCATTTGTTACATCTCTTCATAGTAGAACGAGCCTTGCATGCTGAACATAGAAGAACATGAATTGGTCGCTCATGTGGTCCAATATTACATAGAATACCATCCACAAGGGTCTATCAAGGATGATAGAGCGAGAGAGAGAGGGGGTGTTTAGGTAGTATCCACTTCCACATACTTGATAAAGATTTTACCATGAAGCTTGGAATGGAAGAAAACCAAGCTTGGACCATTTCATGACATTTGGGTGCATTACATATGCAAACATACCATCTCAAATTAGAGGTAAATTAGACCCTAAGGTAGAGAAATGTACATTTATAGGTTATGACCTTAATAAAAAAGGCTATAGACTATATAACCCTAGTAACAAAGGTTTTATAGTTAATCAAGATGTTGTGTTTGATGAGAAAAAAACATGATTTGAAGGTGATTGCATGAATGTCAAGCTACCATATAACCTAGAAGAAGAGTTTCCAACACTCTAAAGCAAGAGTACATATAAACTTGAAGCATCAAGTGATTTTGAAGATGATCAGAAGACTCCTAGGAAGGAAATCAATTCATGGAACTCCAAAGTCAAGGCCAAGATACAAGATGGATGTTATAGAATCCTCTTGAAAAACCATTGAAAGATCTATTAGGGAGAAGAAGAAGAAGAAGAAGAAGAAGAAGAAGAAGAAGAAGAAGCGAGAGAGGTATGGCTATGATACATCACTAGTGACTAAACATTCTATCTATTTAGCACATAACTTAAACTCTAAAGAGCCCTCATCTAATGCTATGGAAGAAGAAACTAGAGTGGATGAATGCTATGGAAGAAGAAATTGAGGCCTTGTATGAGAATCACACTTGGGAATTGGTACCTAAGATTCCAACCATGAAGATCATTCAACCCAGATGGATATACAAAGTGATGAACTCTTAAACCATTAACAAGTACGAAGCTAGACTTGTGGCTAAAGGGTATGCTTAGACTCAAGGTATTGATTATGAGGGGACCTTGTCACTTGTGGCAAAGATGCCAACAATGAGAGTGCGTAGGAGCATTGTAGCTGTCAAGAATCGAAAGATCTATCAAATGGATGTGAAGAATGTATTTCTAAATGGATGTGTATATGAAGAGGTACATATGGCTTAACTCTCTAGGTTTGAAAACTCACATTCATTGAACATGTATACAAGTTAAGGAAAGATTTATATGGTCTAAAGCAAGATCCAAGAGCTTGAAATCATAGGCTTGTGACCTACGTGTAGGATAAGGGTTTTGATTGTTAACAAAGTAGACCCTTCACTCTTTATCAAGAGGACACATGGAGAAGTCATATACCTTTTTTTATATGTAGAGGATATTATAGTCATAGGTAATAGTGCTAAAGGTATTAAGGGGGATTAAGCTACAGATGAAGGAGAATTTCAAGATTAGTGACCTAGGCCAACTCACATTCTTCCTTGGTTTGAAAGTCATGTATAGAGAGAAGGGTATGTATCTCACTCAAAAGAAGTATATCAAGGACATGCTAGCCAATTTCAAAATGGAGAATGATAAGGTTTTAGGTGCACCCATGGAGGTAAATTCAAAGCTTAGTGCTCATGAAGGTAAGATAATTGAAGACATAACAAGCTATCAAAGCTTGGAGGTAGTTTGAATTATGCAACACTCACTAGGGTAGACATTTCCTATAGTGTAAGCGATCTGAGCCAACTCATGCATACTCCTAGGAAACCACATATGAAAGCAGCCAAACTAATACTCAAGTATCGAAAGGGAACCATAAATGAAGGTTCATTTTATCTATATACCTCTAATGCATATATAAATATATTCTTTGATGCGGATTGGGTAGGGTCAAAAGATCATAGGAGGAGTACTTCAGTTTATCTTACATTTGTAGGTACAAAGCTCATTTCGTGGTCATCCAAGAAGTAACCCACTATTGCACTTTCATTTACTGAAGCTGAATATAGAGGTTTGACGAATCCAACTCATGAAGCCATGTAGATTAAGACTTTATACTCAGATTTAGGTGTGATGTCTTCCAACCCTCATATCTTTGGGGACAACATAAGCTCCTTATGACTTGCAACAAATAGAATGTATCATGCTAGGACCAAACACATTAAGGTCCATTATCATTATGTTAGGGAGAAAATCACAAGCAAGGAAATTGAACTCTCATATGTATCTATTCAATAAAAATGTACAGATATGATGAATGAAGCATTGGATGGAGTGAAGCTAAGCAGATTCAAAGCTATGATTGGATTTTAGAAAATATCATTAAATTGAAGACTTAAGCATCTTAAGCTTGAGGGGAATCTGTTGTTGCATGAAGAAAGCCTAAATGATTGTTTTATATGTTAGCAATTCACATGGTATTTGAGGTACAAGCTTATACAGATGCCTATATACATTGAACGAGTTCTAAGTTTAATATTGAGAGCCAAATGCCATGAACATATTTGAATTCATATTCAAATTAACTCCTTAAAGTATGGATCACTTCTAGCGATCTTAAACCAAAAGTTATGAACAAAAAAGTATACCTATACACTAGTCATTTTAGTCACAAGATACAAGATGACTATGACACCCATTTTGAGTGTTCAATTATTTTTCTCAAAGCTTGTGGAGTCCTCCACTCTCTCATTGTATCATATCATAGTTATCAATACATTTACATCATATTTTCATAGCCACATTGGTCTTTACCTACTATAACAATACATTGAGTCAAGTATGTGAACTTGTGTGAGTCATTGCTCTGAGTGTATGATTTCATAATCTAATCTGTTGATTGGAGTATGAAGGGAGTACTATTGTGATCATGCCTACAAGTTTTATATTCATTGGAATTGTATATCTTGAGTTATGAACAAATCAAGGTGACTGTATCTGTACATCTTCATCATCCTAAAAAGTCACAATCACACCTGTGAATTCTTATGCATATTGCTCTCAGTATAATCCTTATAAGTTCATGAAATAATTTGATATATCTCACTAAACACTTCATTTGAAAGTTTGGAAAAGGTATGATGTCAATTCCAATTAGGCTGTGAGCTTTGAATAAAGTTTTGAGTACCTTGTTCCATAAATAGAAGCTTTTCTCAAGTTGAAGTGTACACAGAAGTTATCTTTTTTGACATAGAGTTTTGGGGGTAAATGAAGATGCTTTTGATAGTTCAAGAGATCTTAATGATAAAGATTAAGTCTTTATTCTTATCGCGAGGTCAACAAGACTTGATCACGCTTGGTAATATTTTTGCAAGAACTTACAATTGCAATCAAATTCCTTTTGGGGATTTTTCACTCAAGTTCCATTTATTTAATGGAAAGTGTGAAAGAGTAAGCTGTTCCAAGTTTGAATAGAGTAAAAATATTCAAAGTATGTAGTCTGTAACTATGAAGATGGTAATTAAGTCCGTGGAAGGTAAAAACTAATGTTTGCCTATCCTTAAAAGGGATTTCTTAAAAATGAAATCCAAAAGCATGAGTAGATGCTTAGACTTAAGCAATAGAGAGATTCATGTAAAGTCCCTGGGGTATCTACAAAAAGCTTTAGTAAGAAAGGAATCTAAAGATAGGAAGTGAAAAGCTCATGTTGCTACAAATTGGTTGATAACAACCAATACGACTTGAATTTGATATATTCAAGAACTTGGAATTCTAAATGGTTTTTCTTTTGAAAACCCTAGCCAAGAAGGATGGATGTTCCATCAAAATGTTTTCAAGTTTCCAAGACAAAGTACAAGATCGTGAAACCATCACGTGAAGAAATCAAAACTTGGAAAATCAAGTTAGAGGTAATGCCTAAAACTTCAAAATTCTTTTAAGGATTTGAAGTGAGAAGGTACTCTATAAAGATATGTTTAGACTTTAGATATGTATCATTCACATGTAAAATTAGGGTGGTATGGGACACCAGATTTTATACTCAAATTGATGTAGGAAAGATGGTATGGGACATCGGACTGTGGGATGATAATTATCTTTTAGTCTTAGAATGAACCTTGAAGTTAGATTTGATCTTCAAGGGAATTACAACTTCTATGGAGAAGTTTAAATTCAAGGAGGATCAAAGCATGACCTCAAGACACTTCAAGATCAAGTCCATAAGAAGATCACAAATTAGTAATTAACTTCCAAGACCTTCTTTTATAATTCAAATATGGCAAAACCTATTCTTATTTGAATCCTGAAACACTTCAAGATAAAGTATTGTTGATTTAGAAATATTTGGTAAATTTTTGAAGAAGTAGTAATTTCACATTGAAATGATCCTTTCAACTAAGGAATAGACTCATTAAATCAAGCACCAACTTCCTAGTGCAACTCGATAAATTCAATCCCTTGAAAAAAAAAGGATAAGAATTTCATTCCCAATAAGCAGTCATAGCGATAGAATAAAGGAATGAACTTAGTCTCAAGTGAAGCATTATTTGAGTAAAAAACTCATCAATAGAGCGTGAGTGGGTTGAAACATTGATGTTGGATACCACACTAGTATCTTGTGGTTGGATGATGTTTTAGATCCTATGAATAATTTTGAGAATCTAGCTTATTTCACTTAAAGTTAGGAAAAATGCTTCAATACCTTGTTGAAATAGATATTTGAGTAGTTAAAATCTTGGGTCATCTAGAATTTGACTCATCACAAGTTTAAGGATTTTACAAGTTTGAATTGGTTGTATAGAGTTTTAGCTCTTTGTTTTTGCTTTTCAAATCTTTTGGATTTTACTCAAATAGGGTATTTGATTCTTTTATAAAAGTTTAGGGTTATCCAATTGGAACTAGATAACTAAATTAAAAATCCCATATAGATGCTGTGTACAAGAATCCTTTCAATATTCGAAAGATAATAAGTCTAAGTTGACTTCATTTGAGTTTGCTTCAAGTTAGCTAACATAACTCTAATGACTTTCTAGGGTTCACTACACTCTAAAATAAAGAAGTAAGGAATTTCTCATCAAATTTACAATTCCCAAGAATCGTTAGCCATAGTCTTTTGGGAAATGTTTCGTAAGTTGGAAAATTTTCATTTTGGATTTGATTTGGTCTAGGCAAAGTATGGTTGACCACAAGTAAATGGCAAACTTTCTCCTACATTTTCCATAGGATTTTCAAACCTGTTAAGACACAGGAGTCCTCTAGATGGGTGAACAAATCAATTAAATGTTGGTTGGTAGTAAACCATCGTATAAACATCCAAGTTAGATGTTTGAGTTCTCAAAGTGAATCAAGAGTTATCAAAGTTGTGATAGGGATTAAAAAATAGTTTCTTCAGTTCAATTGAGCCTGTCCCTATAGGGAATAGTATCATATGTGCCAACAACTCCTCTTATCTAGTCATGGGAGTTTCTAAGATCATTTTGACAACTATTGATGGTAGTTCTTTTACATTATCAGATGCTTTGTTTGTGCCAAGGATCAAGAAAAATCTATTAATTTCGATTTCAACATTAGCCAATATCGGTTTGATTGTCAAATTTGTTGATGACAAATGTACAATTCATGATCTGTCAAATGGCGATGTTATTATTGCTTTTGGAATTATATGTCGGATGTTATTATTGCTTTTGGAATTATATGTCGTGGGCTATATAAGCTCATAGACTATGCAAAATCTATCAATGATTAAACATGTGCATTTCAAGATTGTCATGCTATCTCATATACAAAGCTTTGGCATGCACGCTTTGGTTATGTGAATTTTTCTAGTTTGCTATGCCCACAATAATCTAAAATGGTTTCCTCTCTGCCCAAACTTGAGATACCTGATAAACATGTCTGTGAAGGCTGTATTTGGGCAAAATGCAACGTTCCTCCTTCCTAGAAGATGGTTCAACTCTACTTAGAAATTGCAACTTGTACATAGTGATGTATGTGGTCCTATGCAAACACTTTTTTTTGGGAACTACCTTTACTTTGTGACTTTTATTGGTGCTTTTTCTAGGCATGCATGGGTGTATCCATTGAAAGTAAAGTTTGAAGTGTTTATGTGCTTCAAACAATTTTTGATTTTGGCTGAAAATCTATCTACATGTAAAATGGACACCCTCCGTTCTGAGTGAGGGGGGAATACACGTCTTCTAATTTTTAATGCATTTCTAGCTGAGTGTGGGAAAACCAATGTGCAGTGCCATATCCACCTCAACAAAATTGTATTTGTGAAAGAAAGAATAGGTCTCTCATGGAGATGGCAAGGTGTATGCTCAAAAGTCAGGCTTTATCACATAGTTTCTAGCTTGAGGCTATTATGTGTGCAACATATGTACTTAGCAGGTGTCCCACCGAAAGCATTGCACTCTATCAATCCATATGAGGCTTGGCATGGTTGTAAGCAATTTGTTTCTTATCCGTGTGTCTTTGGTGATTTGGCATATACATTAGTGCCTTAACAACAATGCAAAAAATTAGATGATAAAGCAGTGAAATGTATTTTTGTTGGGTATAGTTATGAAACAAAAGGCTATTGTTTGTATCATCCACAAACTAAACACATTTTGGTTAGCTGCAATTTTGTTTTTGTGGAAGATGCAATTTAGCCATTACTTTCATGTACTAAGGAGACATTAGTTAGCTCCAAAGATCTATATGACACTTTGCTACCTCTTTTATAGGTGGATAATCAAGTGTTGGTCCTAATGAGGCAATTTCTTAGCCTTTATAAGTACCATATGATGATGTAGATCATTCCATTTTTTATGCAGATTTACATGATGCACTTGTTGATGAGCGAGCTGATATACAGGAGGCCAAAACTATGCCTAAATGGCTAATGCAAAGTGTGCAAGATAGCACATTAGGTGCATCTATATCATATCCAACTTGTTCAAGATCTTATAGTGCTTCTTTTGCATCAATTTGCTATGCAATGGCTGCTTCAAGTGTTTGTGATGAGAATGAGCTTGTTTCTTTTGATGAAGCAAGTAGTTCAAGAAATTGGATGGCTGCTATGCAATTAGAAGATGATGCTATTATGAAGAATGGTACTTTGTCTTTATGTGATTTGCCTCCAAGAAAAAAGGTCATTGTCAGTAAATGGGTATACAAGCTTAAGCGTAAGCTTGATGGAATAATTGATAGGTATAAGGCTAGGCTTGTTGCAAAAGGTTATGCTTAAGAAGGAGGCATTGATTTTGATAAGACCTTTGCACCCACATGTCAAATGACTACCATTCATAGCATTTGTGCACTTACAACCCATCATGGTTGGAATGTACATTAATTGGACATTAAAACTAAATCTTTGAATGGAAACTTGCATGAAGAAGTGTATGAGTGTATGTTCTTCAGCCCCATGGTTTTGTGCACAAAAGGCATGAAAAAAAGTGTGGAGGCTGAAAAAGGCATTATATGGTTTGAAGCAAGAATGATGTGCTTGGTATGAAAAGATACATGCCTACTTGATTGCACATGGTTTTGAGAATAGTCCAATTAAGAGCACCTTATATGTTAAGTGTGAAAATGATGTGATTTTGATCATTGTTCTCTATGGTGATGACATGTTGCTCACTAGTCCTAATGAGAAGTGTATTGCTGATTTTAAGGCTCATTTTCATGCCTCATTTGATATGTCCAATTTGGGGTATTTGCATCATTATTTGGACATTCATTTTTGCCAAGTTGATGGTGGAGTAGCTCTGTGTCAAACAAAATATATTGACATATTATTGCAACATTTTGGACTTGAAGATTACAAACCTATTGCCATTCCTATGGAAAAAGGTTTATGGTTGAGTCTTCATGATGCCTGAGATGCATTTGATGTTTTTCTCTATCAACAGGATGTTGGATGCTTGATTTGTTGAGATATCAAGCTCAACATGTGATGATCTAGGATGACAAGTACCAGTTTTTCATTTCTCTGACATGTATAGTGGTCATGCCGGTATATGTCAGGGATACTTCATTAAGCTTTATTAGATTTATCTACCGAGAGTGATGGCCCATTTGTTCCTTGCCAGCTCACTCATTCGCAGACATTAGGTTTTTCCTTATGTACTGATCTTTATATATTGCACTTGTTGTATTCTTGTTTTTAGGTCATTCTTGTACATTCCTTTTTATGTAATAGAAGAAGAAGAAGAAGAAGAAGATTATTCTTCCTTGCCTCAATCTGTGTGTGTGCTTCTCCTTGAGAGTGAGTGTGTGTGTGAGCTCTCTTCCTTATCTCCTTCCTCGTGAGATGGTATCAGAGCCAGCGTGGTTGTAGAGAGCTCATGGAGAAGGCAATGATGAAGAGTATGCAACAAAGCATGGCGAAAATGCGATTCACAAACGACCTCCATTTGCTACAAAAGTCAGCGTGAAGGTAGAAGACCTCAAAATGTTTTTGAGAGTTATCCCTTCAGGGTCACTTGTTTTTGTCAGATCGAAGTTTCGGAGCCATCTCGACCTCCATTTTGAGCCCGTAAGGTGGGGCCCATAGAAAAACCAGGTCAATTTCAAAAACTGTAACTTGCATCATGTTTGGCAACACTCATACATTCCAGATCCAGAATTTCACATGATTTTGTGTACTATTGATACACGAAAACTGTGTTTTTTTTAGATCAAACTGTCACGTCATAGTGCGACACTGTTCAAGCAGAAGTGCTACTTGTAGTGGTTTGTAGTGTTGTGTATTGCTGCAGAAATGGCAAACACAGATGGAATGAGTCAACTTATGAGCGATAGGCTAGACAAGAACAACTTCCATGCTTGGAGATTCAGAATGATGAATTTCCTGATGGGAAAAGGCTACTGAAAGTACATCAAAGGAGAGAACGAAAATGCTCCATAGTTACCATAGCGGAATCGGACTGTAGAACAGATAAGAGCATATGAGGAATGGAATCAAGGAGCATGAAAGGTAATGTATTGGCTATCTGTTAGCATACAGGATAGCATGATTGGGCACATACAAGATGCCAAGACTCCGAAAGAGGTTTGGAACAGTTTGGTCACATTGTATGAGACCAATACAAAGGTGCGGAAATTGCAAATCAAGAATGAACTGCATACCTTGGAGAAAAAGAGCATGTCAGTAAGTGACTATATCCTGAAAATCAAAAGCATATGTGAGTCACTTGCATCTATTGGAGTGAATGTAGATGATGATGATAAGGTGGAAGTATGCCTTCGTGGTTTAGGAGCTACATATAAGCAGTCCAGAACTTCTATACAGACGAGGGAAAATATTCCAAATTTTTTTGATTTGGTATCTATGCTGATTATTGAAGAAAAGAATCTTGGTGAGGATTCAAACTCCCAAGGAAAGCCCAGTTCTGAGCAGGTATTCTACTCTGGTAGAGGAAGAGGCAGAGGTAGAGGTTTTGGAAGTGGAAGAGGAAATAGTAACCAAGACCAAGGTCAACAATAGAATCATGGAGGAGGAAGAGGACAGTTTCGAGGCAGGGGGAGCCAAAGAGGTCGTAGAAATTTCCAAAGAAATTTCAGGTAATGATAGTAAAGGATGATGGAATTGTGGTAAACCTGGACACTTTGAACGTGACTACAGGTTAAAGAATCAAAATAATAGAAGGCAGCAAAACAACTATGCATCCACAAGTGCAAATGATTCTGAGAAGCTGTTTATGGTTCAACATCACATGATGAATACGATGTCAGCTGGTGTATCAAAATGGAATGATAATGTCTGGTATGTTGATTCAGGTGCTTCAAATCACATGACCAGTCATGCGGAATGGTTTAGTACTTTGCAAAAATTATCAGTTCCTGGATATGTTGAAACAGGTGATGACACATCATATCCTATTGAGCATAGAGGAAACATAGCACTATCTATGGAGGATGGAAAGGTAAAACATCTTGCTGATGTGTTGCATGTTCCAAATATAACAAAGAATCTAGTTTCTGATGGACAAATGGTTGACCAGGGATTACAAGTCAGGTTCAGTGCTGATGGATTATATGTAGAAGAGTACAAGCAAGATGGACGATTGGTTGGCAAAGGAAAGAACGTGGGTAGGATGTTCATCTTAAATGTGAAGATTCTTGAAATGAATGCAACCATGTTTGCAAAAGGTGCAGGAGTTATTTTTGATATAGAGATGTGGCACAAACGGATTGAACATGCAAACTTGCAAAGGCTGAAATTGATGTAGTCAAAGGAGATTGTCCATGGACTACCAAATTTCAAAGTTGCAGAAATGCAAAAGGTATGTGCAGCATGTCAATTTGGTAAACAGTAAAGAGCATCATTTCCACATGACAAGCATGTTAGTGAGAATGTACTAGAAGTAGTACATACAGATGTTTGGGTCTAGCAAAGACCACATCTATGGGCAATTGCAGGTTTTATGTTACTTTCATTGATGACCATACACACAAAGGATGGGTATATTTCATGAAAGAGAAGAGCGAGGTGTTCACTCACTTCCAGAATTTTAAAGTTATGGTGGAAAAGAAGACAGGGAAGTACATTCAGACATTAAGATCTGATGGACGAGGTGAATACATGTCAAATGAGTTCAACAGTTTTCTAAAAAATCATGGAATTTGGCATCAGTTTTCATGCAGGTACACACCACAACAGAATGGTGTTGCTGAGTGCAAAAATAGGCATATTGCAAAAATAGCAAGAGCCTTGATGGCTGAGAAGAATATGCCTCATTGCTATTGGGCAGAAGCTGTGCATACTGTTGTATACATCATGAACAGAACTCCGACTACTGTTGTACATCAAGTTACACCTAAAGAGAAGCTTACAGGTAAAAAGCCAAACTTATCACATCTGAAAGTTTTTTGCTGTATTGTGTTGGAGTTAGACGTTTGCGGAAGCATGCGAACAACACAAGTAAGAAGAAGAAGCTTGGAGCACAACACACAATACTAAATGTATTACTAGAGAATGTACAAAGATAAGTAGCCCATTAGGGCAATAGGCATATATACAAGCTCGAGAAAAAAAAACCTCCTAAAGAGGGAAAAAAGTGCCCTCACGGTCCTTGTGTGTTCACACACATCACTACCTAAATATATCAACAAATCCCCCTTGGGAGTGATGCGGTGAACAAGGAGCTGGCACTCATGTATAAGGAAGTGCCAAGCTATGTGGAATCAATCCACAAAAGGAAGTAAACCCAAAGCTTTGCAAAAAGCTTCAAACTTCTCCCTAGGTAGAGCCTTTGTGAAAAGGTATGCAATGTTCTCATGCGTGGGCACATATGCCAAGCTGATCTCCCCAACAAAGAACCTCTCCCTGACATAATGATAATGCACCTCAATGTGCTTAGTGCGAGTATGGAACACAGGGTTCCTCCTAATTGCCAAAGCGCTCTGGCTGTCAGTGAAGATGGTGGTGGCAGAAGACTAGCCAACACCCAAATCAGCCATAAGGCATCTGAGCCACACACACTCAACAGTAGCTGTGAAAGGTGCCTTATACTCAGCCTCACAACTGGAAGTGGCCACTGTAGATTGCTTCTTGCTCAACCAAGATATACATGAGCTACAAAGCATGAAGCAAATGCCACTAGTGGACACACGAGTGTCATAGCAACCAGCCTTGTCAGAGTCAGAAAAAGCATGCAAATCTGGTGATAGTGATCCACCCTTGGGATAAAACAACCCAAGTAGCAAAAGATGTGCTTAACTACTTGCCAATGCTTGACACCTGGGCAATGCATAAACCTGCTCATCTATGAGACAGAAAACTGAATATCTAGCTGAGCAATGCATAAGTAAATCAAGCATCCAACAACATGCTGATAGAGAATAACATCAAATGCATCTCTAGCATCCTGAAGACTCAATCCTAAACCTGTCTCCATAGGAGTGTCAATAGGCTTACAATCTTCAAGGCCAAAGCACTATAATAATGTGTCAATATATTTCACTTGACACAAAGCCATTCCACCATCAACTTGCATAAATTGAATGCCCAAATACTGATGCAAATGCCCCAAATCAGACATCTCAAATGAGGCATGCAAATCAGCTTTAAAATCAGCAATATATCTCTCATGAGGACGCGTGAGCAACATGTCATCAATATAAACCACAATGATCAGAAGTACATCATTAGCACGCTTAACATATAAGGTGCTTTCAGTTGGACTATTCTCAAAATCATGTGCAATTAGATAGGCATGTATCTTCTCATAGCAAGCACGTGGTGCTTGCTTTAAACCATATAATGCCTTCTTTAACCTACACACCTGGTTTTCATGCCCTTTCTACACAAAGCCACGGGGCTGAAAAACATACACTTCTTCATGCAAGTCACCATTCAAAAATGCAGTTTTAATGTCCAATTGATGTACATTCCAACCATGATGGGCTGCAAGTGCACATATGCTCCGAACAGTAGTCATATGACATGTAGGTGCAAAGTTCTCATCAAAATCAATGCCTCCTTCCTGTCTTAGTTCCAATGGCCTTCTTGCCAAGAGGCAAGTCACATAAAGACCAAGTACCATTCTTCATTATAGCATCATATTCAGATTGCATAGCAGCCATCCAATTTTTAGAATTTTGTGCTTCATCAAATGAAATAGGCTCATTCTCATCACAGAGACTAGATGTAGCCATAGCAAAGCAATCTGATGCAAAAGAGGCACTATGAGAGCCTGATCGAGTATGATATGACAGGTGCATCTAATTTGGTGTCACGCAAGGTCTGCACCAGCCATTTTGGCATAGTTTTTGCCTCCTCAATATCAGCTCTCTCATCAACAAGTGCATCATGTAAATTTGCATCAGAAATGGGATGATCTACATCATCACATGAAACCTGCAAAGGCTGAGAAGTTGCCTCATTAGGACCAGTTGTAGACTGTCCACTTGTGAAAAGAGGCAGCAAAGTATCATACATGTCTTTGGAGCTAACATATGTCTCCTTAGTACATGAAAGCAATGGTTGAATAGCATCTTCCAAAAAGACAACATCATGGCTAACTAGAATGCATTTAGTCTGTAGATGATACAGACGATGGCCTTTACTTTCAAAACTGTACCCAATAAAAATACATTTTACTTCTTTATCATCCAATTTCTTGCGATGTTGTTCAGGCACTAATGCATATGCCAAACAACCAAAAACACGCAGATGGGCAACAAATGGCTTGCAATCATGCCAAGCCTCATATGGAGTGATAGACTACAGCGCCTTAGTGGGACACCTGTTAAGTACATATGTTGCACACATGACATCCTCAAGCCAGAAACTATGTGGTAAAGCCTGACTCTTCACCATACACCTTGCCATCTCCATGAGTGACCTGTTCTTTCGTTTAGCAAATCCATCCTGTTGAGGTGTATACGGCACTGTACACTGGTGCTTTATCCAACGTTCAACCGAAAATGCATTAAAATGAGAAGACACATATTCCCCCCCTCGATCAGAACGAAGGATGCCCATTTTACATGCTAACAGATTTTCAGCCAAAACCAAAAACTGTTTGAAGCACATAAACACTTCGGACTTTGCCTTCAATGGATATACCCATGCATACCTGGAAAAATCATCGATGAAAGTCACAAAGTAAAGATAATTTCCAAAAGAAGGTGTCTGCATAGGACCACAAACATCACTATGTACAAGCTGCAATTTCTAAGTAGCCTGAATTGAACCATCTTTCAGAAAGGACAAATGCTGCATTTTTCCCAAAATACAGCCTTCACAAACATGTTTTCCAGGTGCCTCAAGTTTGGGCAAAGAGGACACCATTTCAGATTTCTGTAGGCGTAGCAAACTAGCAAAATTCAGATGAACAAAGTGTGCATGCCAAAGCTTTGCACCTGACATAGCTTGAGAATCATGTACTGCACATGCCAAATCATTCACAGATCTTTCATAGTCTATAAGTTTATACAACCCACGACATAAAATGCCAGAAGCAATAATAACATCACCATTTGACAAATCATGAACTGTACGTCTGTCATGAACAAATTTCACAACCAATCCAATCTTGGCTAATGTAGAAACTGATAACAAATTCTTCTTGATCCCTGGCACAAACAAAGCATCTGACAAATTGAAAGAACTACTGTCAGCAGTAGTCAAAATGATCTTACCAACTCCCATAACAGGATAAGAGGAGTTATTGGCATATGTAATAGTATTCCCTATAGGGGCAGGCTCGAGTGAAGAGAAGAAACTGCACTGCGAGGTAATATGTTTGGTCACTCCACTGTCAAAGTACCAAACAACTAAATCTACTACAGACATGCAGTGCTCATGAGAAGATGGGTCAAAACTGCAAACAGTAGTAAACACCCATTCTTCATCTTGCACAAGATTAGCAGACTCTATTTTCGATGTAGAGGCCACTGCAACAACCATTCCAGCCTCCTTTTTCTTTGCCTCTTTAGCAGCTAGTTTTGGACAATTCTTTATGATGTGATCATTCCCTTTACAGTACTTGCAAAACAATTTCTGGTTTTCTGATTTCTTCTCATTTTTATCTTCCTTCTTTGAATGTGCAGCATTTGTAGATTTCTGCTTATTAGTTGAAGAGCTCCATTTTCCTTTGCCCCTTTGACTAGCAAGGAAAGCTTGATCTACAACATGCATAATGGGTCTATTCTGCCTGGACTGATCATCTTGCAACAAAATAGAGACTAACTCCTCAAACGACAAGGCATTTGGATTGCCTTTCATCATTAACTGAAGAGTAGAAGCAAAACTTTGATATGAATTAGGAAGACCATTCAAAATGGTCTGCACAAGTGAGCTATCTAGTATAACCTCATCAATAGAAATCAACTATTCCTTCAAGTCTTTGATCTTCGTTAGAAAACTGTCCATAGAATCACAGCACTCTCCAACTGTTTTCAGAGATAAGCAACACGAGTCTCATTCCTAGCTTGGTACAATGTTGTAAGTGTATCCCAAGCATCCTTAGCTGTTCTGCAAGAGCCAATGTGAGGAATAATGGCATGTTTGATAGACAAAGCTATCAATGCATGTGCTTGAGCATCTCTGCCATCCCAACGAATCTGCTCTACAATAGGTGTAGCAAAAACTGTAGTACGAACAAGAATATGCAGAATATCATCATCTTCGACACCTTCTTCCTCAACTTTTGTACTTGCAATTGTAACAATTGCAGGTGTGATAGGACGCTTTTCAACACCCTACACAATGTTCCACAGTCCTTTTGCAACTAATACATGTCACATCATATAAGCCCATAATGGGTAGTTGGTACCATCCAACTTATCCTCAACAGCCAACATACGGAATACATCACTCCTTTCAGCCATGGTCGGTGACTAAAATACCTTGATGTAGAAAATTGAATGTATCTCAAAAAGTTGAACAGGATTGTGCTAACGAATTCCAGTAGACCTGTAATAGACTTTGAGCTGCTTATACTAGCGAACCAAAACTGGTATATACCTTTGGCACAAAAAGACAAAATAGCCTACACAAGCACTGTGATAGTGCGTTCGGAGACCGAAACGAGCTCAGATCGCGATTTCGACACCACATAGCGAAGCTGTTTTGATCTCGGAAACACCATGAGTATGCCCACCAAATTTTGTGCAAATCTGAGACTGCAACTGGAGGAGTGTCGACGGTGCCCTAGATGAAGCGACGACCTGCTCTAATACCAATTGTTGGAGTTAGACGTCTGTGGAAGCAGGTGAACAGAATAAGGAAGAAGAAGAAGCTTGGAGCACAACACACAATATTGAATGTATTACTAGAGAATGTACAAAGATAAGTAGCCCATTAGGGCTTTATGCATATATACAAGCCGGGAGATAAAAACCTCCTAAAGAGGGAAAAAAGTGCCCCGCTGGTGCTAATGTGTTCACACACATCACTACCTAAATATATCAACATATTGCATATGTACATGTCCCAAATGAATTGAGGACAAAGCTTGATCCAAAAGCAGAAAAATGTGTCTTCATTGGATACTCCCTTGAGCAAAATGGATATAAATGTTGTAAGCCACTCACACGACACTTAAAGATGAGCAGAGATGTGATATTTGATGAAATGTCAAGATTCTATGCAGATGCCAAATAAGGACTGAATCTTGAACCAAAGAAAATGCTGAAAAACCAAGTGCAAAATCTCAAGTTTTGAGTGGACCGGATGCATCACCAAGCAATAGTTCCAACTCAAATCCATGGAGTGGAAGATTGCGTGGAAATTTTAGTCTAACAAATTCATCAAATACATCCAAGAAAGGTAAAGAAAAGCTTTTTGCTGGTAGTAAAACATGTGCAAGTTTTGAAGACGTTGATGGAGATTCAAGCGGTTCAGAAAAGAGTCTTGATGAGGAACTTGGATTGCCCTCTATGAAGACTCTAGGAGTAAGAAGGGCACATGCAGATGATACAAGGAGAAGTGACCCAAGACCAAGAAGATCTAGGAGGATGCAGAATTCAGTGCAATGATTGACGTATGACAGTTATATGGGTCATCATTGTGCCTACATGACAAAGGTAATACAAGATGCTAAACCTTCTTGCTTTGAAGATGCAATTGGAATTGTAGATTGGGAAAAGCTATGGATGAGGAGATGGCTCCACTTTATGGAAATGATACATGGAAGCTGGTTCCATTGCCACAAGGAAAGAAACCCATAGGTTGCACATGGGTTTATAAGGTAAAGCATAATGATGATGGTAGCATAAGGAGGTATAAAGCACCATTGGTAGTTAAAGGATATGCACAGACATATGGAATTGATTATGAGGACCCTGTGGCTAAAATGTCTATTGTCTAACACTTGTTGCATTAGCTACAGCAAAAGGATGGACTTTGCATCAAATGGATGCGAAGAATGCTTTCTTACATGGTGAGTTACAGGAAGAAGTATATATGGACCAACCACAAGGATATGAAGATTCAAAGCATCCAAAATATGTTTGTAGGTTTCAAAAGGCTTTTTATGGGCTGAAGCAAGCCCCTCGCATGGCATGCAAGGATTGCTGATTACTTAACCAGCATTGGGTTTTCTATGTTGTTGGCATACAAAGCAACAAAGGAGTCATGCACAATACGGCAACAAGGCCATATCATTTTTTCCCATAGATTATGTACAACCCAAGTGATTTTAATCACTACACAAACATTGTAAATCCCGTTTTTGGTAGATTAGACTCCATTTTGTGCAAGCCGAGGAGTCCTCGAGCTTGAGGAGTATTAGAAGTACCATCGTACCAAATTTCATAATTTTTAGACTTCGTTTGAGCCCTCAAATAAGCCCTGGAACCTAATTTTTAACTAGGCCGGACACTAGGTCTGGACAGGGCCAAAAGCTAGTCAAAAACTATAAAAAGAGCTAGAGAGCTCATTTTTGGGGTTAGATTGTAATTGAAACGAACATGTAAGAGCATTTTGAAAGTAATCTAAAAGCTCCATTGATTCTCACTCTTTGTCTTACCGTGTGTGCGCGTGTGTGTGTATGTGTATGCATGCTAGTGTGCTTCTCACTCACGCACTTGTGCCGCCACTTGCTCGAGGTCTTCATACCATCCTCACGTCTTCCCGGATTGACGTTAAAGGAGGTGCTACTCATCATTGAGCTACACCAAATTTTGGCGCCGTTGCCGGGGATCGAGCTTTGAGGACGAGCGTGTGATGGTAAGACGTAGAGTTGATGCGTTGGAGTTGTAGGTATTTTCTTCACTCTCATCGGTTTTCTTTTACTTTCTTCACCATCTTCATCATCATCATCATCACCATCTCCCACGTCCATCTCCATCATCGCGAAAATTTCAGTTTTTTGACTATATCCCCACCTCCACCTCATTTCCCTCATTTCACTTGTGAGAGAGAGCGAGAGAGCGAACTTGCATGTGCTGTTTTTGCATGTTTTCTGAGCTATTTTGCAGGTTTTTGCTGTATCATCATCCCCAGCAGTGTGCGCAGGTACGACAGGCTCTGCACAGGTCCCGGGACGACAGCCTCTGTCTATCGCGACAGACAGAAAATCTTAACATTTTGTGAATGCATGTTTATCATTGTAACCTACACCTTGAGGGCACTCTAGATCACTAGAAGTTTTTCAAAAATTTGCATTTTTTCAGTCTATCGCGACAGACACTGTTTATCGCGACAGACACCGTCTATCGCGACAGACAGAAACCCACGACAGACAGCGTCTATCGCGACAGACACCGTCTATCGCGACAGACAGAAATCCACGACAGACAGCGTTTATCGCGACAGACACCGTCTATCGCGACAGACAGAAATCCGCGACAGATACCGTCTATCGCGACAGACACCGTCTATCGCGACAGACCGAATTTCACGACAGACACTGTCTATCGCGACAGACACCGTCTATCGCGACAGACAGAAATCCGCGACAGATACCGTCTATCGCGACAGACACCGTCTATCGCGACAGACCGAATTTCACGACAGACAGCGTCTATCGCGACAGACACCGTCTATCGCGACAGACAGAAATCTGCGACAGATACCGTCTATCGCGATAGACACCGTCTATCGCGACAGACCGAATTTCACGACAGACAGCGTCTATCGCGACAGACACCGTCTATCGCGACAGACAGAATTCCGCGACAGATACCGTCTATCGCGACAGACACCGCCTATCGCGACAGACAGAAATCCACGATAGACACTGTCTATCGCGACAGACACCGTCTATCGCGACGGACAGCCCCCACGATAGATTGCGTCTATCGCGACAGACACCGTCTATCGCGACAGACACCGTCTATCGCGACAGACAGAAATCCACGATAGACACCGTCTATCGCGACAGACACCGTCTATCGCGACAGACAGAAATCCACGATAGACACTGTCTATCGCGATAGACACCGTCTATCGCGACAGACAGAAATCCACGATAGACACTGTCTATTGCGACAGACAGCCCCCACGATAGATTGTGTCTATCGCGACAGACACCGTCTATCGCGATAGACAGGCATTTTCGGCAAAAAATTAAGGAGTGAATTTTTGGAAATTTAGGCTAAATTTTGGGCATATTTGCACTTTCATGTACTCATCTACTTACGAAGGCCTTAGAAAATGCATTAAAACCCCCGAAAGGTTCTGTTTGTCTAGTAACCCCCTAAACCCTGAACGGTCATAACTTTTTCATATGAAATCCATTTTTTGAGCTCTAGGGCTTGTCGGAAAGCTCGTGACATATACTACACGCCCTCAACTGTTTTTTATAAGAATACCGCGTTGATTTTCAGATAGGATATTTGGAAGTTGACACACAGAGGGGTAGGAACACCAAGGGAGCTCTAGAGGAAATTTCTAGCAATACAAAAGGGAGAACAAGGGTCATTAAAAAAGTGTCTGAAATAAATTGTCTGTCAATTGAAAGATCTACTTGGAGCTAATCTTGGGATTTATGCAGGCCTATTTAGAAGCAATTGAGAGTATCCAAGCAAGGGTGTGGCACACGCTTGAGAATCAACTTCTCGGGCACTAAAGAGCAAGGTTCGGCAAGAAAGGTCGGAATATTCTCAACTCCTCTTCGTCAATTCCTAGCCTAGGCTAAGAGCGATTAGAAGTAGGAGTAAGTCAGGGCGACGATAGGCCACTATCAAGTTGAAGACTACCTAAAAACTCAAGTTCAAGCTAAAAACTTAATCTCTGTACTGTCGACAACATAAAGGAAAGAACCTAACGTGGAACGATCAACCTGAAAGTACGAAGAACATTCAAGTATTCCTGACGACGTAATAGCAGACAAGACTTTAAACACGAGGAATAACTAAAAAGAATCAAGTGACTGGTACCAATTGATCGGCAACGAGGTTGTACTCTGGGCAAAAATTTGGGCTAATCAGTTAGGCATATGAACCTTAGATCAGGACGACACCTAGTAAGAGAGAGACAAAGCCTTAGGTCTTCAGAGGCTAGTGTCAACCTCACTGCTAGGTCCTGGGCCCAGCAGTTGAGCCACCACTCGAACTACCCTCGCTCTGAGACCAGTGAGTCAGAGATGTCTCAAGGTATGGACAGACCTACGGGAAGTTCAGGTGTGCCTTATTTGTACAGGGTGGAAGGCCCTTACAAAACACAGTTGGAATACCTTAGGACCAACCGATTAGGTGCGAGTATCTATGAGGACGGCCTAGGAAGATCTGTGGTCCAGATTAAAAACCCTGATCAATCCATTGGACTAGAACACCCAACTGTCAAGTTTGAAAATGGTGCATACCTGGACAAGGAAGGAACCATATACGTAGTCACCAGTCATCCAGATAGGACAGATGAATTTGGAAATGTAATTTCAGAAGCGGACTTAGGTGACTTGGAACAAGGAAACATGGGAGTGGAACCTAGAACCCCTCGAGGTAAATCAGTTCTCACTAGGATTATCACGCCTGAGTGGGTCCCCCAAGATAACAAGTGCATAGATTTGCTTCTCAATCGAGAGACGGACGAAGCCTTTTGGAGGTATAAACCGGATCATCCAATTGATATAGGAACAATCATGATCTATGAGTTTAAGGATCCAGATAGCCCAGGTAGAGTGACCTACTTAGACCACACTTCGGAGAGGATCCTTGTGGTGACAGAAAATGATAGGCATGCTTACACTTGGAAGGGCGAATTCATTTTCCCCCAACCAAGATCAAATGTATCCTATGGTCACCCAGGGGCGGGAACTTCCCAAGCTCATGGTACGCAAAGAGACAGAAGTAGAGAGAGACCAGAAGTAAGTTTTGCCAACCCAGTGGGCAGAGAAAGAACGAGAACGGAGACGAATAGGGTAGAACCTGAGATGCTTAGAGCCCACAGGAACCAAAGAAATGTAGATGGATTCCCTCTGCCGAGGCCTAGAGAGCACACAAGAACTTTGAGACCCACCCAGCTAGTTAAGTCCATGAAGAATTACTTTGACGGCACAGGAGATCCCTATGATCATGTGGCGGAGTTCAAGCAAGTCTTGCGAGCTGAACAAGTTGAGGATCTATTCACGCAGTACAATGCTTTCGGTCTAACCCTGAGGAATACGGCACTTACATGGTTTCAGCCATTGGATGAGCGCCAGTTCAGGAGCATAGACCAACTCCTAGAAGCATTTATTATTGAGTTCTCCAAGAGTGGCATAAGACACAACACCTCCTCACTGATTCACAGCTTCAAGCAAACCCCTCAAGAGACTGTGAGACTTGCAGGAAGAAGATTTAGACAATATCTTGAAAGGTGCCCTATTTCGGAGCTACCCACATCTGCTAAACAAGTAGCCTTATTCCTTGATGGACTGCTGAGTCCAAAATTGAGATCCTACGTGTATCTGAAAGACCCTAGGACTATAGAAGAGTGTGTACGTATGTGCATTGACATTGAAGACAACCTAGGAGAAGAGCTAGAGCTGTCCAAAATTTACAAAGATTCAGATAGTGCATCTAGTCAATCTTCCACACAAGCCACATCAATTGAGGAACTGGCCAAAAAAGTAGCTCAGAAATTAGGTGTGACTAGCAAACAAATTCCAAGGTTTGCTCCTGTGAAAAGGTGCTATACATGCGGTGGTGACCATATGGCGAACGTCTGTCCCATTATGGCTCAACCCCAAGTAAACCCTAGTAGCCAGTACTACACCATAGAACGGAGATACACCAACCACACCGCACAAGATTGCCCATACAACAAGCAGGCGGTTAGGCAACCCTACCCTCAGCCCTACCAACAAGGCAGATACCAGAACCAGTACCCTCCACAACCATATGGCAGGCCACAACAAAATTTCCAACCTCAATATCAAAGGCCTCAGCCTGTGCTAGCACAACAACCCCCAGCCCCAGCTAATGTGATTCCGGTAAAGTATACTGCTGCAGAAGAGAACCTGAATAGAGCTATAGTCCCTGTAACATCCTTGCTTTCTGAAAGTGACCCGAGTGACCATAGTTTTGATTCTACACATGTTGATAGCCCCCAGGCCTACTACATGCAGTCTCCTGAGCATGGTGAGTCCTATTATAGCGAAGAGACAAACGAACCGAGTTGGGAATCAGATTACACGAACGTCATGTACGCAAACCCCAATCCTAGGCCTCAATCTAGGCAAGTCAGACCTCCATTCCCAAGAGGACCGTGCTACAGATGCCAAGGTGATCACCTCATTCGTGATTGTCCCTTACCTCCGCCTACACAAACTCAGTCCGTGACTATTCAAGGCTTTTGCCAAGACTGCGGAAAAGAGCATCTCTTACGAGATTGCCCAAAGAACCCCAATAGCATGCCAAAAATCACCCCTATCAACGTTGTTGGGTTAGTGGTAGACTCCTCAGGAAGTGTCACTTCCACTGCACCAGTACAGGTAGTCACTAGGGCTCAGGCATTGCAGCAAAACCAAGGGGTAGGCCAGGAAAAGAGCCCAGATGCTAGCGATACTGAGAGCCAAAATAAAAAGAGAACAAGAGCTTGGAAAGATAGCCGCGAACGCATGAAAAGGCAATGGGCAAAGAAGATGAGTGAACTTGAGGAAAGTCTACGAGAAACCAAGGCTAAAATCATAGAGATCACGTCTCAACCGCACTCTCACACATTCCCACCGCTACCATCCCCATCACCCTCCATCCCTTCACCCTCTAAGACAGCCCACGCAACCCACCCACCACCCCAAACAGGATCAGTATTAGCTGATCCCACGCCCGAAGACATAGACATGATGCTTAAGGCATATCAGGCCAGAATCCAAGAAGGGCCAAACGTCACGGATCATGACAAGTGCTATCCTAGAGCTGACCTAGAGATAGAAAGAACCAAACTATGCGCGAAAATGGTCGCATTGGCTCAGACTATGTTTGAAGCCAGTCGCCTTTTCAATTACTCAGGCTCAGCCAAAACGCAATTACACTTGGATGGATTCCTAGAAAAGTTAGAGAGGATAATTGCAAGATCTGCCAAGGAAGAAAAAAATCAAGAGGGAGAGAAAGCAAGCAATAACATGAACCATCCCCCATCGGAAGTTTATGTGGCCAATTCCACTAAACCAGACAACTTCCCCTCCTTAGAAAGAATAGAGAGGCTAATTGCACACTCAGAAAAGGAACCTGCCCCTCAAAGGAAGGAAAGGGCGAGAGAACGGATAAGCCAGCCTCTTCAGGAAGCCCATGTGCCTCCTCAAGAAGCTTATCTTCCCCCCCAAAAGGCAGGTGAGCCTCCCTCGAAAGCTCAAGTACCTCCACAGGTTGCCTACATTCCTTCTCAGGGAATGTGTGAGCCTGTTCGGAAAAGTAATAGAATAAGTAATCCTCCCCAAGAAGCTTGTGCTCCAGCCATTTGCGAGAACGAGGAGAGAGTCAACAATAGAATCAGCCCTCCTTCACAGGTTGCTTATGCGCCCAATTCTACGGAGCCAGACACTTCTTCTTCCATGAATCGGTTTGCACCAGACTTCCTACGAGAGATTCAAGAAGACAAATGGGATAACGAAAGCGAGGTCGCCCCTCCTTTTGAACTTGTGGACGATGCACACGACCAATTCCCACAAGACATCCCATCTATTTACGGGGAGCATGAGAGTGTTCAGTCTCACGAGAGATTAGACTTTGAGTCTAATTCCATACAAGAGCTACCCCACTTCACAGGCCCATGGGAAGCAAAGTCCACATGTATGAGAGCACCCACAGTCTTGGTAAGGAACGACGACTCAGTCATACCTAAGAACACAGAGGTAGTGAAGAACACTAACGTGCAGTGTAATCTCAAGTTAGAAGAGCTACTCAAGGTTAGACCTGAATTATGGAAACATGTAGCCAAACAAGTACCAGAGATAGCAAAACCTCGTTCCCAGGTAGGATCCCATAGGACAGTGCCAGAAATTCCCCTGGATAAAATAGGAGATATGTGTGAAGGTGAAGAAGGGAACACCTATCTTCCCATCACCTACCAGGAGTACACCACCAAAGCGATTTTGGACTCAGGTGCAGGAGTTGCAATTGCCACCACCTCCTTATGGAAGCGTTGGGGCAAGCCAGCACTCAGGCCAACGAGGATGAAATTGCAAATGGCCGATGGTCACATAGAGAGACCCCTAGGATTGCTAGAAGGAATAACCCTCACCACTTGTGGTGTCGAGTTTGAGCATAGTTTTGCTATATGTGACTTCAGCAAAAATCATGCCTATGAGATGATTTTGGGAAGACCATTCATGCGACAGTTGCAAGTGGTACAGGATTGGGGGACCAATTCTTTGTACCTGCAGCACTTAGGTGTTACAACCAAAGTCAATCTCAAGGATTATTCTCATAGAGATGTCCCTCCTATCCAGTGGAATCCCATCCATAGAGCTAAAGATGACACAGAATCGGTGCATTCCATAGGGTTTGGATCCTCATGGATGCACGAAGACACCCACTTATGGATGTGCAAGGTAGCAGTAGAAGAAGAGAAGAGAGAGAAAGCCAGAGAGGTAGGTGCAAAAGAAACCCATAGATCAATCCAAGACCCAGCCTATGCACCTGTAGTTTTTCCAGACGAAGAATTTGAACCTCACGGTTGGGCGGAAATTTTAGCAACAATGGACGTAGCCATCAATGAAGAACAATGGACACCTCACTGTGATGAGGATGGCTATGACATTTCAGTCTTCTCCATAGAGCCAATCATGGGAGAGGCAGTTCTAGAAGAATGCGAACCTAGCCCGGATGCATTTGAGGATGCAAGTGACTCCGATCTAGAGTCAATCATTATGGACCCACCATTTGCATCAGATGAAGAATATTTCCATGAAGTGGAATTTCAACCTCAGAAGCATGGAGAGGTTACAAATGATGTAAGATTAGCAACACATATGACCTCGAAGGAAGAAGGAAAGAAACGAAAAAAGAAAGAAGTCTTACCAGAGGAGGAAGAATCTTTGTTTGAGGTCCCAGAAAATTTTAAGAAGTATGAGATAGATGACAGGAGAGTCATGATAAGAATGCCTAAACGAGAGGCACAATCAGGAGAGGCCTATGATAACAAAGAAACCACCAAGAAAATAGTAGTGGCCATAGAAGAAGGAGAGGAGAGATGCACGTATATAGGCCATGACCTGACAGAAGAAGAAGAGCACGAATTGATTGCCTTGCTAAGAGAATACAGAGATGTATTCGCTTGGAGTTACAAGGATTTGAAAGGTGTTGACCTGGACATATGCTCACACACCATCCCCATGACGTCAGATGCCAAACCCTCTAAGCAAAAGCCCTATACTTATAACGATAATTACGCTGCTAAGATCAAAGAAGAGATAGATAGATTGGTTGAAGCTGGATTTATCTATGAAATTGAGCACACTGAATGGGTATCCCCCATCGTGGTGGTGCCCAAGAAGAATGGCAAGCTGCGTGTGTGCATTAACTTGAAAAAGGTTAATGCCGCCACGATTCGAGATAACTATCCGCTTCCCATCACAGAACATCTCTTAGAAAGAGTGGCAGGCAAGGAAGTGTACAGCTTCCTTGATGGATTTTCTGGCTACAATCAAGTAGCCATAGCTCCAGAGGATCAGCATAAGACAGCCTTTGCCACAGAATGGGGCATTTTTGCTTTTAGAGTAATGCCATTTGGGCTTACCAATGCACCAGCCACCTTCCAGAGGCTGATGTGCCATGTGTTTAAGGAGTTCCTGAGGAAGAGTTTAGAAGTCTATGTTGATGATCTTTGTGCTCATTCCAATGTTAGACAAACTCATATTCCTGAACTCAGACAAATCTTTGACAAATGTAGAGAATATCAAGTCTGCCTGAACCCAGAAAAGTGCGTTTTTATGGTCAGGCAAGGTAAGATTCTAGGACACATAGTGTCAAAGAATGGCATATCTACCGACGAAGAAAAAGTGAGAGCCATAGCAGAGCTACCTAGGCCAAAGAATGTCAAGGAAGTACAAGCTTTCATGGGGCGTTGTGGTTATTATCGACGATTTATACACATGTATGCTGTCATTGCAAAGCCCATGTACGGACTTCTGACAAACTTTGAGTGGACAGATGAATGTGAGAATTCCTTCCAGGAGCTTAAACGAAGATTATGTTCAGCACCAATCTTGACCACACCAGATTGGAATAAGCCATTCCATGTTCATGTTGATGCATCCAATTACGCTATTGGATGTGTGCTTGCACAACCTACTGGTGAAGGTAATATGGATCTTCCAATTGCCTATGCCAGTAGACAATTGAATGCGGCTGAACGGAATTACACCACTACAGAGAGAGAAGGCTTAGGCATGGTATATGCAGTTAAGAAATTTAGACACTATTTGCTTGCAAATAAGTTTAAATTTTTTACTGATCATCAGGCATTATTATATCTTGTAAACAAGCCATGCAATACAGGAAGATTAGTGAGATGGTTTCTCTTGCTAATGGAATATGACTTTGAGGTTGTGGTAAGAAAAGGTAGGACTCATTTGAGAGCAGATCACCTCTCTAGACTCACATCCGGAGAAGCCCCACAAGGAGTGTCAGATGACCTTCCTGATGCTTACTTGTTTAATTTGGAAGTTGTACCGCAGTGGGCTAAGCCATTGGTACCAGTATTGACATACGGGCCTAACCACCCTGTGGTAAACACACGGAACAGAGAGGTTGTAAAAGCCCAAAAATACCACATCATGGCAGGAAGCATGTACAAGCACACAGATCAAGGGATCTTGGCTTGTTGCGTAGAAGAGGATGAGTATGCTAAATGGTTGCAATTAGCACATGTAGGTGCGTTAGAGCAACACCATTCAAAGCAACGAACTTTACAGACTCTAAAGAGATTCGGAGTGCACTGGCCAACTATGGAAGCGGATGTCCAAAAGTTGTGCAAGGAATGCCCAATCTGTTGCACTAAACCACCGGTGGAACATGCCACTCTCTATCAAGTATCCATTGTGCCAGATTGGAGTGAACCTCTAGTATCATTCCTGAGGACAAACACATTCCCTTCAGACATGACTCTGGCTAGGAAAAGGAGTTTAGAACAAGAAGCTTTGGATTACTCACTCATAGGTGATAATCTATATAAGCGCGGTAAAGATGGTTACCTGAGGTTATGTGTCCATGAAAGTGAATATCTCAAGATCTTGGAAACTGCTCACCAAGGGGTAGCAGGAGGACACTTTGGACCAGATCGGGTGATCAAGGCAATAATGTTTGCGGGCTTCTGGTGGCCTACCCTTCACATGGATGCACATACCTATGTGAAACGGTGTGATGTCTGTCAGAGGACCCAGTATCCTATACGCAAAGATGAGATGCCACTGAAACCTATGATGGGTGGACGTGCATTCTCTAAGTGGGGAATAGACTTCGTAGGTCCTATTAATCCCCCAGCTAAGGGTTCTCATGCAGAATACATCATTGTGGCAACAGATTATCTCACCAAGTGGGTAGAGGTAAAAGCTACAACCAAGAACGATGCTCAAACAACTGCCAAATTCTTGTTTGAGAATGTATTCACGAGATATGGACTACCTATAGAGCTTGTTAGTGATAGAGGCACTCATTTCTTGAATGAAGTTATTGAAAATCTACTCCAAGAATTCTTGGTAATACACAAGAAGTCTACCCCTTATCACCCTCAAGCTAATGGTCAAGCTGAGAGCACTAATAAGATTTTATGCAATGTACTGACAAAATTAGTGAACACTAAACGCTCTGACTGGGACAAACAGCTACACCATGCTGTTTGGGCATACCGAGTTGCCTACAAAACGGTACTCCAAGCCACCCCCTTTCAGATGGTATTTGGCCAAAACGCTGTGTTACCCTTGGACTTCCTGATCCCTACATTGAGAGTAGCACAAGAGCACGAATGGACAGGTCATGAGCTCTCCTCTAGGATCTTTGACCTTGAACGATTAGGGGAAACGAGACTGAAAGCCGCTGCAGGGATATACGCAGCCAAGAAGAGACAGAAGGCATACTTTGATGCCCACGTGAAGGATAAAGGCTTGAAAGCAGGAGATCTAGTCTTAGTCTATACACTAAAACAACACGCGAGGAAGCTAGAAAAGAGAGGCTACGGACCTATGATCATCAATAGGATCTCCACGAGCAGAGCAGTACAATTGGCCACATTAGAGGGTGATGTTCTCCCAAATTATATTAGCGGTTGCAGAGTCAAGTTGTATCAGGAACCCCTCACGGAGGAAATGCTCAGTCGACTCAACACTGCTAAGAAACGCAAAGAGGAAGAAAAGCGAGTTCGAGAAGAAGCTCAAGCTGAAGCTTTAGAACGCATCAGAAGGATGAAATTGCGAAGGCAAGGTAGAGATCAGCCTGGAGCGAATGACTATGCAGACCAAGGATTTCCTATGGCCATGTGTGAAGTCGCAGGAACAAGCTCGCATAGGATAATTGATAGACGTCCTTTCGTAACCTTAGATATAGGACAAGGAAAGAGTGCAAGGACCGTAAGAGCCTTGATTGACTCAGGTGCAGCCACTAGTGCTGTTAAATTGTCTTACTGCCAAGAATTACAATTGACTGTCAATCCTGTGGAAGCATATCTTATAGGATTGGGAGGAGTGGAAACCCCTTGCATGGGCGAGGCGGAACTTCCCCTTTACATTCATGATGAGGCAATGACAGTTAAAGTACTGGTGTGTCAAGATGAGGATCTCACTGAACCTCTAGTCTTGGGTCAAGATTGGATCTATGACCAAGCAATTAACTTAAACCTAAGAAGTGGACTTCTCCAGGTTTGGGTCAATCATAGTCGAGTTACAGTAGAATTAGACAATGGAGCACTCAAGGAACTAGGAAAGGCACAGACTCCTGGTCCTTCCAGGGGTACACATGAAGATGACCATGCTGTTCTTGTTCAAAACCCTGTGTTGCAGAGGAATGATATTTGCAAAAAAGGAGTCAGGGAGGCAACGGAACTCCCTTCTTTTCCAAAGGCCAGAAGGAGGCAGCAACCAAAGGCGGATCACAAGCAGAAGAAGCCGAGTACTACCTATGTCCGAGATCAAAAGTACCTGCGCAGCAGAATGTCCCAAAAAATAAACCAGGTGTGGGTGCGGAAAGGCGAACGACCGGGTGCACCACCGTCAACTACACGGGCAAAGCCTCTTATTAGTAACCAACAACACGACGCTAATAAGAAGTCTGTCAGAAATTCTTCTGCTAAAGTAAAATCTATTTGGGTGCCCAAGAAGTCGATGAAGGCAAGCCCACAATCTAGACAAATTTGGGTGCCTAAGGCTTGCTTAAGGGCACAAGTAGTTACGCCAAGGCCACAACCTATGCAGCATAACCCATCTACGAGTACAACCAGTATTCCCTCGTGCTCAACACTTAGGAACACACCAAGACCCATGAGCATGCATGTAATCACTTATAAGTGGGTCCCTAAAAGGCCCCATTCCCAAACAGCGACACCGACACAGCTCTCTGGAGTCTCTACGAAACCGAAAGCAAAGCCCATCCACTGCATTTGGCAGTCTAAGATCTGTAATAAACCCCCCGACCCCGATTTGTAAATTCACCCCACTTACTAACGGCATTAGTCTCCTAGGAATACACAAACGTTAACTACACTCACTGTCTTCGTGCACTTACTAACCACTAACTCACCATCTACCTCATGTTAATGTTGTAACGGGGACAACAACGGATTTATTCTGTCCATTACGATGTTAACACATGATTCTATATTCTCACAGAATCAGAAGGCAAGAAGAAAAATGGCAGAAGCGACAGGTTCAGGCTCACAAGTAGGGATCCTTACTGCAGGAATTGATGTGGATAGCCTACCCGTGGATGTGCCCCCGACTGAACGACCAGTGGAGATGCAACACCTTCAGCAACTCCCGGTGCCAGACCCACCTACAGGAATCACGGAAAGAGTCCATGCCAACTCTCATTGGTTCAATGGCATGCCCGGTCCATTAGGAGAGGCTAAGTATATCTGGGAGTCTAAATGCGAGTATGACAGATCATGGGTGCGTTTCCAATTTTTCTCCAAGGAGTTCGAGACTTTACAGAACACCGAAGACCTCCAGATCATATGGCAACGAGCAGGGTTGGCGGAATATTTTGAAGCCCCACTACCTAAACCCGATCTCCTCCCATGTTACTATTTGGTCTCCACATTACAAGCTAATGAAGATAAGGACCAACCCGGATCATTTGTTCTTCCCTCATTGCTGGGCAACAACGAGTTGAAGAGATTTGAACTCACTGTGGAGTTGGTAAGCGATGCGTTAAATATGCATGGCACGCATGTGCCCTCAGAAAAGGATGCTCTCGTTCCCACCAACATGAAGGACAGGAAAGTAGTGAAGATGAAAGACATGGCAGCACTCACCCCAAATGTGTCCATCCCTCTCCGAATGTGCATGCAACATTTCGCCTTCCCCGGTCAAGACCGATTCACGCAACCACACAAGAAGATCTGGTTTGCTCTCTACTTGGCGGAAGCAGGTGCGTTACCTATTAAGCTACCAGTGTGGATTATAGATCAGTTGTATGAAGCGAACAAACGGGCTTCTAGGAAATTAGTGGTGAACGGATGCTGTGCACTCACACGCATCATTTACCGATGCTTGGCATATGATGTCCCCATTGAGCGTGCCTTAACTTGGGCACAATTACAAATGTTTAAAAGGCTCAAGACATCCACACATCAGTCCAAGCGCATGAGGGGCGCGATCCCGTGTGTCCAGACAAGGGAAGTCCTGACTACTCCTGAGGCATCACCATTAAGAGAGGGCACTGTACCTCCCTTTACCATTAGGATACCCAGGTCGGAATCTGACACTACGACACAACCCACCCCATCGGCTGCTCCTGTTACACCTGAATTCGAATTTGCTGCCACTGGAGAGGCTGAAGGACTGGACCCCCAGGATTTCGAAGCATTCCTACAAAGCACACAATTCTCTGATGCGGAGTTTTATTCAGAGGCAGAGGAGCAGGGCACATCCTCACGAAGAAGAAGAAAGTCTACAGACGGCAGACATGTCCATTGGAGTGACGCTCAGCAAAGCCAACAACACGGACACCCGGAAGAAGAAGAAGCATATGAAGAAGAGACCACTAAAGCCCCAGCATATACAGCAGAACTCCGAAGGCTGTATCAGATTATGGAAAGAGTGCGATCGCAGCAGTTACTCACTGAACAGAGCAGCAGAGTACTTATGACTCAATTGTTGGAAGAAGCGGGAATTGACTCGGAGTACAGGGAAGGTCTCTTATTGATGGCAGAAACATATGGAGTTGTAGAAGCTGTGCGCACTGCCATTCAGAGGCCTTCAGTTCAATATGACCCACGAAGGTTTCAGACACGACCTCGCCCAGGTAAAAATATACAAATTCCGGTTACAGTTGCAGAAGAGCCCACTACTACACCTGAAACTATCAGAACAACCTCCCAGACAGCTAGCCAACAGCACCCAGCCACCCATGAGGAGTCCACCGAACCACTACCAACTACTCCCCCACCATCACCTCCTAGAAGAGAAACAGTAGAAACCACATCGACTACTCAACCCACCGACCCCACCTTCATCTTCCGTACTCCGATCTCCAGTGCCACCCTATTCTCTACCAATGATAATCCCATCTTCGAAGACAACCCCAACACTACACAAACCGCCGAACCCCTTCTAGACCCTGCCCTAGGGCAACCATCCCCAACGCCCTCAGCCACGGGTCATCCTGACCCTAGATCCACATTCATGGGCTTCCCTGCTACCACGCAACCCTTTCAGCCCTCCTCAAATTTACGACCCCAACCCCCGATATCCCTCTCTCCATTTCTACAATCCCTCCAGGACATCTTTGCTAGGGCTTTTCAACCAGGCCCTCAACCATTCCCTGTCTTTTCAGCTCCCCACCCCACTTCACATCTATTCACCACTTCCACACACACACCACCTACCATACCAGTGTATATGGCAGGCCCCACACTAACACCCACTCCTGAAGGGATGGACATTTCACCACCCACGGCACCTCCACCCACGGTTTCACCTCCTCCCATTCCCCCTCCACCAATTTCACCCACACACACAACTTTCGTAGACACATCATTCACTGTCTCCCTTCCCCAATTCCCTTCCCATCCATCTTCCACGGTAAACACCCCCCACTCATCTATAGGTAATGCATTGGACACCATGTTGGGTTGTATATCAAATTTAAGAACAGATTACATTCAGCTCCAGCAACAAAACGCACGCCTGCAAGAGCACTCAGCGACACTACAGCTCCGCCTTGCGGTACTAGAAGAGGAGAACACTCGCCTCCACACACAGTTCCACACCCTCCAAGAAGCCCACAATATATTGGAGGTACAGCTACAGAACGTAGATCAGGAAGCAGTGCAGGTGGTAGAAGGTCACCTACAGACCCAGCTGGAACGCAACTCAAAACTTCAGCGAAATATGGCACTACTTAAACGCCATCTTGCGGCTGCTCAGGAAGAGAACAGACGTCTGCAAATACAAAATCAAGAGAACCTGGAGGCAGCTATTGAGAGCACACCGGGGGCACCCATCAGCCCATCCAAGTTTCAAGCAGTGACCCCCGATAATATCAAGATTATATTGGAAGATTATGCCACGCTGCTCGAAGCACATGATAAGCTATCGGAGGAGCTAGGACAACTGAAGCAGGAACACCAACAAGGACCAACAGCTGCCCCTCCAACCACCCCCTCTACGGCTTCACTTCTCAACGCAGAGGCCATAAAAGATCTCCAGGAACAGGTAACTGAATTGCAAACACGCCTACTACAATATGAGAGGCCATCTTCCCCTCCGGAGGCTCCCACGGACGAAGAAGTTGTGCAAATTCCTGTGGAACAAACGTTTGATGAAGAATATGATCCGCAACCATTCCCAGGAGGCCAACAAACAGAAGAAGCACAGGACACGTTCGAGGCACCAAGGCCCCCATGGTTACGACAAGTGGAGGAAATAGGGACCTCGCATGAAGAGCGCACTGTAGTGCAAAATCAGGCTATGAGGGTCATAGAGGAGACTGTTTTACAATCAGATTACTTCAAGAACTTGTCATCGAGATGCCTGATTCTCTCATCGGAACTCCAGTACAGGCCATATTATATTATCTTGGCTGATTATAATGCAGAAATACAAAGAGTCACGGGTCAGATTCCTACTTTTGCGACCCAATTTCAACCCGAAGACCTTCCTCCAGAGGTGCGAAAAGGCAAGATTCGTCAACCAACATGGCGGCAGAAACTTTTAGAGACCTATCCAGAAATGCTACGCACATGGAACAACGCGCCGTTGCACCTCCTGTACAACCCATGCTACGGTCCAGTCCCCCGCCGCAGGTCGTGGAAGGCATTTAATATCAAGGTACAGAACAATGCGCAATGCAAGGAATGGCTGAACTACCCGTACATCGCGCCACCACAAGGACCACCATCGGTAGCATATATGATGGGAACCATTCGCCACTGGATGCCGCGCTTGAAGCCCATGCCAGATGTAGCAGCGCAAATGATGCTTAAAATCTTAGATATGATGCAGCCGCACCACAGGTACGTCTTCCGGGGTTTAGCAATGGAAATTACGACTTGGTGTATGACATGAGCACCACCCCCAGTATCCGTGTGGCTTACGCTTGGTATGCGCGCATCAAATACCTCCCCGCCTGCTACAAACAGACCTTCGAAGAAATGTTCAGATCAGGTTTCTGGGAGTATCACTCGGAGATTTTCGCACCAAAGCTGACACATCTGCTTCAACTGTTTGCTTGTGAACAAGCAATGTATTCAGAGTACTACACCACCCCGCAACCAGAAACCCCCGGTGCAATAAATTGGGAGGCATTGGAAGCCGATCTAGCAAGAGGCTTAAGGATAGGAGAACATGAACTGGCCACCAATGTCATCCAATATTACATCGACCACCCGCGCGAACAAAGGTCTGTCAGGGGCGACAGACGCTAGGAAGGGGGGAGTGTTGGCATACAAAGCAACAAAGGAGTCATGCACAATACGGCAACAAGGCCAGATCATTTTTTCCCATAGATTATGTACAACCCAAGTGATTTTAATCACTACACAAACATTGTAAATCCCGTTTTTGGTAGATTAGACTCCATTTTGTGCAAGCCGAGGAGTCCTCGAGCTTGAGGAGTATTAGAAGTACCATCGTACCAAATTTCATAATTTTTAGACTTCGTTTGAGCCCTCAAATAAGCCCTGGAACCTAATTTTTAACTAGGCCGGACACTAGGTCTGGACAGGGCCAAAAGCTAGTCAAAAACTATAAAAAGAGCTAGAGAGCTCATTTTTGGGGTTAGATTGTAATTGAAACGAACATGTAAGAGCATTTTGAAAGTAATCTAAAAGCTCCATTGATTCTCACTCTTTGTCTTACCGTGTGTGCGCGTGTGTGTGTATGTGTGTGCATGCTAGTGTGCTTCTCACTCACGCACTTGTGCCGCCACTTGCTCGAGGTCTTCATACCATCCTCACGTCTTCCCGGATTGACATTAAAGGAGGTGCTACTCATCATTGAGCTACATATGTGTGATGCAGATCACTCACTATATGCAAGGAACGCTGATGATGGCATCACTATTGTGGCTATTTATGTTGATGATGTGATTGTAGTTGGTGATAATGAAGGAAGCATCAAAGAGATAAAGCAACTTCTTATGCAGGAATTTGACATGAAAGATCTTGGTGTGCTACTTGATTCCTTGGGCATTGAGTTTATACATATAGAAACAGGTATATAGATGTCGCAAGGGCAGCATGCCTTGAATATGCTGCAAAAGTATGGTATGGCTGATTTTAAGCCAATTTCTATGCCATTAGATCAGAATTTGAAGTTGAATACTACATTAGGTGAAGCATTGGAAAATGCTACTATGTATAGGAAAATTCTGGGAAGTATTATATATCTCAGAATTACGAGGCCTGATCTAAGTTATACTATTGGATTTGAGTTAGTTTATGCAGTTTCCCAGGAAGCCACATTTTGATGCTCTGAGGTGCACTCTACGTTATGCATTGTGCTACTTTGTATTATGCATTGTTTTATGAGGTTTGGTGTAGATTTTCAAGTTTATGGATACACCAATGCAGATTGGGCTGGTAGCATTCCAGATAGAAGATCTACTAGTGGTTTTCTATTTGCACTTGGGAGTGCAGCTGTTACATGGAGCAGCAAGAAGCAACCACTATTGCTTTGTCAAGTACAGAGGCTGAGTATAGAGGTGCTACAGTGGCAGCATGTGAGGCATCATGGCTGGAGATGCTACTTGTGGATTTAGGTGTGGAAGTGCAAAAGCCTATCACCATTTATTGTGATAATCTTAGCAACATACAGTTAGCATGGAACCCTATTTTCCATGCTAGAACAAAACATACCGAGGTACATTATCACTTCATCAGAGAGAAGGTATTAGTATGTGATATTGATCTTGTTTATGTGAGAACAGATGAACAGGTTGCTGATATTTTCACCAAAGCACTTGGAGCTGAGAAGTTGAAGAAGTTTTGGGAGATGCTTGGATTACACGATATGGCATTGAGCTTGAGGGGGAGTGTTGAGATATCAAGCTCAACATGTGATGATCCAGGATGACAGGTACCAGTTTTTCTTTTCTTTGACATGTATAGTGGTCACGCCAGTATATGTCAGGGATACTTCATTAAGCTTTATTAGATTTATCTACCAAGAGTGATGGCACATTTTTTTTTGCCAGCTCACTCATTCGTGGACATTAGGTTTTTCCTTATGTACTGATCTTTATATATTGCACTTGTTGTATTCTTGTTTTTAGGTCATTCTTGTACATTCCTTTTTATGTAAAAGAAGAAGAAGAAGATTATTCTTCCTTGCCTCAATCTATGTGTGTGCTTCTCCTTGAGAGTGAGAGTGTGTGTGTGAGCTTTCTTCCTTATCTCCTTCCTTGTGACATGATTTACTTATGCATAACTTGGCATGATATTCAATTTTCTATCTCATAGATGAGCATGTTTATGCATTGCCAAAGTGTCAAGCATCAACAGGTGGTTAAGCTCATCTTTAACTACTTGAGTGGTACCTGACTGGGATTGTTTTATCTCAAGGGGGATCACTACTCCCAAATTTACATGCTTTTCTTGACTCTGATTGAGTTGGTTGTGTCACTCTAGCACAATGGTGTGTACCAATGTGAGGAGATACACCTCATAAATGTCAATCCGTGGAGACGTGAGGACCGGTATGAAGACCATGAACAAGTGAAGTGCACAAGTGCGTGAGTGAAAGCACACAAGCATGCACACACATACACACACACGTGCACAAGGTAAGAGCAAAGAGTGGAACAATGGAAAGCTTCGATTACCAAATGAACTCTATTACCAAGATGAAATCTACCACAAGCTAACCTCAAAAATGAGCTCTCCAGCCCTTTTTATAGTTTTTGAGTGGTTTTGGCCCTGTCCAGACCTAGTGTCCGGCCTAGTTAAAAATTAGGTTCTAGGGCTTATTTGGGGGCTCAAACGGAATCTAAAAATTATGAAAATTGGTAGTATGATACATCTAATACTCCTCAAGCTCAAGGACTCCTTGGCTTGAACAAAATGGAGCTGTAAAAATAGAAAATGGTATTTACAATGATATTTAGTGATAAAAATCACTATTTTTATAGGGATTTCTTGTGAAAATTTGACATGTGAATCTTGGAGCTCCCTACTTGCTCCTTCTTCTCGTGTGTTCACTTCCTCGATGCGCTTCCATGCTTTGTCCTTGATCTTGAGCTGCAACACTCCCCCCCCTCTTGAGTTTGTCGTCCCTGACAGACCCTTGTTGTAGTGGTTGTTCCATGTAGTACATTGAGAGGTAGTGCCCTTCATGTGTCAACAGCACCGGTCCATCTTTCCAATGCACCTTGGTCATTTGTCTGGTTCTTCACTTTGTCATTGCTGCCTTTGCATGGACTTCTTCCTTGTATTCCAGCTTGATATTGTCTTTGTGAGCTTTCAAAAATTGTGAGCTACTCAAAAGAGGTTATCACTGTGGATTATGAGTAACTCCCATGGTGCATTGCTTCTGCGCTTGTTGTTGTCACCGTGATGTCCGCTGGTTCGTCCAAAGATGGTGTTCCTTGTTTCCATGCCCAGTACTTGTAACCCAGAAATGATGATGGGTAAATATATTAGTGCATGGGTTGAAAACATTGGGTGCCTTGTGCACGGCCTTGTAATGTGGCCCTATGTATGCGTACTTGGGAAATGCATGGGAAGAAGTATGGTGCAAGAAATTGGGTCTTGAGCGATGTGCTCAAGGGTATGCCGACGAAGAGGGTTCCTAAGGTATCATGGTTATAGTGTTGTTGAAGCATGCATATCTTACCATGTTGAAAGGTCTGTCGATCTTTATCTCCTCGTGTTGTACACCATCATTGTGTTTGACCGCTGGCTTGTCGTTTTGTTGATGGATGGCCTTGCTGCTGGATGAGCTTCTTCAAACGCATGGTCATGTCTCCTCTCTCTCTCTCTCTTTTTTTTTTTTTTTTTTTTGGAACAATGGCATAAAACAAGAAGAAAGGTGTTAGTATCAATAAAATATTGTACATGTGTCACATGTGCCTGGAATTCGCAATTGTATCTATGCACGGTCGTGTAATGTGGCTCTAGATTAATGCATACTTTGAAAATGCATGACCTGAATGGTGCAAAAGACAAGGTTATGCCAAAGGCATATGGTTTGTTGTTGGTTGAGGCTTTTTTATGTTAATTCTAGACTTGATGCAATTTTTGTTTGGAGGTGTCGATTGGATCTCAAAATGAGGTAATCCTCCTGATTGGAACCCATTTTAGAATAGGATTTGACCCTGTAGAGATCACCTCAGGCCACTTCATCTTTGGATGCTTTCCCAACTTTGGTATCCAGTGTGGTTGGTTCGTTGGTTCGGTGGGTGTTGCTAGTGCTTTTGGTTTCCAAACCCATATCCTTATTGATTGTCTGCTTGCTTTGGCAGAAGGGTTGGTTTTTTCTTCTTTTGGTCTTTGTGCTCTGTTCTTACCCTTTTCTCTCCTTGGCTTCGTTGTCGAGACCTTTTGCATGGTGGGGAACATAGGTCGTTGTGTCTGTAAGAGTTGCTTGTGTACCCACATCTATGATCGCCCTTGTTGAGCTGTAGCTAACTTCTTAGGCCCCCAAATTTGCATGTGATGATGGTCGGCCGTCATCAATTGCTTTGGTACCCAAACCTGTTGAAGACCTTGGGATTGAGCTTGTCCTCGTTTCTGGGTGCTTCTTTTAGCATGTTTAGCTTGCTTAGATGGGATTGGTTGTGGTAAAGCTAGTGGTTGTTCTCCTTTTTGTACCCAAATCTGCTTCATGCCTGTAGCTTCTTTCTTCGTGAATTCCATCTGTCGAGTTGATATAGCAGATGTCATTTTTGCTTGCCTCCTTGGTTGGGTTACACTTGCATTAGTATGTGAAGAAGAAGAGAGGTGTGCTGGCCTTTGAGCTTTGGCTTTCATGATTGAGTCCTTGTGCGTCATAGGGTCGGTGACACACACAAAATTTTCTTTACGAAGATTAGTTTCAGGAGAACTAAGAGAATGTGTGACCTTTGGATTTGTGAGCATGCACTTGTCTAATTCTAATGTAATGCATTGTTCATGTACCCAAACTTGAAGAAGTTGACTTCTTAGGTTCAAGTTGACTGCATGGTCATAGATCCAATCTTGACCTAGGACAAGTGGCTCTGTAAGGTCCGCATCATGACACACTAGCATTTTGACTTTTATTGGAACATCTTGAAGGTAGATGGGAAGTTCCACCTCGCCTAAACAAGGGGTTTCCACACCTCCCAATCCTATGAGATAGGCTTCTATGGGCTTGATGTCCAATTACAGGTCTTGGCAGTATGAAAGTCTAACTGCACTAGTTGCTGCACCTGAGTCAATTAATGCTCTCACGGTCTTTGCATTCTTCCCTTGCCCTACCGCTATGGTCACAAATGGACGTCGATCAACTATTTGAGAAGCAGTTCGGTCCGTTTTTTGGCACATGTCCATGTGATATTTTGGAGCTTTTGTGTTGATATCTAGGCCTAATCGTCGTAACTTATTTCTTCTGATGCGCTCTCTCGCCTCTGCTTGTGCTTCTTCTCTAACCCTTAACTCCTCTTCTTTTCGCTTCTTAGCAGTGTTGAGTCTCATTAGCATTTCCTCTGTAAGAGGTTCTTGATATAGCTTGACTCGACAACCACTGATATAGTTTGGTAAGACATCGCCTTCTAGTGTGGCTAATTGAACTGCACCGCTAGTGGAAATTCTATTAATGATCATGGGTCCATATCCTCTTTTTCCCAATTTACGGGCATGTTGCTTTAGTGTATAAACCAACACTAGGTCTCCCTCTTTCAAGCCTTTATCCATGATATGTGCATCAAAGTATGCCTTTTGCCTTTTCTTTGCAGCATAGATGCCTGCCGCTGCTCGTAGCCTTGTCTCGCCTAAGCGTTCTAAATCAAAGATCCTCCAGGATAACTCGTGTCCGTTCCAATCATGCTCTTGTGCTACTTTTAAAGTTGGGATTAGGAAATCCAATGGTAGCACAACATTTTGTCCGAAGACCATCTGAAATGGGGTGGCATTGAGTACCGTTTTATAAGCAACTCGGTAGGCCCAAACAGCATGATGAAGTTGTTTGTCCCAATCAGAGCGTTTGTTATTTACGAGTTTTGTCAATACGTTACATAGGATCTTATTCGTGCTCTCAGCTTGTCCATTAGCTTGTGGATGATAGGGAGCAGACTTCTTGTGTATCACCAAGAATTCTTGGAGAAGATTTTCAATGACTTCATTCAAGAAGTGTGTGCCTCTATCACTAACTAATTCTATTGGTAATCCATATCTCGTAAACACGTTCTCGAATAAAAACTTCGCCGTAGTTTGAGCATCGTTCTTTGTTGTGGCTTTGACTTCTACCCACTTTGTGAGGTAGTCCGTGGCTACAATAATGTATTCTGCATGGGAGTTTCTAGCTGGGGGGTTAATAGGACCTACAAAGTCTATGCCCCACTTTGAGAATGCACGTCCTCCCATCATTGGCCTCAGAGGCATCTCATCTTTTCGAATTGGGTACTGGGCACGTTGACATGTGTCACATTTCTTCACGTAGGTATGTGCATCCATATGAAGAATGGGCCACCAAAGTCCTGAGAATAGAATAGACTTGATTACTCTGTCAGGCCCAAAGTGTCCACCTGCCACACTGCTATGTGCAGTTTCTAAGACTCTCAAATAATCTGATTCATGAACGCACAATCTTAAATAGCCATCTTTGCATCTTCGGTATAGGTTATCACCTACTAAGGCATAGTCTTTAGCCTCCTGCTCCATACTTTGTTTTCTTGCTAGACTTGCCTCCTTGGGGGATGTTCCCGATCTCATGAATTCTACCAATGGAGCACTCCAGTCAGGAATTAACGACACGTGATAAAGGGTAGCATGCTCCACTGGGGGTCGCTCTTTGCACATTGGACAATTCTTCATCCACTCATGAATTTCTTTATCCATACTAGGCCAATACACTCCTAAACGTTTTAGATTTTGCAGTGTTCGTTGTTTAGAATAGTGATTCCCTAGAAATCCTTCATGGGCTTGTTGCAACCAATTACTATGCTCATCATCCTTGACACAACAAGCTAGAACACCTTCCGTGTCTTGTTTATACATGCTTCCTGCCAATATTTGATAGCTTTGTGACTGCACAATTTCATCCCTGTCCGTCTTCACCTTTTTATTTGCGGGTCCAAAGGTTAGGACTGGTACCAACTTATTTGCCCATTTAGGAACAACTTCTAGATTGAACAGATAAGCATCGGGCAATTCATCCGACACTCCTTGCGGTGGCTCTCCTGAAGTGATGCGAGAAAGGTGAGCCGCTCTGAGGTGGGTCTTACCTTGCCTAACAACCACTTCAAAGTCATATTCCATTAGTAAGAGGAACCATCTTACTAAGCGTCCAGTATTGCAAGGTTTATTGACCAAGTATAATAAGGCTTGATGATCGGTGAAGAACTTAAACTTGTTGGCCAATAAATAGTGTCTAAATTTCTTTACAGCATATACCATGCCTAAGCCTTCTCTTTCGGTTGTGGTGTAGTTTCGTTCAGCAACATTCAATTGCTTGCTAGCATATGCTATAGGCAAATCTAAATTCCCTTCACCAGTTGGTTGTGACAGCACACATCCTATTGCATAATTGGATGCATCCACATGTACGTGGAATGGCTTATTCCAATCAGGAGTCGTCAGTATTGGTGCTGTGCACAAGCGTCTCTTCAGCTCATTGAAGGACTTCTTGCATTCATCGTTCCACTCAAAATTTGTCAACAAGGCATAAAGAGGTTTAGCTATGATTGCATACATGTGAATGAACCTACGATAATATCCACAATGGCCCATGAAGGCCTGTACCTCTTTAACATTTTTTGGTCTCGGCAACTCCGCTATGGCTTTTACTTTGTCCTCATCTGTCGATATTCCATTCTTAGAAACAATATGACCTAAGATTTTACCTTGACGTACCATGAACACACACTTCTCTGGGTTCAGACACACTCGATATTCTCTACACTTGTTGAAGATCTGTCTAAGCTCAGGGATGTGGTATCTTCGCTCTTGGGAATGAGCACATAAATCATCCACATATACTTCTAAGCTCTTTCGCAAGAACTCTTTGAAGACATGACACATGAGTCTTTGGAATGTTGCAGGTGCATTGGTGAGCCCAAATGGCATCACACAAAATGCAAAGATTCCCCACTCTGTGGCAAAAGCTGTTTTGTGTTGATCTTCTGGGGCGATGGCTACTTGGTTGTAACCTGAAAATCCATCAAGGAAGCTATAAACTTCCTTGCCTGCAACACGCTCCAATAAATGTTCAGTGATTGGAAGTGGATATCTATCTCTGATTGTAGCAGCATTAACTTTTTTAAGGCTAATACACACTCGCAATTTTCCATTCTTTTTGGGCACCACTACAATGGGGGACACCCATTCTGTATGCTCAATCTCATAGATAAATCCAGCTTCAATCAATCTATCAATTTCTTCCTTTATTTTGGCTGCATAAGTGTCATTATACGTGTAGGGCTTATGTTTAGTGGGCTTGGCATCTGCTATCATGGGGATCGTATGAGAACAAATTTCCAGATCTACTCCTTTCAAGTCTCTGTAGTGCCATGCAAATACGTCCCTATATTCCCTTAATAACACTACCAACTCTACTTCCTCTTCTTCACTCAGGTCATCTCCTATGTATGTACATCTCTCTTCGTTCTCTTCGATGGTGACTACAATTTTTTTGGTCTTTTCTTTGTTATCATATGCTTCTCCTGTTGTGGCCTCTCTCTTAGGCATTCGTACCAAAATTTTTCGGTCTTCTACTTCATATTTCTTGAAATTTTCTGGTACTTCAAACACTTGCTCCTCCTCTCCTTGTTTCACTACTTTTCGTTTCTTTTTCTTTTGACTATCTTCACTCCCATCCTTTGAATTTACCGTTTTGATGCTTGTGAGAGGTTCTTCTTCTTTTTGGGTAAATACTCCTATGTCTTCTAGATAGTGCTCTTCTGAAATAAAGCAGCTATCCATCACAATGGACTCTAGATCATCATCGTTCTCTTCTTCTCTTATGAATTCACTAGGGTCACATTCTTCTAGCAAGGGCTGACACATGAACACTGAAATATCATATCCCTCCTCATCACAATGAGGTGTCCATTGTTCTTCATTGACAGCAATGTCCATGGTGGCTAGGATTTCTGCCCAACCATGAGGCTCAAATTCCTCATCTGGAAATATCATCGGCGTATAGGCTGGGTCTCTAACTGGTCTATCTCCTTGAGAAGTTCCTTTTTCTCTAGCCTTTAAGCGTTTTTCCTCTTCCTTTGCGACCTTGCACATCCACAAATGAGTATCCTCATGCATCCAAGATGTATCATATGAACTTTTAGAATGCAGAGAGACTGAATCTTCTTGCTCCTTGTGGATAGGATTCCACTGTAGGGGTGGAACATCTCTGAAGGTGTAATTCTTCAAATTTACCTTGGTCGTGACCCCTAAGCGTTGCAAGTATAAGGAATTGGTTCCCCAATCCTGTACCACTTGCAGTTGTCGTAGGAAGGGCCTTCCTAGGATCATCTCGTAGACATTATTTTTTTCAAAGTTACATATAGCAAATGTGTGCTCAAACTCTACCCCACAGGTGGTTAGAGTTATCCCTTCGAGCAATCCTAGAGGTCTTTCCACATGGCCGTCAGCCATCTGAAGCTTCATTCTAGTTGGTTTTAATGTGGGCTTGCCCCATCGCTTCCACAAGGATGTGGTCGCAATAGCAACGCCAGCACCTGAATCTATGATTGCTTTGGTTGTGTAACCTTGGTAGGTGATCGGAAGATAAGTATTACCTTCTTCACCTTCACACATGTCCCCTATTTTATCAAGAGGTATCTCTGGAACTTTCTCTTTAGAGCCTACTTTTGGCATTTTGGAATCAAGTTCGGGAACTTGATCCTTCACATGATTCCATAGCTCAGGTTTTGCTTTGAGCAGCTCCTCTACCGTGAGATGACACTGAACTTTAGTGTTCTTCACGACGTCAGTGTTTCTTGGAATCACCGAGTCTTCATTTCTTACTACTATTGTGGGAGATCTAATCTGGACAGATTCAGTTTCCCATGGGTCTGTGAACTGTGGCAACTCTTGTAAACAATTAGATTCAAAATCTAACCGTTCATCTTCTTGTTGCTCTGTTTCTTCTTCATAAGTAGATGGAATGTCTTGTGGAAACTGATCATGAAGGTCATCAATCTCAAGGATAGGAGGAGGATTATCCTTCTCCTTGGCCCATTTCTCTTCTTGTATTTCCCGCAATAACGTTTGAGAGTGTTGTTGAATTGAAAGAGGCTCTCCCTCATCTATGGAGTCAGGAACATAGACTTTCTTTGGTGATGAGCTTTCTCTTTCAATAGTTAGTTGAGCCTCTGGAGGTAACGAAACTTGTGGCTTGTTTACCAACTGCTCTAATCTATCTAGTAAGCCCTGGAAGTGCAAACCCGGTGTAATAGCATTCGTCTGATTGAATGATTGATTGGCCTCGAACATAGCTTGAGCTAGTTCCACCATTTTAATGCACATTTTTGTCCATTCAATCTCTAAATCTGCTCTAGGGTAGCTCTTATCTAGGTTTGCAGGTATTGGCCCTTCTTGAAGTCGAGCCTGGTATGCTTTGAACATCATGTCCAAGTGTTCTAGGGTTGGATCTGCAAGAACAAACCCCGGTTGTGGTGGTTCATTTACCGTGGTTGGTGAGTGGGGATGAGGTGATGTGGATGGAGTTTGGACTTGTGAGGGGCTTTGAGAGGCAATATCTTCTATTTTTGTTTTTGCATCTTTCAGGCTTTCTTCTAGTTCGGATAACTTTTTGGTCCACTTATGATTGGCCTTCTCTCTAGTATCCTTCCATGTTCTTGTTCTTCTCTTACTAGGCTCTCCTGATTCACTTGGCTCTGATTGCTCAGCTGGTTTATTTTGTTGTAAGGCTTGTGCCCTAGTAACTACGTGTATAGAAGCCACATTATCACTACTGGAACTTGAATCCCTTGCTAGGCCGACAACGTTAATGGGTGTAACCTTTGGTACACTAGCGGGATGTCCAAGACAATCTCTCAAAAGCTGTTCTTTGCCACACTCTAGACAGACAACTTGTATCGTGATGTTCTGCCCTTGTGTCGGAGCTAGTGTGTGGGGTGGTTTTTGTCTTGGCATAGATTGAGGTTGGCTATTTCCTTCATGTTCATATGGTCTAGTTGCTCCTCGTGGTTCTGGACATGGGCTATACCTAGGAACTTCTCTTCCTTGTTCTGTAGGAGGGTACCCGTATGGTCTATAGTGGGGTGGTACAAATGGTCGTGGCTGTCTATTCATTAGATAGTTTTCATTGTTGTAGTTGGGGTACTTTGGCTCACTATAAGAGTACATGTTAGGCGCTTGAGTTGATCGTCTATTGTACGGGTAAGGTTGTGATAATCCTAATGCTTCTTGGTTGCAGACATGAGATGGATGATCCCCACCGCAAAGTGTGCAACTTCCTAACATTGGCATTCTCAAGGGGGAGTTCTGGTAGTTCCTTTGTCCTTGTACTCCTAATTTCTTGGCCACCAACTCTGTCACTTCCTCCACATAACTCAAACTAGAAGTTTCCTTGCTCCTTGTCTCCTCTGATTTGATAGGATCCTGTGTGATTTTGAGATCCTCAGCTAAGTTGTCTTCCAAATCTATGCACTCCTGAAGACACTGACTTAGGGTTTGCAGTCGTTTTACGTATACTAAGACTCTCAATGTTCCATTGGTTAGACCTTCTAAAAATAGGGATATCATTTTTTGCTGAGAAGGTCTCTCTGTCACAGGGCATCGGGTTACGTATTGCTTAAACCTTCGTGCTGCATTTTTTACTGTCTCATTGGGAGCTTGTTTGAAACTATGTAGTAAGGATGACGAATTGTGCTTGATCCCGCGCTTCGTGAATTCCCAAATAAGTTCTTGGAAGAATTGTTCAATATGTTCAAAGCAATTTGGATACAGAGATTGAAACCAAGTTAAGGCTATTCCCGTAAGTGTTAGCCCAAAGGATTCATATTGCATGAAAAAGTCATCCACTTGCTCTGCTCGCAACACCTGCTTGAATTCTGCAATGTGGTCATAGGGTTCTCCTGTGCCATCGTAACGATTTCTCATACATTTGGCCAATTGGATTGGTCTCAGTCTTCTGTCGGGTTCTGGGGATCGAGTTATGATGGGGACACCTTGGGGTGGTTCTGTCTTAAAGGTAGGTCTATTCATATTTCCCATCCTCTGACTAGAGTGGCCGTGGGGGTTGATTCTTGGCATGTTGAATTGTTCATGTAGTCTATCGGGTATGCTACCTTGGCTCATTTGTCCTAACGTCACATTTTCTGTTCTTTGTTGGGTTTCGAATGGGTTTTGCAAGGTAGTTTCTTGATCTCGAGCTAACTCTCCTCTTTCATTAATCTGATTAGGACTTTCAGTTACTACATATATCTGGCCCATCTTGTCCCTATAAACTCCACTTTCATACTTGACAGCTGGTCTTTGAATTATTTCGGATTCTGTGGTGTTTATCATTCTTGCTACTATCCTCTGTAGACCATCAAGGTCGATGGGTATTCCTTGCAAGTTAGTGGATATATATTGAAGAGACATTCGATATTCGCCTTCCACTCTAGACATAAAACCTTCCCTAGGTACGGAACTATGCATGTCTTCAGAAACCAAGAGCCTCTCCCAGTTAAGTGACATTTTTGACTCACTTGTCTATGAACTCAGCACGTAGAGTTAACCCCTGAGTTGTGAGTCCCTGACTTGATTGTGTGGTTGATCTTAGTTTCAAGTGATATGGTACTTTATCTATCTCTTCCTAGGTATCATCTTGAGTTTAGGTTCATAAGCCTTGTCTACAAGTCCACAATTGTCCTTTGAATTGCTCAAAATCTTGTGGAACCCCTTGCTTCCTAGTCCAACCTGAGGGTCAACTTAAAAATACCCTATCTAATAATCCTGGTATTAATATTAACATAACCAGTCTATGTTTTTGTTGTACTCCTCACGAGCTTTCCAACAAACCCAAGATCACTCCGAACGGATTTCGTATGAGAAAGTTATGCCAGTTCAGGGTTTTGGGGGTTAAAACAGGGAAACAGGGCCTCTCAGGAAATGCTTCAAATTAGGCGATACACGATACTTGTAGGACACGATACTTGATACTTGAGGAACTCGATACACGATACTTGGTATGTATCGCGATACTTGAAGTAGGCGATACACGATCTTCAACAAGTATCGCGAGCAGACTCCACGATACACGATCTTTGATAGGTATCGCGATCGCTGTATAACGATACACGATACTTGACTATCACGATACTCGGGCAAAACGATACTTAGCTCAAGACGATACACGATCAGTAACAAGTATCGCGATCGATACGAAACGATACACGATACTTACCTTGTCACAATACACGATATTTGAGAAATATCGCGATACTTGATGTCCACGATACTCGATCTTTGAACCAGACGATACACGATATTTCAAAGAAAACGATACTCGATACTCAGAGAACACGATACTTGATACTTGGTAGGTATCGCGATCGGGATCACACGATACACTAGACACGATACACGACGTCGGTTAAGTATCGTGATCGGTATGAAATGATACACGATCTCTGGCCAAAACGATACACGATACTTGCCAAGTATCGCGATCTTCCTGAGACGATACACGATACTCGGACAGTCACGATACTCGATATCTGGTTCACAACGATACACGATACTTCTCAAGTATCGCGATCGAGATATCACGATACACGATACACGGTAGGTATCGCGACCGGTGACAGAACGATAGGCGATCTTTGCAAAGTATCGCGATCTTTGGAACGCGATACACGATATCTGGGAAATATCGCGATACTCAACCATAGGAGATTCACGATACTTGTCAGGTATCGCGATACCTCAACCGCGGGAGAAACACGATACTTGGATTTTTTGGAGTCCAAATTCAAAAATTTTTACAAATATGAGTACCTTGTGTCCTCCTTGTCACTCCTATGTGTCTGTAGATGCAAAATCTTCCTTCAAACCCACGATATTGCACTCACGATACTTGGTGCAGGTTTCGTCACGTCTGGGGCTGTTCACTCAGATTTTCAGCTATTTTGGTGCTACTTCTTCAGCGCCTCTGTTCTGCACCCTCTCTAAGCTTCTTTCTCACAACCACAAGTAAAAACAAGGTGAATGTACTCTAAAAAATGGAAAAAACTGAGAAGATGAAGGCGGTTGGAGATGGTGATGATGATGAAGATGAAGAAGAAGGAAAATTCAAAAACTGAACTGAAAATGATGATTTTTTTACCTTCCAACGTCGTTACTCTACGTCTTACCTTCACACGCTCGTCCTCCAAGCTCTCTCCCCGGCAACGGCGCCAAATTTGGTGTCACTCTAGCACAATGGTGTGTACCAACGTGAGGAGATACACCTCATAAATGTCAATCCGTGGAGACGTGAGGACCGGTATGAAGACCATGAACAAGTGAAGTGCACAAGTGCGTGAGTGAAAGCACACAAGCATGCACACACATACACACACACGCGCACAAGGTAAGAGCAAAGAGTGGAATAATGGAAAGCTTCCATTACCAAATAAACTCTATTACCAAGCTGAAATCTACCACAAGCTAACCTCAAAAATGAGCTCTCCAGCCCTTTTTATAGTTTTTGAGTGGTTTTGGCCCTATCTAGACCTAGTGTCCGGCCTAGTTAAAAATTAGGTTCTAGGGCTTATTTGGGGGCTCAAACGGAATCTAAAAATTATGAAAATTGGTAGTATGATACATCTAATACTCCTCAAGCTCAAGGACTCCTTGGCTTGAACAAAATGGAGCTGTAAAAATAGAAAATGGTATTTACAATGATATTTAGTGATAAAAATCACTATTTTTATAGGGATTTCTTCTGAAAATTTGACATGTGAATCTTGGAGCTCCCTACTTGCTCCTTCTTCTCGTGTGTTCACTTCCTTGATGCGCTTCCATGCTTTGTCCTTGATCTTGAGCTGCAACAGGTTGCTATGAAACTCGTGTGTCCACCAGTGGTTTATGCTTCATGCTTGGTAGCTCATGCATTTGTTGGTTGAGAAAGAGGCAGCCTATTATGGCCACTTCTAGTTGTGATGTTGAGTATAAGGAAGCTTTCATAGTGAACATTGAGTGTTCACAATGATTGTTGAGTGTGTGTGTGGCTCATATGCCTTTTGGCTGATTTGGACATTGGTTAGTCTTTTGCCACCACCATCTTCACTAACAATTAGAGTGCATTGGCAATTCCAAGGAATCCTCTGTGCTATGCTCACACAAAGCACATTGAGGTGCATTATCATTATGTCAGGGAGAGGTTTTTTGTTGGAGAGATCAGCTTGGCATACATACCCACATAGGATAACATTGTAGATATTTTTAAAAAGGCTCTACCTCAAGAGAAGTTTGAAGCTTTTTGCAAAGCTTTGAGATTTTGTCCTTTTGTGTATTGATCTCTTTCCACATATCTTGACACTTCCTTATACATGAGTGTCATCTCCTTGTTCAGCACACCACTCCCAAGGGGGGATTTGTTGATATATTTGAGTAGTGATGTGTGTGAACACACTTAGGACCATGGGGGAACTTTTTTTACCGTTTTAGGAGGTTTTTTCCCCCTGGCTTATATATACACCTTTAACTCTAATGGTCCACTTATCTTTGTATATTCACTTGGTAATACATTTAGTATTGTGTGTTGTGCTACAAGATTCTTCTTCTTCCTTGTGCTGTTTGCATGCTTCTATAGACCTCAAGCTCTAATAGTCTATCAAAGTGTCCAAGAAAGAAATAAACTATTCTAGAGCAAGTTTTTGCAAATACCCTCTCATCACTGCAAACTACTATCACCACCATCTACAAGACATCTTGCATTATTGCCTACCTTTACTTTGATGGTTTCCTATAGAGGTTGTAAGGAACTGTAAAGATTTTTTCCGCTCATCATGCAGAAAGAGCTCTGTTTTTGTAGCGTTGGTAGAATCTTTGCCCTTTCCACCTTTTGAAGAACCATTGTTCTCTTCTACCTTCTTGATGAGGAATTCTTGACTTTTATGGCCTTTCTTCTTCCAATGGAAACACTCTTTCGTGAACTTCTTTTTATCGTTCTTCTTTTTGTCTCCATCTTTTGAAGAGTTTGCTTTGCTTATGTCACATGGGATATCCTAGGGGAGGAGGTGTGAACCACCTCCTAGTTTTATTAAATGGGCTCACACATGAGTGCCATGTGGCACCCATGTGTGAAGCCAAGTAGAGGCACCCTTTGTTGGTATCTTGAGAGAGAGAGAGAGTTTTAATGAGAAGACACATGTGACTGGGAGGATATTGAATCTAACTCTCTCTGTGCTTTTGAAGGAGTAGAGTGACAATTCGTCATCTTCACTCCCCATTTTCTGTGTTGGAGGACTCCAAAATGGAGGGATTCATTGGGAGATGGTACAAAATTGGTATCTGAGCTAGGCCGCATGCAAATGTAGCTAGCTAAGAGACTTCAAGATGTGCATGAATGGAAGGATTCACACAAGGCCCTAGAGAGCGACATGCATGGCCCATCGTGGCCTCTCCCTCTCCCCCCCCCCTCTTGGATGAGATCAACATGAAGTGAAGGAGGCATTTGTACCTGAATTTTGTGTTCCAAACTTGCTATGTGGGATATATGACCATGCCGTGATATGCTTTGATGAAGGAAGAAGTCGATGGGCACACATGTGACAAGAGGTAAACAAGGTGGTTTAAATTCAAATATGTTTTTGAATTGGGGGGAGAAGAACTATGAGTATCGAGCACGATGGATGGAAATGATAATGCACACATGTATATGGAGTTGTGGTTATGGAATAATGGTTATTAAAGTAGGTGAAAGACCTTTCAAGCTTCCATTTCCAAGCTCCCAAAATATCCTCTTCATGAAGAATTGCTTTTTCACTTCCCAACCTTGATATACCCACCTTCTCCAACTTTAGCCGCATGCCTATGCTCAATGGACTAAGTTTTACTCAAATCACTAGTGAGCTACATGAGTCCATTAGAGGGAAATGTAGGCTTGATCCTACATATTCTGAGATTTGGGAAGCCATTGAGAAAGGGGATAGTGATACATGGGTTTCCAATGAGGATGGAGTATCAATGGGTACTTAAGAGTGATTCAAGTGGAAAAAATATAGTATCTATGATGGATATCTGTTACATAAAGGTAAGGCGTGTGTCCTTAGAGACTCTGAGATGAGACAACACATTTTGTATGAGTTTCATAACACACCTAGTGTGGGACACCTAGGAGTCAACAAGACTTATGATCTTGTTAAGAGGCAGTTTTATTGGCCCGAACTTCATAAGGACATCCTAGAGTATGTGCTTAAGTGAACTAAATGCTAGGTCGATAAAGCTGAAAGGTTCAGGGACTACTCCACCCATTGGACATTCCCAATGGGAAGTGGGAGACTATCTCCATGGATTTTATAGCTGGATTACCTAGGACATAGAGAGGGCACACCTCTATATGAGAAATTATGGATAGGCTAACCAAAATAGCTAGGTTTATTCTGACACATACTATAGTGAAGACACCTAAGTTGGCTAGGCTTTTTTGTAGAAAATCTATACCAGTTATGTGGTCTTCCTTTAGACATAGTTTTTGATCAGGATAGGAAGCTCACTAGTCACTATTGGAGGGCAGTCTTTAAAAGTTTGGATACAAAATTTAGCATGAGCGCGGTCGAGCATCCATAATTGGATGGGCAAACAGATAGGGTTAACCAAATAGTAGAGGATATACTTCGAGCATATGTGAATGAAAGGCAAAATAATTGGGAAGAGTACTTACCTATAGTAGATTTTGCATATAATAGTGTCAAGCACTCTCCATCGAGCATAGTCCATTCATGCTTATGTACGGGTTTCAACCAAGAACTCCTTATGTAGTAGGATTGCAGAATGAAAAAGTTCAAGATGCAAAGGACTTCTTAGAAGAGATGAACACCATGCTTAGGCTTGCTAAGGATACTATTAAGAGAGCTCAAGATAGGGCTAGAGCCTATGCTAACCATCAAAGGAGAGATATCAACTTTGAGGAAGGAGAGCAAGTCTAGGTTTGAAACCATGAAGATAGGACCTTGTCCAAAATTATCTCCTAGGTATTGTGGAACTTTCACAATACTTAAGAGAATAGGAAAGATGCCCTACTAGCACCAACTTCAAGAGAATAGCTAGATCCATCCAATATTTCATCTTCGCCAGCTTAAGAAAAGGCTACATGAATCAGACAACCTCATTCTAGATAGTGAGGTAGTAAAGCCTATTTTTGTTCAATCTGTTCCACTTGAGCCTGAGAGCATTCTACACACTCGAGAAAAATGGATGAGAAGTCACTTATATAAAGAGTCTCTAGTAAAGTGGAAAGATAGTTCATAAGATAGTGCCACATGAGAGCGGGCTAGCACCCTTCAGAGATGATTTTTGAGTTTTAGATAATCTCCCCAACAATCTTCTTAAGGGAAAGGACATATGGAAATAACACAAAGATGCGACCATGTACATAAGATACATGGGGATATAGTGGGAGTGTTTCTTCCATTAAATCTCTCTTTCTTTCAGACCTTCCAATACCATTTTTGAGGAAAAAAATGGAGCGAAGGGGAGGGAAACATAACATGGGTTACCGTGGAGGAGGAGGTGTGAAGTATCTCCTAGTTTTACACATGAGTGCCATGTGGTACCCATGTGTGAAGCCAAGTAGAGGCACCCTTTGTTGGTATGTTGAGAGAGAGAGAGAGAGAGAGAGAGAGAGAGAGAGAGAGAGAGAGAGAGAGAGAGATTTAATGAGAAGACACACGTAGTTGGGATATCAAATCGAACTCTTCATGTGCTTTCCAAGGAGTAGAGCGATACATCTTCACTGCTCGTTTTCTATGTTGGAGGACTCCAAAATGGAGGGATTCATGGGGAGATTGCACAAGTGCTTCCTTTGGCATTTGCTATGAATGCATAATCTCCTTTGTTTCCACCATTCCTCGCCTTGAGCCATAGCTCCTCCTCCATGAGTGATGCACTCAATTCTTCAAAAGTTAGAGGTTGAGGTCTGATTTGAGTATTAGATGCTGTTACCAAACCATCAAACTTTGGTGGGTAGATTCGCAGATAGTGCAAGGTTCTGTCTTGGCTTTTGTACACTTTCTCCCGACATTTGATCTCGTAGATTCTTTATGTGAGTCATGAATACCTCTACAGTTCCCCGAACCATCAGCAAACCTTTCTTTTGTTAGTTGGTTCTCCAAGTTTTGAATCTACTTCTCATAAAGAGTTTTATATTGATTTTCAATATGTTCCATGCTTCATAAGCCTTAGTAGTATGCTAAATGATAGTCAAAACACTATCAGTAGTACTTGTAACTAGAGCACATAGTGCATCTACGCTTCTACACAAGCACATACAAAAGCAACATATGAGGAGTTGGATCAGATGTTTCTTGAGGCTCATGATCAGCCCCAAGAACAGTCTCTAGAAACCCCAAGAGGTTACCTTCCTTGAAGGCTTATGTTTGTATCCGAAACATTGGGATGGCCAACATCATTGTTGCTCTTGTTTTCATGACTACTTTGCCTTTCATATTGTTAACAATATCCATTAATTCAAACTATGCAAGATTATGTTGTACTTTCCATTAATTGAAGCGATGAACGAAGAGTAGATTGCACGATCAAATTTTCTGAAAAGAAAGAGCCGTTAAGCCATTACATCCTTTGCCTCACACGAATTGGTCCTTCAAAGTCTGCCGAGAGGCTCTTTATTGAAGGACAGCTGTATCAGCTATGGCATTTCCTCCATACAGACATGCCATATACTTTCGCCCTTCAAAGCTTAATGTCTACTGAGACGCTCCTTTTCGGTCTATGGATGGACAACTGTAGAAGTCACGATTAGAATATTGCGAAATCGGAATATATGCGCAGTCAGAACTCACAATGCTCACGTGCGAGGAGGAGCATACTGAAACTATGGATCGACAACTTGCTTGCCTTTGTAGTGACACAAGCAATGAGACAAGCAGCTGGTTGCCATAATCCCGCGCTGCCGTTCCGAGAGGGAGACACAGAGGGAAACACAAGTAGTAGAGTATATTGCGTGACGGGTGCGAATGTCCTTCTGGCGTCATGGTTGATCAAGTGTCTTCTGGAGCGCGGCTTCCATGTGCGAGGAAGCCTTCGTAACATAGGTGCGTGCGAGAGAGAGAGAGAGAGAGAGAGATTATTCTGCTCCATGCAGAGAAAGGAGAGTCCTTGAGGCATCTTGCGGGGGCGGAGGAAAGGCTGGAGCTTTTTGAAGCTGATTTGCTGAATGAAACCTCCCTTCCTCCAGTAATTCGAGGATGCCATGGTGTCTTTGCAGTTGCCAGTCCTCTACCAAGTTCCCATCAAGACGAGCTTAGTCTTCCTTGCGTTAGTTCTTCTCTCTCTCTCCCCTCCAGGGCCTAAAATTGACAGGCATTTTGCCTGTTATTGGCCATTTTGTCTGTCAAAACAGGTGTTTTTTGAAATTTTCTGTCAAATGACGAGCTTATCTGAATATATATTATATGTATATACCTTGTATAAACATGTCGAAATTTCTCTTATGAAAGAAGAAGCAAAATTTTCCCTCTCATATGACATTTTATCTTGGCCTCCCACTCTCTTTATACCTTCATTGAACTTTATACCTTCATTGAACTTGAACTGCTTGACGGAACTTCCTTATTTCCAGCAATTGACGAACCTTCTTCATTTCCAGCGATGGATTAATCCTCCACCCTTCAAGCGTTTTGAGAATGCAATCTTAACTTTGCGATTGCCACTCCGCTGCTAAATCGCGATTAAGATGGGATCTCTCTCTCTCTCTCTCATTCGACCTGCTTCAAGCATCTTCCTTATTTCCAACGATTAGCTAGCCTTCCTTCAGAGATTGATTAGTCTTCCACCCTTCAGTGGTTTAAGGATGTAACTTTAACTTTGCCATTGCCACATGCGACAGAAATGGGGTTGATCTTCCTTCCTTTTCTTTTCCTGTCTCTGACGTGCAGACGACGTTCGCAGATTATACCTCAAGCATTTGTCAATTAATCTGTGGTAATGACGAATTGGTTTTTGTATTAACAGTGCTACCTTCTGCTCGATTTGCTCTCCCAGGATTTAGTCTTAAGGTCTATGGATGGTTAGATTGCGAAACCGGAATATATGCGCAGTCACAACTCACAATCCTCACTTGCGAGGAGGAGCATACTGAAACCTGTGGATCGACAACTTGCTTGGCTTTGTAGTGACACAAACAATGAGACAAGGAGGTGGTTGCCATAATCCCGCGCTGCCGTTCCGAGAGGGAGACACAGAGGGAAACACAAGTAGTAGAGTATATTGCGTGACGGGTGCGAATGGCCTTCTGGCATCATGGTTGATCAAGTGTCTTCTGGAGCGCGGCTTCCATGTGCGAGGAAGCCTTCGTAACATAGGTGCGAGAGAGAGAGAGAGAGAGAGAGAGAGAGAGAGAGAGAGAGAGAGAGAGAGAGAGAGAGAGAGAGAGAGAGAGAGAGAGAGAGAGAGAGAGAGCATTATTCTGCTCCATGCAGAGAAAGGAGAGCCCTTGAGGCATCTTGCGGGGGCAGAGGAGAGGCTGGAGCTTTTTGAAGCTGATTTGCTGGATGAAACCTCCCTTCCTCCAGTAATTCGAGGATGCCATGGTGTCTTTGCAGTTGCCAGTCCTCTACCAAGTTCCCATCAAGATGAGGTTAGTCTTCCTTCCGTTAGTTCTTCTCTCTCCCCTCCCCTTCTCTCTCTATACCTTCATGGAACTTGAACTGCTTGGCGGACCTTCCTTATTTCCAGCGATTCACGAACCTTCTTCATTTCCATCGATTGACGAACCTTCTTCATTTCCAGCGATCGATTAACCCTCCACCCTTCAAGCGTTTTGAGAATGTAACCTTAACTTTGCGATTGCCACTCCCCTGCTAAATCGCGACTCTCTCTCTCTCTCTCTCTCTCTCTCTCTCTCTCTCTCATTCGACCTGCGTCAAGCACCTCCCTTATTTCCAGCGATTAGCTAGTTTTCCTTATCTTCATGGATTGATTAACCTTCCACCCTTCAGCGTTTCAGGATGTAACTTTAAGTTTGCGATTGCCACTGATGCGACAGAAATGGGGTTGATCTTCCTTCCTTTCTTTTCCTGTCTCTGAGTGCAGACGACGTTCGCAGATTATACTTCAAGCATTTGCCACTTAATCTGTGATAATGAGGAATTGGTTTTTGTACTAACAGTGCTACCTTCTGCTCGATTTGCCCTTCCAGGATTTAGTCTTCCTCCACGTGACACAGTCGTGGACAGCTTGTTCCTAGAAGCCTTTTTTCTTTTTGGTTACGATTGGATTCATATAACATGAAGGATTTTTTCTTTTTGGCGGAAAATACATTGGAAATAGGAATGCTTGAGTTCCCCCGGTCATTTTTTTCACAAAATAAGATTGGGTTCACATAGAGTGGCAACACATTTTGTGTTGCCACATGGAGAAGTTTTATTGCATAATTGTAAAAGCAAACTATTTTCTACCCCTTGAAACAAAAGTGTACTGACCTAACATTATGCTATGATTGGTTATTTTAATTTTTCAAACAATAGATATATATTTTTCTTTTATTTGCATACCATATAGCTGTGGGTGAGTCAGCAGATATGCACCACTCTATCTGAACTGACCCAAGGAAACAAATTTGTTCTGCTACTGTGTGTGAACAAGAAGCAACGAGTGAACAAATAAAAAGGACTTGACAAACACTCTTGTCAGCTTCAAGCCTTCGTGATCTCTATTCCTTCTACGGTCTCACAAGCACATAAAAACTCCTTTCTTTAATGTGATTTTTCCATGTGATCGTTCTCTAAAAGATCATTACAGGCAATATGATTTTATCCATTCCCTAGGTTACGTGTATGTCGTCACATTTTATGTTGAGTAGGGGGCACCAATTGGAGACCATCCATTGACTCACAGGGGTGGCGCTACACACTACAAACCTATTGATCATGTGGTGGGATTTAAATTTAAAGTGTTCGTCAAGTGAGAGTTGGATTTATGAGTAAAGAGTGATCAATGAAAGTGTAATTGATTAACTTAAGTTTATCAAGAAGTAAACCAATTCAAGAAATTCTTCTTCCTCTCATGGATGGGGCCCATTCAAAAATTGAATTTCTATTTTGCATGTCATGTTATAGGAGTCCCTAAGATCAAACCACCTTTTTTATTCCTATTTTATCAATTCAAATGAGTTACTACATTTGGTAATGACACTACACCTACTTTCTTATGTATAATTTCTTCTCATATTGCATTCCCAATGAGAACCAAGAGGTCATGATGTTTATAATTATGAGATATTATAATTTTTTTTAATTTCATATCTTTGTGTAATTAGAAATGAATAGAATGGATGACCCACATCTTTTCTGCATGCATGACTGCACCTTATGTAGCATGACCTTTTGCACCTTGATAAGTAGAATCTATCTTTTTCCTTAGTCTCCTTTTGCACGTAAAAGTTTGCTAGTACATTATGATAATGGTGTGGATGAACACACCTAGCTTTGCTATTAGATATACTTATTTTCCTTTACATGAGGTATTTTCTCCTTGTACAATATCTGTTTTGCTTTTGAGTCTCTTCTAGATTTTGCTGTTTGTGATCATTTTCAGTCCTTGGGCTCTTAAAATTGGTATCAAAGTAGATTGTTGCTTCGTGATATGTTTCATTAACACATTTTTCTCATTCTCTATGATCTCTATAGGATATAGTGATTACAAATGCATCAACGTATATTTTGGGATATCTTGAAGAGATTGATATCACAATATTTTGAATTTAAGCTTGGTTTTATTTATGTTTATGATATTGTCAATAATACATATCATATATTTTAAATAGTTTTTTGTTGGGTTTTTTTCTCATTATGCATATATTTTAGAGCTTGTTATAGATATTGCAAAGATCTTAAGGTATTTTTTCCATTTTCTAGCAAATAATAAATTTCTTGCATTAAAAAAGTACAATCATTATCCATAACTAATGACCATGCAATTGTCTATACTGTTGGGTGTATGTACAAAGAGACACATAAGAAGCACACACAGGGATCATAAATGTAGCAAGACACACACAGAAGAGGAATCATTGGAATAACTCTTTGTATTGATTATAAACAACACTGAAGTAAGAGCTGAAGAATATCTCTAACTATAAAGTACCACTATATATGAGTGTGTCATGTATGTGCTAATATGGGGAAAAAACATCTAGCTAGCACTAGACTAAAGTGTGCCCATGTATAGGGAAAAGGTTTACATCAAAGCTACTCGAGGAACACAAGTGTAAAAAACCCCCTTGAAGCGAATGATTTGAACACATATAGGGATTTAGAAATCATTTCTCACTAGGCAATAAACCTAAATTTTGCAAAAAGCTACAAAATGTTCCCATGGATGAGGTTTCAAATATCTCCTACATGAAAGT